>CM040119.1:79687220-80035795 GCA_022559845.1 Amorphophallus konjac | reverse complement strand
GCGGGAGTGAATTCTGGGGCCCGGGTCAGCATCTTCTTCTCGGGTTCTAAATCAGAAATGCCCAGCACAGCATTCCAGTCCCTCTGTTCACCTGGGAGATATATGGCTCGGGCTCGATAGACAGAGCCCTTCATGCTGTCTCTATCGGCAAGTATTGCCGCTTCCACGGAACGGGCAATAATAACATCCCGAATTCCGCGTATAGTGAAATTCCGAACAAACGGCAGCAAATGACGATCCTTCGGCAAGTCCGGGCGATAGTCAGCAGCTCTCCTGAATTCAGTACCTTCCAGGGAAGAATAAACTTCAGCGGTCGATACGGTGTCAGTTTCAGAATCGGAAGATTCATCGACACTAGCAATCTGGTCATAGCCAAAGCTCAGGCTGTATACATTCAACCAGTTGACTTTGGCCCGAGATATGTCCGGCTGAGCCGATGAACTTGTTCCAACGGCTCCGGAAGATGCAGCAGCAGAACTGGAAGCCATGTCGACACCTGCAGTCAGAAAAAGACAAGAAAAGAAGCTTCAGAAAGATGAATGGGCATGAAACAATAAGACAAACAAATTCTCAAAAATTTCGGCAGCATCTCCTCTTGTCCGAGGTATGCCCAAAAAAGAATAGGGAATCACCCACCAAGAGGGAGTGATCCCGAGCATAAGATGGGACTCAATCCCATATATATAGCGAACCTACCCCAAAAAATCGGCAAAGAAAGGGGGGGGAAATGACGCTCTCGGGGGGGAAGCTCACAGCTCACCGCCACCGCCAAAGGGAAGAAAGAGAAAGAAGGGGAGAGAATGAGTGCCACCAAGGCTTTCGGCGCCTTAAAAAGGCCCAAAGCTGAGGGGCTCTCGGCGCGGCCAAATGCGCGCCGAGAAACCCCCCGGCCGAGAGCTCCCATCGGCCAAAAGGCGCGCCGAGAGCTCCCTGGCCGAGAACCCCCGTCAGCCAAAAGCCGCGCCGACAACTCCCAGGCCGAGAACCCCTGTCGACCGTGATGCGTGCCGAGAAGCCCATACGCGCCGATATCCTTCGCGCCGGGAGGTCCTGTGGACGCACTAAAATTCGGGGGGGGGATCCGTTCGTTGGTTGGTCAGGGTTAATTCTTCTATTTAGTGCGAGGGCGTGCCAGTCACAAAGTGACGATTTATTCGGGCTTCGTGGAAACCCATGGTGCGCTCGATCTGACTAATCAGACAATTGTGTGGTTCGTGTCGGGACCGAAACCCGCCGTGCCGTAAAGGCCACGGCGTTATTTACATCCCCCATACGGGGGAACACCCTTGATTGATTGCCGGGAATAAGGGCCCTACGGCCTAAAGAGAATACTAATAATGCAGGAGGATAGTGAAAGATGAACTATGCTAGAAACCCGTCTCGGGACGTGAATGTTCAGACTATGTCGGCCGCCCATGGGCCACTTCATGTTCGGACGAAGCTCCGTGCCTATAGTATAAAAGTCGGTGATGAAACCGCGTGAATGTTTACCACGAACAAGGCAAGTTTAATGAGAATACGAGATTGGATCCCGGTAGAAACGGGTCAAGTTGATAGACTGTTGGCCGGAGATGATCTCGAACTGTGACCATGTCAGAAATTCCGTAAACCACGTCCGATACCATAAGGCGTCGTCGGTTTTCTCTTTGCACCCAGTCTGAGGGAGTGAATTATTAAGTGCATAGCCCGAGCTTACTAACGTGCGCCCTCACACGCGGATCGACCTGCGCGATCAGGTCGCGGGGGTCAAGGGGGCAGCGCCCCTTGCGGGGGTTTCCGGGGGCAGCGCCCCCGGAACAAAAATTCAATTAAGGCGCGGGTGATGGAGCTCCTTTCGTTCATTCTTTTATTAATGGCATTGATCTCTTATATTTCCCTTTGAACCTTTCTATTCTTTTTCTTACTAGCCATTTATCCCTTTTTTATTAAGGAAGCACGCCGGATATGGGAAGGAAGAATATGGCGCCGGTTTAGGGTCTTGACAAGAAGAAATGGGGCGCCGTTTTAAGGTGAATAGGGGAGAAATGGGGCGCGCCGTTTTAAGGTTCAATAGGGAAGAAATAGGGGAAACGGTTGTGGGTATTAGAGGGGGGCGCGCCGGTTTAACATGATGCAAGGGAGGAGGGAGCGCGCCGTTTTAAGAGTTCAGTAAGGAGGGAATGAGGGAGGGCGCGCCGTTTTATCCTTTGGAGAAGAGATAGGGGGACTTTGTGAGGAGTGTTGAAGCGGCGCGGTGGAACAGTGGCCACGCCGTTTTAACCCGCGCCGGGATAGCCATATGGGGGTGTTTCAGAGCTCTGCTTACTGTGTTTTCCTTTCCTTTCACCCGTGGGTTGATTCAAAGGGTTGATTT
This sequence comes from Amorphophallus konjac, assembly GCA_022559845.1. Classification (NCBI taxonomy): domain Eukaryota; kingdom Viridiplantae; phylum Streptophyta; class Magnoliopsida; order Alismatales; family Araceae; genus Amorphophallus; species Amorphophallus konjac. The sequence continues at coordinate 80,033,442 of CM040119.1, read as the reverse complement.
ACCCGTTCTGTTGATAGATCAAGCTGGTAATGAGGAGGTTTTAAGAGTTTTAACCATTTTAATCGTTTATTATGATGAAACAGTATGAATGTCTAAGAGTTTTATTCAAGCAGTTTGCTCACAGAGGCCTCACTTTGTTCTTCATTAGTTCAACTCGTTCACCTGTTGTTGAGCGTTCTTAGCCCTGGCGAAAATCGGGCAGCACCTCCCCTAGACCGGGGCTTGCCAAAGAGAAGCAAAAGTCACCACGCGGATTACTCCCGGGTAAACTCTCAAAAATGCGGAGCGGCCTCACGGCAGTCCGTTAGTCCGAGTATGAGTGTGGAACGCTCGAGGGCCAGCCTACGAGAGCGACCATGACTCATGGACGACGATATTCGGGGCGAGACGGAATCTATGCCACAATAGGGCAATGAATGTTCATCCGACAGTGGGTACCTTCGTGAGTCATGCCATGGAAAGGCAGCCCTCAAGGGCCAGGGATGACCGGAGAATGAGAAGACGGAGCAGAGAATGGAACAGAGAACACAAGAGTTGCAAAACAGACTTTTCTTCTTTTTTATTCATCCACGCAACGGGAGAAGAGACTTCTTAACAGAAGGAGTTCATTCTGAGAAGAAAGTAGAATACATCGCAAGAGAGAGGGGGAGGAGGATATTGACAAGAAGGAAAAGGAGAATACAGATCACTCTTTTCTTTCCACTCACCTCTCACTCTCCCCTCCCTTCACCTTCCCGGCGTGAGGGCGGGCTTGATACACTCCTCCGGCGGGCTCTCCTTCACTCAGAAGCTCCCTCCCCTCCCTTCTTTCTTCTCTTTCGGGACACACACGAGACCCTCTTCTCTTCTTTTGTTTCTTCTTCTGTTCCCTTCTTCTCTTGATCATCCTCTTCTTCTTTGCTTCGCAATGCTGCCCTATATATATCAGCCGGCCTGGGAGCGTCCCTGCCAATTCCACCTCGTCCGCAACGAAGTCAGGAGTTGACTCGTTGTGCTGGACGCCGTTGATTCGTCCCGTACGCTGCTGCTTGTCCGAGGACGGGATGTTCGTAGGTTTGCTGGGGGTTGCTTCGCCATTGAGCTTCTGTGCTGTCGAACAGAGGTTGAGACAGAACCAGGGGCATTGAATGTTCTGTGCATCTCATTTATGCAGAATAGAGCGTCGGCTGGCGGATGGGATGGCCGTCGAGTTAAAACGACGCGAGGGAAGGTAGTCACGCCGACTAAACATCAAGAAGGCGCGCCGGATTAAGCATTGAAGGGTCACGCCATTCTAACATTTGAAGGAGAAGTTAGTGGCGCCGTATGAAGGTGTAAAGGGGGAGGCCTCTTTGACGGGAGCGCGCCGGATGGCCAAGGGCAACAAAGGGGCGTGCCGTTTTAACATAAAGAAAGGGGGTGGTGCCGTTTTAAGGCGTAAAGGGGGAGGCCTCTTTGACGGGAGCGCGCCGGATGGCCAAGGGCAACAAATGGGCGCGCCGTTTTAACATAAAGAAAGGGGGTGGCGCCGTTTTAAGGCGTGCCGCTTTAAGGCCCTTCCGCGCCGTTTTAAGCACCGAACAGATTCTTTTCAAAGTCGAGGCAGTTTGTACGAATGTTGGCATTCCCATAATGTTCCGGTTGCGTTGCATGGCTTCCACAATCTTCTGTTCGCGGCCTCCGAGACTCGGTCCCAGACTTTGCGTGACTTTCGGTGCAAGTTGAGACTGTGTCGGAGTTCCCGGCTCTTCTTCGATTCAACTCTCGGCACGGCCGGTCGGAGCCTTGTAGCTGTATCTTCTGCTTAGGGGGCTTCCTTAGCGGGTAGTGGACCACCAAGTGAGTTCTTGTCCTGATCGGGCGAGGCATGAGGTTTATTCGGCATCTCTGTCTTCGACTCGCGCTCTAATGTGTAGACGCGAATGTCGCCATCACCATCATCGTCATTTTTTGGCGTCCACAAATGCCCCCCACTCACGGGCGGCGCAAGCGAGGGATGGGTGCGCGGGGCCCGCGAGTGTAGAGTTCTTCAACATGACGTCTATTCTTCTGAGCCACTAGGATGCTGGTCCGGTGCAAATTCACGGGAAAGCGCTCACTCCTTCAGCGAAGGGATGAGGGGATCACTTCACCGCATATGCACGCAGACTGAGATGTCAGAGTGAGGGTTTAGTCATCGGCATGGGGTGAATACCGAAGCGAGAATAAAGGGTCTATGTGTCGTCTCAGGCAAAAGGCCCAAAACAACTTAGACAATGCCAACCCCAAAGAGGAAGTTGTTGACTCGTGCTGGGCTTAGGAAAGTTGTTCATTCACCGACTCGGACGGAGGGTCCGAGCCGAGTAGTGGGATGCACTTTTGTTTATGGACTAGGATGGATGGTCTGAGCCAGGCAATGAGGGGTTTCTTTATGTTCATGGACTGGGACGGAAGGTCCGAGCCAAGCAAGGAGGTTCTTCTTTCTTTCTTTTTTTTATTCATCGACTTGGACGAAAGGTCCGAGCCAAGCAAGGAGGTTCTTTTTTTGTTCATTGACTTGGACAGAAGGTCCGAGCCAAGCAAAGAGGTTTTTTTTTTTGTTCATCGACTTGGACGGAGGGTCCGAGCCAAGCAAGAGGGTTCTTTTTGTTCATCGACTTGGACGGGAGGTCCGAGCCAAGCAAGAAGGTTCCCTTTTTTATTATTATTATTTTTTTATCGACTTGGACGAAAGGTCCGAGCCAAGCAAGAAGGTTCTTTTTTTTTTATATATCGACTTGGACGAAAGGTTCGAGCCAAGCAAGGAAGTTTTTTTGTTCATCGACTCGGATGAAAGATCCGAGCCAAGCAAAGGCGTTTTCTTTTTTGTTCATCGACTTAGGCGGAAGGTCCAAGCCAAGGGTCTATTCGTCTGTGGGACTGGAGTTGTAATATTGAGGTGGTTTATTCATTGACACGGGGTTAGTGCCAAAGCAAGGGTATTTTATTCATGGCACCAGACGGAAGGTCCAGGCCACTGGTTCGTTCATCGATGCCGACAGGGAGTCGGAGACCGACGTGGTTTGTTCATCGGCACGGGGTTAGTGCCGAAGCAAAGGTCTTTTTGTTCATGGAACCAGACGAAAGGTCTGGGCCACTGGTTTATTCATCGACGCCGACGAGGAGTCGGGGACCGACGTGATTCATTCATTGACACAGGGTTGGTGCCAAAGCAAGGGTCTTTTCATTCATGGAACCGGACGAAAGGTCCGGGCCACTGGTTTATTCGTCGATGTCGACAGGGTGTCGGAGATCGACGTGGTTCATTCATTGACACGGGGTTGGTGCCAAAGTAAGGAGAAAAGGTTGATTCCCCGACCTCGAACGAAAGGTTCGGCTGGGGCGTTCTTCGTCAGTGCCGACAGGATGTCAGAGGCTGACATAGTTGATTTGTCTGTTGAAATATTCTTGGAGATAAGAGTGAGTGTTAACGAAGGGAGACCGATTCCTCCCCCCCTTTTTCCTCTTTCTTTTTTTTTTTCTTCTTTCTTTCTTTTTTTTTTCTTTTCTTTTTAATATATATTTTTTTCTTTTTTTTTTTTGACATGCTAGATAAATAGTGCCCAATCCATCTGGACAATAGTAATGCAAATTTGCCCGGGACAGGGCGGAGAAAAACATTATTCCTCGAATGGGGAAATTGGAGCATGGTACAGCCTCAGATGTCTACCATTAAGGGGCGGGAACTGGACCTCCCCCCGATGGTCGACGATTGCATACGCTCCGCCCTCGTAGACCTTCTAGATCACATAGGGTCCAAGCCAATTCTCATTCAGCTTGCCCTTGGGGTTGGAAGCCATGACTTCTCTTCTCTTCACCATAACAAGGTTGCCCTTCTTGAATTCGCGTTCCTTGACAAGCTTGTCGAAGGCGCGAGCTATCCGGGCCTGATAGACCTGGATGTTCTGCTGGGCTTGGAGCCTTTTTCCTTCCAAGTTGGAGAGCTCTTCGAGCCTTCGCTCGACATTTGTCTGCTCTTCCCGGACTAACCCGTGTTGGACTGCGACCCGGAGGGAGGGTATTTCCAGCTCGATAGGGACAATTGTCTCTGAGCCATATACCAGGGAAAAGGGTGAACAACCCGTCGGAGTTTTGTACACAGTTCGATATGCCCACAGGGCCTCGTACATTTTCTCTTCCCAGTCTCTCTTGTTAGAACTAACAATTTTGGACAGGAGAGTGCAAAGAGTCTTATTGAAAGCTTCAGCCAAGCCATTGGCCTGTGGGTTGTAGGGGGTAGACATCCTCCAGTCGATCTTGTACTTTTCTGCCAGCTGGTAGACCTTCTGGTTGCAGAAGTGACTTCCATTGTCTGAGATAATTCGGTTCGGAGTGCCAAACCGGAATATGATGTTGCGACGGACAAATCTGGTGACGATCTCCCCGGTCACTTCTTTCAAAGCAATAGCCTCCGCCCAGCGGGAGAAGTAATCAGTTGCGGCCAGGATGTACTTGCACCCAGCTGATGATGCGGGTAGTGGACCCACAACGTCTGTTCCCCATTGGGCAAAGGGCCAGCTGGGCAGTGTTGGATGCAAGGGCACGGGCGGTCTCCTCGGTACCGTCGCGTGCTCCTGGCATTTTTGACAAGACTTGGCATACTTGCAGCAGTCGTCGAACATTGTCGGCCAATAGTAGCCGAGCTTCTTTATTTCAATCTTCATTTTCGGTCCTGCCTGATGTGCACCAGCTGCTCCGGCGTGAACCTCCTTCATGACCTTCCAAGCTTCTTCAGTGGATAAACATCGGAGGAGCACCTTCCGTTTGGCGTCTGCCATAATTCGGAATAGGATCCCGTTCCGGACCTCATAAGAGTCCTTTGTTCTGATTAACTTGATCTTCTCTTCCCTTTGCCTGGGCAGTTGCTGATATTTAAACCACTGCAAAAGGGGGTCCCTCCAGTCGGGCGGGCTAATGGCTTCCGCTGTGATGACCTCAAGTTCTTCTTTTCCTGGCCCTTCTATCATGCTAGGCACTTGGCGTTGATTCACCACCCGGATGCTGAGGGATCCATCTGGCGGGACTGCCAATGAACTCGCCAATTTTGCCAGTGCATCAGCTTGTGCATTCTCTCCTCTGGCAACGTGGCCTATCTCAATGAGGTAGAACTGCTGCATGAGCCGTTTCACCTTAGTGTGGTAAGGGAGTAACTCGGGTTTTCGAACGTCAAACTGTCCCTGGACCTGCTTGACGACCAGCAATGAATCGCCAAACACATGTAATATTTTAATCTCCATCTGTAAAGCGACTTGGAGACCAATGATCAGAGCTTCATATTCTGCCTCATTATTTGTGCAGGGCTTGCTAATGGAGCAGGATGTGTGCAGTACTTCTCCCTCAGGGGATTTAAGGACGATGCCGGCCCCGGCCCGTACTTTTGTGTGCCCAGACGGGGTTGTTTCTGTTCTCGAAGCTCCATCAAAGTGCAGCTGCCAGGCGATCAGTTGGGCTTGGTCCACTTCAAGTGTTTCATCTTCAGGCAACTCTGTGGCCAGTGGGGAATTTTCAGGCACAGGGTGTGCTGCAAAGAAATCGGCCATGGCTTGACCCTTAACGGCCTTCTGAGGCACGTAGATGATGTCAAATTCCATTAACAGTACGGCCCACTTGCCGAGACGTCCCTTCAGGACTGGCTGGGAGAGAATGTGCTTGACTGGGTCAGCCTTAGAGATTAAGCTCACTTCATGCGAGAGCATGTAATGCCTCAACTTCTTGACTGCGAAGACCAAGGCGAGACAAACCTTCTCAATCGGGGTGTATTTTGTTTCTGCCCCCATTAGTCTTCGGCTAAGGTAATAAAGAGCTTGCTCCTTCCCCTCATCATTGTTCTGGGCGAGCATTGCCCCCAGTGAACATTCAGTGGCAGCTATATATAGAATAAGTGGCCTCCCCTTGACAGGTGCCCCCAGCACAGGCGGGGTCTTTAAGTAATCCTTCAGCCGATCAAAGGCCTTCTGACATTCATGGTTCCAGTTGAAAGGTGCATTCTTCATCATTAATTTGTGGAATGGTTGACAGCGCCCCGACAAATTGGAGATAAATCTTCGGATGTAGGCTAGCCGGCCTTGCAGGGACCTTAACTCTCCCAAATTCTTCGGAGGAGGTAGCTCCTGAATGGCTTTCATTTTAAAGGGGTCGATCTCGATCCCCCTATATCGGACAATGAAGCCGAGAAACTTTCCACTAGAGACGCCGAAGGCACACTTCATTGGGTTCATTTTCAGCTCGTACTGCCGGAGTCTCTCAAAGATGACTCTAAGGTCATTCAGGTGATCCCCCCTTTTCTTTGTCTTGACGACCAGATCGTCGATGTAGCATTCAACTTTGCTATATAGCAGTTCGTCGAATATCTTGGTCATCGCCCGCTGGTAAGTGGCGCCAGCGTTCTTGAGGCCGAAGGGCATCCTTTTGTAGTGGAATATCCCTTTAGGTGACCGGAAGGCCGTATGAATCCGGTCATGTTCAGCTATCCATATCTGATTATAGCCAGATGATCCGTCCATGAAAGACAAGGCCTCATGGCCGGTAGTTGCATCAATCATCACTTCAGTGACGGGCACCGGAAAGTCATCCTTTGGGCAAGCTTTATTTAGGTCGCGGAAGTCCACGCAGATCCTGATCTGTCCATTCTTCTTCTTCACCGGCACAATGTTGGCCAACCAAGTAGTGTATTGATTTTCAGCTACAAAATCGACATCTATGAGCTTGTCGACTTCTTTACAAATCAGTTTTATCAGCTCCGGCCTCATACGCCTGGGGGGCTGCTTCACCGGCTCTACCTTGGGATCAATAGCCAGAGTATGTTGAGTCACGCCGGGGCTCAGACCGGGCATCTCCTTGTAGTTCCAGGCGAAACAGTCCCTGAATTCTTGCAGCAACTTGACATATTGTCCCCTCTCCTGTGGAGGAAGAAGGGCACTCAGAAAGGTCGGCCTGGGGTCGCTTTCTGTGCCCAGGTTAATTTCAACGAGCTCATCCACTGTGGCCTGGCCGCCATCTTCAATTTCTGGAGGCGCTGGCAGCAGGTCGATGAAATCATTGTCTTCACCATCTTCTGCTTCAAGGGCATCACATGCGTCTTCTTGCTCTGCCTCATTGGGTAACGAGGCTTTGCTTGTTTCCCCCTCTATTAGGCTTGTTGTGTGCGGCTCTGGCAGGCTGTCTTGTGTGGAGAAGTAAAGGACTTCTTCGGGATCTTCTTTGTAATTGTCATAGATGGCTCTTGCAGGGGCTAAGGTGATTGATTGCCATACTGGGGGCTGCTGCTCTGCTGGTGGCTGGGGTTGCCCATTCTCGGCTGCATCTTCAAAAATCTGGTGCTGAACTGACACCATGTAAACACTTCTTTCATGGCCGCCTGCCACATGGGGGCGTGGCGGAGCGACCACATAATCTCCCATTCTGAGCTCATCTTTCTCAATCAGGTCTTGAGCAATGTCCTTGAAGACGTAGCAGTCTTCGATGGAGTGGCCCAGTATTTGGTGATAGGGGCAGAACGAGGGGTCACCGCTTTTGCGAGCATCTTGCGGCCTCTTTGACCTTGGGAGGGAGACCTTGCCATAGTAGCAGGCCCATTCAAAAATCCCTCGGGTTTTATTCCTTGGGAAAGAGTAGGGTCTTTGCATCTTCTCCCGCAACGTGGGGCTTCGCTCGACTGATCGCCTGACCAGGGAAGCAGCTACATCCCTAGCCTCCCCTTTCAGATGCCCGGGGGCGTTTGGGATGGTGTTCGGGGACCGGTGCGCGCCGATGCTTTGTCGATAGAGGATGCCTCTAATGAGTACAGTCATTTCGGCCAAGCGAACATTCAGCATTTCGATCTCTCGCTGTTGCCTGCAGTATAGGGCGAGTAGGGTAGAGTCGCACCGAGTGAGGTTCGGGGCTTGGCCCGCTTCCCCATCCTTTGGGTCAGTGTCAGACGAGGGCGATGGCACCCCGCTGCTGTGGTCATTCGGGATTGGTCCCCCGGAGGAGGACGGGGTCTTCCCCTTATTCCTGCAGGGAGGTGGATTCCATAGGAATATTTCTTCATCTTGTTCTTCGTTGGCCAAAGGCATAAGGTGCTGACGGCCTTTATCCTGCCATGGGCCTGCAGTGCCTGCGTGGCTATTGCAGCCTAGAGCCGAGACTGATATCACATCAGCTTCATAGGAATCTTCTAGTGAAAAGCCCAATCCTGGATGTCGGGTGATTTGCAACAACCGCCGGTCCAGGTTTGGCGGGTTCCACATTTTCTTGAACATTTCTTTCCGACTGGAGAGCTGGCAGAAGGGGATCCCTTGCTTTCTGGCCATCTTGACCACAGGACCGGCTGTGTCAGGAAGTCCCATTATTGGGACGAGTGGGTCGTACAGCTCATCGGGGAGTCTACAATCATCATCCCCCTTGACCGGGTGCTCCTTGGCCACATAAAAGATGGTAGGCAGACCCTCGGGGTTGGGCACCTCGAAGGTCCTTAACGGTTCAGCCACCTGGCAGTCAGCTTCTGCAAGAGGCTTGATGATCCCGGGAGGGACCCTGATGTCTTCTAGCAAATCTTCAAGGTATGGTGTTCCCGGTGTAGGGTAGATGGGAAGGTAGGTGGCCCGGAATACCCCTTCTGCTTCAGAAACAAATGACACCTGAGGGGGAGCCACATAGCCAGGCGGTGGTGGAGGGAACCAGCTGTCAAGCTCTGCCCTTTTCTTTCCTTTGTCTTGAGTAGCTTGGGAGGCTTGCTTCGGCTTTTCCAAATAAAGATTAGCATCCGACAAGTGACATTCGAACACTTCGAAAGGATGGAGGTCGGCGAAGATTCTCTCCTCTTTCCCGTTGCCGGGGTACTTGATGCATTGGTGCAGAGTGGATGGTACCACCCTATTTTGATGTAGCCATGGTCGGCCGAGCAACGCCTTGTAAGAGGTGTTGGAGTTGATCACATGGAATTGGACCTTGGTGGTGAAGTCGCCGAGGGAGAGGTTGAACTCCGCGACCCCCATAGGGACTTCGCACTTCTGGTTGAAGCCGGCAATCTTGACGTTCCTGACCTCAACCAGGTGTACGTCAAAGTAATGCTTCTGATACACCCGATACGGGAGTATGTTCACTGCTGCCCCAGGGTCGATCAAGACTCTGTTGATGGGATGCCCATTCAGCTGCCCCTTCATGTAGAGTGGCCTGTTGTGACTGCAGGTTGGTAAAAGCATGTCCTCTTCAGTGAAGGCCACGGGTACCTCAGGTGACATTTCTGCAAGGCAGGCTTCAACATATGCTGGTGTCTGGAGTGCGGCGATGACAGCTTGCCGTGTTTCTTCAGCTAAGGATAGGATTTCCCAGACGGTAAACCTGGCTGGGATCTTCTTCAGGTGTTTGACTATTCTGTTGCTAGCTCGGACTTCGAGCAACTTCATTTCTTCGGCTCTACTGCGCCTGCCCCCAGTCTGGGTCTGGGGAGCTGGCTCAACGGGTGCCTCCTCCACTGGGTCGGATGCCGCTTGAGCTTGTGGGGCCCGCTGGGTCACTTCCTTTTCTTGCAAGAACTCGACTAGATTTGGGATGTTGTCGGGCTCTTCCCTTGGCCGAGGAGGGATTGCTACAGACGGAGCCGAGGGGCTGACTGCCCCTTGGGTCTGCCGGGACTCGTGGGGGCATGACTGTCCTCCCCTCTGAATTGTAAGAAATTCAATGAATGACGGGGCACTCTGGCCACTTGGTTCTCCGGGGTAGAGGCCCGATGGAGGGGGGATCTCCATGCCTTGGACCCTAGGCTCGGGGATGTGATATGGTTGTTCTCCCCTAAGCAGGATGTTGTGGTTGGCCTGAGGAGGGCGTCCCCACTTCCTTCCCGACCTGGTGGCATGTTGGGAGGTGGATGCTTCAGCTTGATTCACCTCTGACGGCTCGACGGGTACTTCTTGCTCTTCCTCTCTTAGGGAGAGGGCTGTGTCAAATAATGTTGAGAGGGTGTTGCAAGTGAGGACCACCCCACTCTTCTTCTTGTTTCTAGGTCTTCTCTTCTTCTTTTTCTTTTTCTCTTCAGTGGCTGGAAACTGCTCTTGGGGAAGCTCACCCCATAAGAGAGGCTCTTCTTTCGTCTCGGCTTCCGCTTCTGGAGCTAGTTCGAGTGACTCGAACTCCTCCCAAGGGACATACTCCTTCAACTCCATAGGCTGGATCTCGGGCTGTTCATAATCTTCAAGCCCATCAATAATAGCCTGGAGTTTTTCAACCGCAGGGCTGGTTTCCTTGTGCACCCGCATCGGGATGTGTTTCTTCTTGTTGTGAGTGGGCCGTCTCATAACGAGCCGGGGGGCTGTGTCATGCAAAACAGGTGTCACTGGTGGCGGCGCCGGTTGGGATGTAACACCCCTTATGCGAACCTCTGGAGTGGGCCGAGGAGCTTGTCTTCTTCTTCTGTTCTTCATTGGCGCGGCTTGCCAACCTCCTTGATCATGAGCTGGCGCCATGACGAAGGCTTGATAAGTGGCCTGCGTACTGGACTCCGCCCATTCTTCAGGCAGCTGTTGGTATAAAGATACCATGTTGACAGTGGTGCCAAGGCTCGGCATCTCGTGTGGCTGCGGAGGATCCACTCTGAGCTCCCCCATGTCCAGCTCTCCCTTCTTGATCAAGGACTCAATGACATCCTTGAAGATGTAGCAATCCTCAATGGTATGCCCAAGCATCTGATGGTATGGGCAGAAACGAGGATCATCCTTCTTCTTCAAATCACCAGGCCTCTTTGGATCTGGTAATGTGATCTTGTTGTACCTGGTGGCCCATTCAAATAGGACTCGGGCTTTGTCTCGAGGAAAGGAATACAATTTGTTCCTCATCTTCTCCCGTAGGGAGAGACCTTCCCGCCGTTCAGTGGAGGTGTTGGCCATCTCATTGGCTTTCTCTTTCTGTTTCTCGAAAGCTTCGAAGTCCAGTGTATGAACTTCTGGCGGTGTTGGCCTCCTCTCGGCCTGCCGGACCCTCTGACTTGATGCAGCTGGAGCAGAAGAGTATCGAGCAAGGAATGCTTCGATCTCTGCCACTATGTTGTTCAGGCGGTCGAACGTCCTCACCTCAGCACCGATCATCCTCTCAAGGATCTCCTTCTTCAGATTTTGTTTACAGATCTGCACTGCGTCCTCCTGATGCGGGGGACGTTTGCACCTCATGCTGAGGTTCCTCCATCTCTTTATGTAGTCGAGTGCCGACTCCTCATTTCTCTGTCTCGTGGCGTAAAGCTCTGCCACGGTCACCTCCCGCTCAGCTATGTAGAATCTTTCTTTGAATTTCTTCTGCATATCAGGCCAGTCTGCAATGGACCCGGTGAGCAAGCTCGAATACCACTCGAAAGCGAGCCCGGTAAGTGTCGAGCCAAAGAACTTGAGAAGATAAGCTTCATCGGCAGCAAGATCCCCCATAACATTCACATAATAGGCAATGTGCTCCCTGGGGGACCCTTGCCCATTAAATTTCTCAAACTTCGGCGGCTTGGTAATGCCGGCCGGTAGCCTCTTGGCAGCATAGTGTGCCGGGTAAGGTACCCGGTATACGTCGAATGGCGTGTGATCACCATCGCTCCTCTCCGCCAGCTTCATATCTATCATTTGTTCAAGCATCAGTCTGCTTACTGTTGCCGGGTCAACCGGGTTTGGATAGAAATGGGCCGGTTGCATCAGCGGTGTTGTTAACACTGTCGCCTGAGGTGCAATAGTGGACCCTTGGAATGGCAGGTTCGGTGGCGGGGCCGGTGTGACATGTTGTGGCTGATGCAGGGGTACGCCTCCAGTGTAGGTAGGTATTGGGGGAGACACCGTCGCCTGTGGAGAAGCTTCCGAGGCCTGCCCGTTGCCCCCAGGGGTCTCTGGTAATGCTTCAGTCTGCCCGGATGTTGAGGGCTGAGCGGCTCTTTCAGTCAGTTGTTTCTTCAACAATTCGATCTCCCGTTGATATTGTTGCATCATGTGCAATACCGCGGGGTCGTTCATGGGAAGGCTAGGGGTGCCCCCCCTTTCTTCGATCGGCACCCCTTCGGATGAAGTGGATGGTTCTCCCGTCGTGCCTTCTGTAATAACATTGGCAGCCAAGGATGTTGAAGGTTCCTCATAGTTAGCTCCTCCAGTGTGGACTTGTGTCTTTTCAGCTGCCGCTCTCCCTCTTCTGGTAAGAGGTCCTGGCCTTGTGGCAAGCTTGGCTACTTCTTCGGGCTCGGTTGGTAGAGCCCCGTACCGGCTAGATACCCCTGCCATATTGCAGGTATAAACTCTTAGGTCTCTACCTCTTCTTGTTGTTCTTCTCGATGGCCTCCCTGGAAAGACCAATCTGTCAAAGACCGCTCTCCGCGGCTTCACTTCTTCCCTTGCCGGGGACTGATAATGCTCCTCAGAGTAGTTTCTTGACTCGGCAGTGGGCACTGGCCGGGTCTCTTCTTCTTCAAAGGCAGAGGCTACTGCCTCCAGTAATCTTCGGCGACCCAGGGGAGTGCTCCCCGGTCCCCGCAAGTAGTTCTTCATGGCTTGCTCCACTCCTTCCCAGTCTTGGTCAGGAGGAGAAGCTGATGATGTCGCCCCGTTGGCAGCAACGGGCATGTGGGTTGCAGGCTCCACACGGGCAGCCTGATAGTGGCGTCGATAGTTTCGACGGTGGACGTTATCCGGTGGGGCCGGTGTAGTTAATGTCGTCTGGTAGACGTGGGCCGATGTCTTGACCCGATCTCCTTGTTGTGCCCTTGTCGGGCGGAAGGTGCTGGGCCTCGCCTGGGCTGGTGAGGTGAACCGGGCCCCCTTGGGAACCCAAACTTGCTTAGCTTTGGTGGGCCTGGAGGCTGACTGATGTTGCGGCGTCGGGGCCTGAATGGCGGGCGTCATCCTGCCCTTCATCTTCTCCAGTGCCTGAAAAGAGTTGCGCACTGGTACGGCGGGTACAATGCGATCCGGGATCACCTCGGAACGCTGTCCGTTAAGATGCACCCGGAGAGTCCCGATGACAGCCGACTTGCCGGTGCTGGAGAACCGGCCTCGGTATGATGTTGTGGCATGGCTCCTTCGGAGCCTCCTTTGGTGAGAGGCCGACCCTGGGTGAGAAGGGCCGACAGTTTGGTGCACGTGGTGCACGTTGCAGCTCAGCGTCCCAGTCGGGACGGTCTTGGAAGTCTCGGCCATTGATCGGCCGACAGCAGCTTTGGCGGCCCCCCGGATGGGAGCGTTGCTTTCAGTCTTGTCAGACGCTTCCACGTCCAGCAGGTTCGTGAAGGCTACCCCAAGGAAGTTGGGGAAGCCTACCGCGGGAGGGAAGCTCCCGAAGCTGAGGGGGACGGCCAAGTAGCCGTTTCGAACATGGCTCTCGACGGCCTGTTGGCCGAACGTGGTGGCCATCATGGTGTTCAGAATGCGACCTGCATTTGCCAATCAAACAATTAGTATTACAAGAAAGGGGCCGTAGGGCCCTTAGTCCCGGCAAAGAGATGAAGGGTAATTTCAGTCCCACCGGGCGTGCCAGACTTGTGGACGCACTAAAATTCGGGGGGGGGATCCGTTCGTTGGTTGGTCAGGGTTAATTCTTCTATTTAGTGCGAGGGCGTGCCAGTCACAAAGTGACGATTTATTCGGGCTTCGTGGAAACCCATGGTGCGCTCGATCTGACTAATCAGACAATTGTGTGGTTCGTGTCGGGACCGAAACCCGCCGTGCCGTAAAGGCCACGGCGTTATTTACATCCCCCATACGGGGGAACACCCTTGATTGATTGCCGGGAATAAGGGCCCTACGGCCTAAAGAGAATACTAATAATGCAGGAGGATAGTGAAAGATGAACTATGCTAGAAACCCGTCTCGGGACGTGAATGTTCAGACTATGTCGGCCGCCCATGGGCCACTTCATGTTCGGACGAAGCTCCGTGCCTATAGTATAAAAGTCGGTGATGAAACCGCGTGAATGTTTACCACGAACAAGGCAAGTTTAATGAGAATACGAGATTGGATCCCGGTAGAAACGGGTCAAGTTGATAGACTGTTGGCCGGAGATGATCTCGAACTGTGACCATGTCAGAAATTCCGTAAACCACGTCCGATACCATAAGGCGTCGTCGGTTTTCTCTTTGCACCCAGTCTGAGGGAGTGAATTATTAAGTGCATAGCCCGAGCTTACTAACGTGCGCCCTCACACGCGGATCGACCTGCGCGATCAGGTCGCGGGGGTCAAGGGGGCAGCGCCCCTTGCGGGGGTTTCCGGGGGCAGCGCCCCCGGAACAAAAATTCAATTAAGGCGCGGGTGATGGAGCTCCTTTCGTTCATTCTTTTATTAATGGCATTGATCTCTTATATTTCCCTTTGAACCTTTCTATTCTTTTTCTTACTAGCCATTTATCCCTTTTTTATTAAGGAAGCACGCCGGATATGGGAAGGAAGAATATGGCGCCGGTTTAGGGTCTTGACAAGAAGAAATGGGGCGCCGTTTTAAGGTGAATAGGGGAGAAATGGGGCGCGCCGTTTTAAGGTTCAATAGGGAAGAAATAGGGGAAACGGTTGTGGGTATTAGAGGGGGGCGCGCCGGTTTAACATGATGCAAGGGAGGAGGGAGCGCGCCGTTTTAAGAGTTCAGTAAGGAGGGAATGAGGGAGGGCGCGCCGTTTTATCCTTTGGAGAAGAGATAGGGGGACTTTGTGAGGAGTGTTGAAGCGGCGCGGTGGAACAGTGGCCACGCCGTTTTAACCCGCGCCGGGATAGCCATATGGGGGTGTTTCAGAGCTCTGCTTACTGTGTTTTCCTTTCCTTTCACCCGTGGGTTGATTCAAAGGGTTGATTTACCCGTTCTGTTGATAGATCAAGCTGGTAATGAGGAGGTTTTAAGAGTTTTAACCATTTTAATCGTTTATTATGATGAAACAGTATGAATGTCTAAGAGTTTTATTCAAGCAGTTTGCTCACAGAGGCCTCACTTTGTTCTTCATTAGTTCAACTCGTTCACCTGTTGTTGAGCGTTCTTAGCCCTGGCGAAAATCGGGCAGCACCTCCCCTAGACCGGGGCTTGCCAAAGAGAAGCAAAAGTCACCACGCGGATTACTCCCGGGTAAACTCTCAAAAATGCGGAGCGGCCTCACGGCAGTCCGTTAGTCCGAGTATGAGTGTGGAACGCTCGAGGGCCAGCCTACGAGAGCGACCATGACTCATGGACGACGATATTCGGGGCGAGACGGAATCTATGCCACAATAGGGCAATGAATGTTCATCCGACAGTGGGTACCTTCGTGAGTCATGCCATGGAAAGGCAGCCCTCAAGGGCCATGGATGACCGGAGAATGAGAAGACGGAGCAGAGAATGGAACAGAGAACACAAGAGTTGCAAAATAGACTTTTCTTCTTTTTTATTCATCCACGCAACGGGAGAAGAGACTTCTTAACAGAAGGAGTTCATTCTGAGAAGAAAGTAGAATACATCGCAAGAGAGAGGGGGAGGAGGATATTGACAAGAAGGAAAAGGAGAATACAGATCACTCTTTTCTTTCCACTCACCTCTCACTCTCCCCTCCCTTCACCTTCCCGGCGTGAGGGCGGGCTTGATACACTCCTCCGGCGGGCTCTCCTTCACTCAGAAGCTCCCTCCCCTCCCTTCTTTCTTCTCTTTCGGGACACACACGAGACCCTCTTCTCTTCTTTTGTTTCTTCTTCTGTTCCCTTCTTCTCTTGATCATCCTCTTCTTCTTTGCTTCGCAATGCTGCCCTATATATATCAGCCGGCCTGGGAGCGTCCCTGCCAATTCCACCTCGTCCGCAACGAAGTCAGGAGTTGACTCGTTGTGCTGGACGCCGTTGATTCGTCCCGTACGCTGCTGCTTGTCCGAGGACGGGATGTTCGTAGGTTTGCTGGGGGTTGCTTCGCCATTGAGCTTCTGTGCTGTCGAACAGAGGTTGAGACAGAACCAGGGGCATTGAATGTTCTGTGCATCTCATTTATGCAGAACAGAGCGTCGGCTGGCGGATGGGATGGCCGTCGAGTTAAAACGGCGCGAGGGAAGGTAGTCACGCCGACTAAACATCAAGAAGGCGCGCCGGATTAAGCATTGAAGGGTCACGCCATTCTAACATTTGAAGGAGAAGTTAGTGGCGCCGTATGAAGGTGTAAAGGGGGAGGCCTCTTTGACGGGAGCGCGCCGGATGGCCAAGGGCAACAAAGGGGCGTGCCGTTTTAACATAAAGAAAGGGGGTGGTGCCGTTTTAAGGCGTAAAGGGGGAGGCCTCTTTGACGGGAGCGCGCCGGATGGCCAAGGGCAACAAATGGGCGCGCCGTTTTAACATAAAGAAAGGGGGTGGCGCCGTTTTAAGGCGTGCCGCTTTAAGGCCCTTCCGCGCCGTTTTAAGCACCGAACAGATTCTTTTCGAAGTCGAGGCAGTTTGTACGAATGTTGGCATTCCCATAATGTTCCGGTTGCGTTGCATGGCTTCCACAATCTTCTGTTCGCGGCCTCCGAGACTCGGTCCCAGACTTTGCGTGACTTTCGGTGCAAGTTGAGACTGTGTCGGAGTTCCCGGCTCTTCTTCGATTCAACTCTCGGCACGGCCGGTCGGAGCCTTGTAGCTGTATCTTCTGCTTAGGGGGCTTCCTTAGCGGGTAGTGGACCACCAAGTGAGTTCTTGTCCTGATCGGGCGAGGCATGAGGTTTATTCGGCATCTCTGTCTTCGACTCGCGCTCTAATGTGTAGACGCGAATGTCGCCATCACCATCATCGTCATTTTTTGGCGTCCACAGGTCCTTGTCGAGAAGCTCCGAAATGCTGGAAATAAAGAAAATACAAAAATGAAGACATCAAAATGAAAGATGGATATGCAAAAGGGTTACTACAGCAACATGATCAAGCTGAAGGACAATGTCAAGGATAAAACTGAGGAATATACCCTCAAATGATGAAGAACACCTGCAGACCCCGTGTTGCTTATTCTGCACTTACACCGCCCGCAGGTGGGGGGCATTTGTTGACACCTAGAAAATCAACAGGGGTGGAAGCATAACTGAAAAAAAGATCAGACCAACAGTGGAAGACCACTGATGAAGCTCGTCAACCATTCACCCGGCTAAAGTCTTTGTCGGCCAAAGCTGATGCCCGGTGCCGATGTCATTCAGACGGCAGCGCCGATGAAGTCGCAATCACTCTACTGATGAGACCTCCCAGCCTTTTAAGAGCTGTACTACTGCTTCGTCCGAGGATCCACGGATGATATGTCAGGGTAAGCCAGATGTCAGCTTACTGATGGATGTAATATGAGATAAAGATGAAACCGGTACCGACAGATAAATATTGTCAAGGCTCCTACAAAGTCAGAACAGAAGAGCAACCCTCTCCACAGATTACATACCCGGCCGAAGTCTGTCAGACTGAAGCTGATGTCTGGTCTTGTCACCGTTCGGATGACAATGCCGATGAAACATATCCGGTTTTGTCATCATTCAGACGGCAATACTGATTAAACCCCTGTTTGTCCACTGATGGAACCTCAAGATGAGCTCAACAAAGTTATGACACTATTAAAGGGGCCTCCTTCGGTTCTTATGAAAGTCAATTCAAAAGTCTTAGGAGCCAAGGCAATTATGAGGCCTAAAAGCACCAAATGGGCCGGCCGATTGGGCTTCTGAGAATGGCGCCGGGAGCCTCAACGAAGGGCTACTTGTCGCGCCGGGAGATGTCTCGAATGGAACTGGACACACCGACTGCCCTCCACCAAGAGCACAGAAGGATGAGACCTATATAAACATACCCCCTTTGAAAGAAAAGGGGATCGGAAGATCGGAGGATCAGAGGATCGGAGGATCAGAAGCCAGACCATCGATCAAAAAGAAAGAAAAAGAGAAGAGACCAGAGAGAGAGAGAGCCTCCTCCGCTGAAAAAGAAAGAGAGAAGAGACCCATTCCCAGAGAAGAAGCTCCAGGTGGGCATCCGGGGGAGGGAGAGGAGTCAATGCTCCGCCCTCCCCCATGTTTGTTTTCTCTTTTCTTCTATTTCATGTAATACTTTCGAATCTTATCTCGATTCATGCAATGTAGCCGAAATATCTCGGCATCTGCCCGTTCCCCTTTCCCTCACTCTCTCCCTGTAATCAGTTTGGGTGTGGGAATGATGTTTCATATGGGTTTTCTGACCATGTGCCTTCCGTGATGGGCATCATCAAACGAATGGATATATATGTATGATGGGCTGTAGTTTGAGCTTGATTTTCGCTTCTTCTTCTTCTTAAGCCCTATTGCTATTCCCCGTGTTATCTGTAAATCAATAGCATGATGATCAGTTTCGTCTGTGTCTTTTCTCTGCCTCGTAGCACTATTATTGCTCACCCCAGAGCCCGGAACAGACTATTCCTTGGCTGCTGGGATGAAACCGCGCTGTGCAATGATTGAGGCTTGAGAAACTCCGGGGTTCCAAGCCTATGTGTCTCCTTCGTTGATGTCACAGAAGTCGCCTCTGGGGCCAGAGACAGCTATCTCTTGGTTCCCAGGGTGACGAATGACCATATTAAGTTTGTCCCCAAGCTCTGCATGATAACGGCGATGAACAGGGGTATTCAGACTTTGGCCTCCCAGATGCCTCTCAAATCCCAATACTCCTCTGGATTCTAGACCTCATCCAATTCAAAGTGGATGCTTCGGACAGCTCAGAGCCCATAGAGTCCGTCGCTTTCAGCCCAAACTACCATTAAAACCAGAAAACAGAGTATCGTAAGCTCTGTTCTGATCCCGGCGCCCTCATACTTCTCGGATCAACCTACAGTAAACTTGGTGAATAGTTCCCGGCGCCGCTTCTTCAGGCGCCGAGAACCATCAGGATCAGCTCCTCCCCCCTTTTTTCTTCGCGCGCCGGGAGTCCCTATGCCTTGGCTTTCTTCCCCGCGCGCCGGGAGGCCCTCTTTCTTCCTCATGTGCCGGGAGACCCTCCGGGCCATCCTATCAGCGCACCGAGAAGCCTTCGCCGGGAGCTCTCTGGCATCCTTGCCATCTATGCTGAAAAGCCAACCTGTAAACCCCAAATCGTAAAACCTCTGCTACCACTGAAGAAGCCCCATCAATACTCTTGTTATGTCAAGGGATGCCCTGGGCCATCATGTGCACCTCGGGGGTGACAATTAATGGGGATAACCCTCCCCTTTTCTACAAGGTTTTCCGGACTCGATCGGTTTTTATAACCTTCCGAGGCAATGGAGCTCCACCACTGTGTAAGCTTCGTTGACCTCTAAAGGGACATCGGAACAGTGCTGTAGGCATGTACATGATCAGGGGTCCAATACCCCTCTATTTGGCTTTCACCCCGGCATTCCGTGGGTGATCGTCTATCATTCCCTGGCAAATGCTGAGTCCAGGGGAGATGCTGTCAAAATTCTCCCAGGACCACGAAAGTCGACATTAAACTGTCCCCGGGACTCTGTATGACACTGGTGACAGGGATTCTCTATGCCTTGGCCTTCCCAAAGTCCTCCTAGATCCTGATGTTCCTATGAAGCCCAAGCTTAATCTAATTCAACTTTGATGCCCTGACCTATTTTTGACCCCAAAGAAACCCTTCCCCTTGGCCTGAATCAATCAGAAACCCAAAACAGAGTACCGTAAGCTCTGTTCTGGTCCCGGCGCCCTCATACCTCTCGGATCAACCTACAGTAAACACGGTGAATAGCTCTCGGCGCCATCCTTCGGGCGCCGAGACCTGATTTTGGCTTTCTGGCCGTCGCGCCGGGAGCCCTGTACTCTGGCCGTCGCGCCGGGAGCCCTGCATTCTGGCCGCGCCGGGAGGTTTCCTCCCCTTCGGCTGAGCGCGCCGGGAGCCACCCCCCTTGCAGTCGCGTCGCGCCGGGAGCCTTCCTTAGCCGCATCGCGCCAAGACCCTCTTCTAGCATTTCTTCCTCGCGCCGGGTAGCCTGC
This sequence comes from Amorphophallus konjac, assembly GCA_022559845.1. Classification (NCBI taxonomy): domain Eukaryota; kingdom Viridiplantae; phylum Streptophyta; class Magnoliopsida; order Alismatales; family Araceae; genus Amorphophallus; species Amorphophallus konjac. The sequence goes on along the minus strand of CM040119.1, from coordinate 80,013,575 downwards.
GCCGAAGGCCCTCTCCCCTTTGGCTCCTCTTCGTCGCGCCGGGAACCCAAGCCCTCTCGTCTTGGCGCCGGGAACCCCCAGCCTTCTTGTTTTGGCGTCGGAAGCCCTGGCCTTCCCATTTTTTGCGTCGTGCCGAGAGCCTGTGTCCATTCAGAGCGTGCCGAGAGCCCGATCTACCACCCAATAAATTCCAATACCCAAAGCGAACCCACACAAGGGATATCTGTGGATCACCCGATATGTCCCGGGGATAAAATTGAAGGGGAGTCATAACCCCTATGTTCCACCTAACTATAACGGATTTACGAATAACCCTTTTGCTCGGGGGGGGGGGGGGGGGGGGGGGTCTTGCCACTGCATGAATCCCGCTAGCTTGTCAAAGGGAAAATCACACATTGCCCCATAGCCCATATGTACACGGGTTGGGAGGTTCGGCCTCTCTAGCTCTCGGCTTTCATCTCGGCATTCCGTGGGTGATAGTCTATTTCCCCCTGGGCATAACCCAGATTAAGCGAAAAGGCCGTCGAAATACCGATCGAAGCTTTAAACCTATATCATGGCCATGGCTTTGCGTGATAAATATCTTCTATATCCTTGTTTCCACCAAGTATAACTGTTTTGAACCGCCAACCACATGATCTAGTCGGTTTCTGTGGTTGATGTTATTATCTTACCCGCCTCCCCGGCCCTGGTATGAAGTTTAAAGTTAAGCATGTGAATATCTGTTTGCCTCTCGAGGCCTCTTACTTTAGCATTTAATCAAGGGTTGTCCTTCCCCGGAAGGACGTAATTAACGTCATAACGTTCATGGTATGACGGACTTCAGGTCCCGACACGATCACTCACAATCGACTGACCATGTCAGATCGAGCGCACAATGAAATCGTCACACATGTGACTGGCACGCCAATAAATCCATAAATATAAATAAATGAATAAATTAATAAATAAATAAAAATCCGCGTCCACATAACCCTGTAAAGTAGCCTTCCAGGAGAATGCGTCCTGAACTGATAAATCAGATTAACAAAGAGGTTGACAAGCTGATTGACGTAGGCTTTGTCGAAGAAAACCAGTATACTACATGGCTGGCCAATATAGTGCCCGTAAAGAAGAAGAATGGGCAGATCAGAATATGTGTTGATTTCCGGGACCTTAATAAGGCCTGCCCGAAAGATGATTTCTCGGTGCCAATCACTGAGGTGATGATCGATGCAACTACTGGCCATGAGGCCCTATCATTTATGGATGGGTCATCCGGATACAATCAGATCTGGATTGCTGAAGAAGACAGAGTGCACACTGCATTCCGCACTCCAAAGGGGATATTTCACTACAAAAGGATGCCGTTCGGCCTCAAGAATGCCGGCGCTACCTACCAAAGAGCTATGACAAAGATCTTTGATGATCTGCTCTTCAAAAAGGTAGAGTGCTACATTGATGATCTGGTGGTAAAAACCAGCAAAAGAGAAGATCATTTGCAAGACCTAAGGATAGTATTCCAGAGGTTGCGCAAATATGAACTCAAGATGAATCCTATGAAATGCGCCTTTGGCGTGTCCAGTGGAAAATTCCTCAGATTTATTGTCCGACATAGGGGTATTGAAATTGATCCATCCAAGATTAAAGCTATCCAGGAGCTCACTCCACTAAGGAATCTGCACGAGTTGAGATCCCTGCAAGGGCGTCTGGCCTACATCCGACGATTTATGTCAAATCTATCAGGAAGATGCCACACCTTTCACAAACTCATGATGAAAGATGTGCCGTTCCTCTGGGACGATGGCTGTCAGGAAGCCTTTGAGAAGCTGAAAGCATATCTCAAGACCCCTCCGGTGCTGGGGGCACCCATTAAGGGTAGGCCCTTGATACTGTATATCGCAGCCACATACTGTTCCCTGGGGGCAATGCTGGCACAGATAAATGAGGAAGGCAAAGAACAAGCCCTGTACTACCTAAGTAGGAGGCTGATGAGAACTGAAGAAAGCTACAGCTACATAGAGAAGACCTGCTTGGCACTAGTCTTTGCTGTCAAAAAGCTCCGACACTACATGTTGTCACATGAAATCAGATTGATATCTGCAGCAGATCCACTCAGATACATATTGATTCAGCCAGTACTGAAAGGCCGGTTGGGCAAATGGGCAGTAATTCTGATGGAATTCGATATCACATATATACCCCAGAGGGCAATAAAAGGACAGGCTGTGGCTGATTTCTTCGCGGAGCACCCTGTGCCGGAGAATGATATGTTGGGGACTGAATTACCCGATGATGAAACACTCGAGGCCTGTCAAGCTCAGACAGTTATGTGGCAACTGTTCTTTGATGGAGCATCCAGAACGGAGACAGATTCTGATGGAAAGACCAGAATACGGGCTGGAGCCGGTATTGTGCTGAAATCACCAGAGGGGGAGGTTGTGCATACTTCCTGTTCTATAAACAAGCCATGCACCAATAATGAAGCCGAATATGAAGCTCTGATAATCAGACTCAATATCAGCCTCAACATGGGTATCTAAATGCTTCAGGTATTCGGGGATTCGATGTTGATAATAAAACAAGTCCAAGGGGAGTTCGAAGTGCGGAAGCCAGAACTAAATCCCTATCACCAGAAAGCTGTACGCCTCATGGCAAAGTTCTATCATATTGAACTCAAACATGTGGGCCGTGGACATAATGCCCAGGCTGATGCACTGGCAAAGCTGGCCAGCTCGCTAGTAGTCCCGCCAGATGAAACACTAAACATTGTTGTTATGAACCGGCGACAAGTCCCCAGTATGCTAGAAGGGTGCCCCGAAGAGGAAGAAGTTGCCACTATCAGCGCAGTACAGGCGTCTGATTGGAGACAGCATTTGCTACAGTGGTTTCTGCACCAATAGCTGCCACAGAAAAGGGAGGAAAAGATGAAACTCCTGAGAATCAAAGATTCCTATGAATTCAGAAATGGAACTTTATTCCGAATAATGGCGGATGCACGCAAAAAGATTCTACTCCGCTGCCTGTCCACTGAGGAAGCTTGGCAAGCGATGAAAGAAATACACGCTGGGACAGCAGGTGCCCACCAGGCTGGCCCCAAAATGAAGATAGAAATCAAGAAGCTGGGCTACTATTGGCCTACCATGTTTGAAGACTGCTGTAAATTTGCAAAGTCATGCCAGAAGTGTCAGGAGCATGCTACCGTGCCTAGAAGGCCACCTACAACTCTGCACCTGACAGTCCCTAGCTGGCCCTTTGCACAATGGGGAACTGATGTAGTCGGGCCACTGCCGACCTCCTCGGCCAGTCATAAGTACATATTGGCCATGACAGATTACTTCTCCCGATGGGCGGAAGTTGTAGCATTAAGAGAAGTGACTGGTGAACTGGTCGCCAGATTTATCAAGCAAAATATTATCTTTCAGTTCGGGATCCCCAACCGAATAATATCTGATAATGGAAGTCATTTCAAAAATCAAAAAATCTATCGACTTGCCGAGAAGTATAAGATTGAATGGAGAACCTCCACTCCCTACAATCCCCAGGCAAACGGATTGGCAGAAGCTTTTAACAAGACTTTGTGCACCTTGCTAGCCAAGGTTGTCAGTTCTAATAAAAAGGACTGCGAAGAAAAGATGTATGAAGCTATGTGGGCATACCGCACCGTCTTTAAGACACCTACAGGGTGCTCACCATACTCATTGGTATACGGCTCGGAGGCAGTGGTTCCACTAGAGCTGGAAGTCCCGTCGCTCAGAGTGTCAATCCAATATGGCCTGGCTCATGGCGAACAAACAAATGCTGAAAGAAGGTTAGAAGAACTGGCTGAATTGGAAGGAAAGCGCCTCCAAGCTCAGAAGAATATCCAAATGTATCAGGCCCGCATGGCCACTGCATTCAATAAACTCGTAAGAGGACGAGAATTCAAGAAAGGTGACCTCGTCATGGTCAAGAAAAAAGAAGTCATGGCATCCAACCCAAAAGGAAAGCTGAATGCTAATTGGGAAGGTCCTTATGTGATACAAAGGGTCTACGAAGGAGGGGCCTACGTAGTTGTTAACCATCGAGGGGAAATTCAATTCTCGCCACTCAACGGTAAACACCTCAAGCTGTATCATGCTGCACAACCAATATTCCCTGAGTAATCGGGCAAAAACTACCTTTCCTTGGCTTAGTGGCATCCAGCCCTAGCCGAGATACACCCTTTCCTTGGTCTGGCGGCATCCAGCCTTAGCCGAGATACACCCTCTCTTTGGCTTAGTGGCATCCAGCCCTAGCCGAGATACACCCTCTCCTTGGCTTAGTGGCATCCCACCCTAGCCGAGATACACCCTTTTCTTAGATTAGTGGCACTCAGCCCTAACCAAGCTACCCTTTCCTTGGCTTAGTGGTATCCCGCCCTAGCCGAGATACACCCTTTCCTTGGCTTAGTGGCATCCCGCCCTAGCCGAGATACACCCTTTCCTTGGCTTAGTGGTATCCCGCCCTAGCCGAGATACACCCTTTCCTTGGCTTAGTGGCATCCCGCCCTAGCCGAGATACACCCTTTCCTTGGCTTAGTGGCACTCCGCCCTGATCAAGCTACCCTTCCTCGGTCTAGTGGCATTTCGCCCTGATCAAGCTACCTTTCCTTGGTCTAGTGGCACTCCGCCCTGATCAAGCTACCCTTCCTTGGTCTAGCGGCACTCCGCCCTAGCCAAGCCACCTTTTCCTTGGTCTAGCGGCATCCAGCCCTAGCCGAGATACACCCTTTCCTTGGCTTAGCGGCATCCAGCCCTAGCCGAGATACACCCTTTCCTTGGCTTAGCGGCATCCCGCCCTAGTCGAGATACACCCTTTCCTTGGATTAGTGGCACTCCGCCCTAACCAAGCTACCTTTCTTCGGCTTAGTGGCATCCAGCCCTAGCCGAGATATACCCTTTCCTTGGTCTAGCAGCATCCCGCCCTAGCCGAGCTACACCCTTTCTTGGTATAGCGGCACTCCGCCCTAGCCAAGCCATCCCTCGTCATGATCTAATGGCATTCCGACTTGTCACCCTCCCAAAAAAGAGGGGAAGAGAGAATAAAAAAAGGAAAATAAATAAATAAAAAAAGATGGGGTTAAAAATAGAGATACCCCGCCGGTCTTGTTCAGGTTTTTTGAGCAAGGGCAAAAAATGGCTAGAACCCAGCTGTGGTGAAAACCCGAAAGGGCACTTCAGATAAAATCGGGTACCCCGCCACGTGAAAACCCGAAAGGGCGCGTGGGCAAAAGCAAGAGGGGGCTGGCCCCGGCGAAAACCCGAAAGGGCGCTTGAGTCAGTAACGTGGTGATCCTAAAGAAGCCTCACCTCCCGCCATAAACCTCTCGTCGATCGACCGGCAGCTTGCCCGATCAACGATCAAACCCACCCAGTATAGACCCTACGTCTGTCCTGATAAAACCCCCATACCTTGTCCAAAGTCCCACCATGGTGAAGTTCACCGTTGATCGATCGGTATCCTGCCCGATCAATGATGAAACCTGTCCAGTTTAGACCCTACGTCTATCCTGATGAAACATATGAAATCTTTGCATTGGTATAAACCCAATACCGATGATGAAACCTGCTGTTGATCGATTGGCGCACTGCCCGATCAGCGATGAAACATGTCCAGTTTAGACCTTACGTCTATCCTGATGAAACATAAGAAATCTTTGCATTGGTATAAACCCAATACCGATGATGAAACCTACCTTTGGTTGACGGGCTCGATGTCCGATCGGCAAAGAAACCGGTCCGGTTTAGACCTTACGTCTGTTCCGACTAGATCTGCTTATCTCTTTACGTCCCGCCGTGATGAAACCTGCTGTTGATCGGTCGGCATCCCGCCCGATCAGCGATGAAACCTGTCCGGGCTAGACCCTACGTCTATCCTGATGAAACATATGAAATCTTTGCGTTGGTATAAACCCAATACCGATGATGAAACCTGCTGTTGATCGATTTGCGCACTGCCCGATCAATGATAAAACCTGTCCGGGCTAGACCCTACGTCTATCCTGATGAAACATATGAAATCTTTACATTGGTATAAACCCAATACCGATGATGAAACCTGCTGTTGATCGATTGGCGCACTGCCCGATCAATGATAAAACCTGTCCAGTTTAGACCCTACGTCTATCCTGATGAAACATATGAAATCTTTGCATTGGTATAAACCCAATACCGATGATGAAACCTGCTGTTGATCGGTCGGCATCCCGCCCGATCAGCGATGAAACCTGTCCGGGCTAGACCCTACGTCTATCCTGATGAAACATATGAAATCTTTGCATTGGTATAAACCCAATACCGATGATGAAACCTGCAGTTGATCGGTCGGCATCCTGCCCGATCAATGATGAAACCTATCCAGTTTAGACCTTACGTCTATCCTGATGAAGCCTATGAAATCCTTGCATCGGTATATACCCAATACCGATGATAAGAGCAGCCACTAATGAAGCAGCACATCGCCTGATCCGTGCTAAAAATCCCAATTCAAATATATATATATATATATATAAGATGTGGTTAAAAATAGAGATACCCCGCCAGACTTGTTCGGACATTCTGAACAAGGGCAAAAATGGCTAAAACCCAGCTGTGGTGAAAACCCGAAAGGGCACTGCAGGTAAAATCCGGTACCCCGCCACGTGAAAATCCAAAAGGGCGCGTGGGCAAAAGCAAGAGGGGGCTGGCTCCGGTGAAAACCCGAAAGGGCGCTTGGGTCAGTAATGTGGTAATTCGAAGTTCCATGCCAACCGGCATGCTGCCTTTACCTCTCCTTCACTGATGAAACCTTCCGTCAGTCAGTTGGCTCCATTCCCCACCGATGATAAAACCCTTCCGGGGTAGACCTTACGTTTACCCTGATAAAATCTACATACCCTCTTTCAAACGTCCCACCGACAATGAAACCCATCACCATTCTGATGAAGCCTGTCCAGCTCAGACCTCACGTCTGTCCTGATGAAACCTACGCATTTCTTGGCAAGCCCCACCTGCGATAAAACTTGTTGGAATAGACCTTACGTCTATCCTGACGAGACCTACACCTTTACGTACGTCCCACCGTTGATCGACCGGCACCTCGCCCGATCAATGAGGAAATCCTCTGTCCGGTTTAGACCTTACGTCTATTCTGATGAAACTCATGAAATCCCTTTACGTCGATATAAACCCAATATCGATGATGAAACCAACCGTTGATCGACCGGCACCTCGCCCGATCAATGATGAAATCCTCTGTCCGGTTTAGACCTTACGTCTATTCTGATGAAACTCATGAAATCTCTTTGCGTCGATATAAACCCAATATCGATGATGAAACCAACCGTTGATCGACCGGCACCTCGCCCGATCAATGATGAAATCCTCTGTCCGGTTTAGACCTTACGTCTATTCTGATGAAACTCATGAAATCCCTTTGCGTCGATATAAACCCAATATCGATGATGAAACCAACTGTTGATCGATTGGCACTTTGCCCGATCAATGATGAAACCCTATCCAGTTTAGACCTTACGTCTATTCTGATGAAACTCATGAAATCCCTTTGCATCGATATAAACCCAATATCGATGATGGAACCAACTGTTGATCGATTGGCACCTTGCCCGATCAATGATAATACCCTATCCAGTTTAGACCTTACGTCTATTCTGATGAAACTCATGAAATCCCTTTGCGTCGATATAAACCCAATATCGATGATGAAACCCGCTATTGATCGACCGGCACCTTGCCCGATCAATGATGAAACCCTACCCAGTTTAGACCTTACGTCTATTCTAAAATCCCCCTTGCATCGATATAAGCTCAATATCGATGATGAAGTCAACCGTTGGCTGATCGGTACATCGCCCGGCCAATGATACAATCTGTCCACTTCGTACTTTATGTCCGTTCTGATGAGAACCACATATCCTTTTCAATGTCCCACCTGCAATAGTCTCTACCCAGCCTAGACCATACGTCTACTCTGATGAGACCCCCTCATTTGCATTCCGGCAAATCGTCTCCCTTACGGCACACATGGCCAATAGGACGTTTGCTGCCACCAACAAAATTCGGTTCAAGCACCTCCTCGGATGCCGTCACGCGGTGGAGCGAGTTCCCCATCCTTTCTCTGAAAGGGTGGACGCTCTCTCGCCAAGGTATGAGCCATTCGCATGAGGGATTGTCAAAACCGCTACCCCACCTTCCAAAGTGATAAAACCACATGCAGAATAAGATGGAGACGCATGAAGCCAAGAGATTCCTTTCCATTAAAAAAGGGAGTACATAAAGGGCCCCGAGGGGACACCATATCACAAAAGAGAACAAAAAGAAAAAGAAGGGACAGACAATTTATGGCCGCCGTAATATATCTTCGAAGGCCAGAAGACCCACATAAGGAGCGGCCCCCAGCTCATGAAGGCGCGCCTCCTCCTCTTGAAGTCCAATGGACATGTCCTGGAGAGACATCACTTGTCCCTCCAGCGAGGCTACCTCCTCTTCGGACCGAGGCCGGATAAAGGATAATTGCTGCAGTTCGGCTCGAAGTCCAGAGAGCTCCGTCTCCAGGATGGCCATCCGGTCCCGCACAGCTTCTTCCCGCTGAATAGCACCTTGTAGCTCGGCTCGGCGTCCATCAAGCATAAGCGTCAGCTTCCCCAGCTCAGATTTATATTCTGACCTCTGCAGCTTCAACACCGTTAGCTTATCAACCATAGTCCGTGCTAGGAAGTCTCTCCGATGCACGAATTTCAGTAGAAGCAGCACCCGCTGAACCCATATGTCCAAAGGGCAGCCCATGGCCTGCAAGCCAGCGGTGAAGCGATTGGCGATTTCCTTCAGTTGCAGATACGTCAAGCCAGCCTGGGATTCTACTAGCTGACGTAGCATGTCCAGATGCCGCCAGACAAAGTTGTCAGAGGAAGCGAAGTTGAAGGAGGCAGAGGGGACGACTTCAAAGGTCACCTCGCCATCGATATCTTCCCACAATGCAACGTCCGGCTGAGAGGATGAAGACGGAAGATCTACTGTAAGGGCTGGCCAGTCCTTTTCTGTGCTCTCCTGCTGAGCTGAAGATTCCTCCCCTATCGCTGTATCGGAAGCTATAGCTTGAACATCCGCAGGGGGAGAATCGATGAAGGATGGAGCTGCCTCTTCATGAGTCTCTTGAATAGGGGCTTCATCTTCAGCTGCTCTTTCTGGTGACAGGGAAGGAGCTGCTATAGTCGGAGAAGGCAGAAGTCCAGTCTCTATAGCCACTATGGCAGGGACTGCTGACTCGGGCGCAATTGACATTACTGCGGCCGGTATAAAAGCGGAGCTTCTAGATGGATCAGCTTCGGCTCTGAAATCTGAAGCCCTGATAGGAATGCAACTCTCTCCCGAGGCCCCTAAGTCCAACGATGCTAAATCCGTCGAAGACTATATCCGCACTGGCACAGGGCGAATGACCTCAGGGACTCCCATGCAAGTTAAAGGCAGAAAAGGGACAATAGCCCAGTTTGTAGAGGAAATGTCCATGATAGCTGCGGTTGTGTCTGAGCTAGCAGTGGCAATGCCCTAAGACCAAAGCAAAGCAACTTTCAGCACTAGATGAAAGAAACAGATGAAGCAACAAACATGAAAAGGAACCCACCCTTGAAGCAGGGTCCACATCCTCGAAGTGGGGTGAAAGAGAAGGAAGCTCCGTAGTCGGAGTGACAAATGGTGGAGTTATGTCGATCTCGGTGTCAAGCCCGGCAAACTCCTCTTGCAACTCCTCCTCAGAAGATAGCACCAGCAGCTTAGCAGGCTGAAAAGGCAGAGCACCTTTTGCAAATACAAGCAGGGCCTCTGATTCAGGAGCATCCCCCTCACTGCCGCTGAAAGTCGCTTCCTCCTCATCAGAGACGGCCTTAGAACTGCCTGAGGATATTTCAACACTAGCTACACGCTGTGGGGCCACCTCTAAAACGTGTCGGGATGTAGACCGGGTAATTATGCGCCTGGCCGGAACAGTACTCTGCTTCGACTGAGTCTTGTGACCCTCCTGTGGTTGAAGCAATTCTTCTGTCATCATAGCTTCAGTCTGCTCTTCGCCTGCCACTGCTGCAAAAGGGACCTCTGAGGAATATAGCAAAGAAGACAATGCAAGTATGAAACAGATGAAAAAAAAACACACTTAGGGGCCTCACTAGCCAGCGTGGGAGAAGGCAACCTGGTCTCCACCACAGAAGGCGCTACAACTGGCTCTTGGGATGTGCAAAAGGAAGGGGTCAGATTCAAGGACTTCTTTGAAATCCAGCGAAAGAGAATGAGGAATGCAATTTCAGGCTATTGATGTTACCCTGAACCGATGTCTGAGCAGCCTCCCTTTCAGATTCAAACTCATCAAATGAGGGAATATCAGGGAGAGGGGTCCCGGTGTCCATAGCTACCAAAGCCGATTGCTGAGCATAAACCTTCTTGGCCTTCCTGGCCTTCCCAACTGCAGCCTTAACTACGGAAGCGTTTCTCTTCCTGCCGGGAGGCAGGGGAGTAGTAGTCGGTGCTGTTGTAGGGATTTCAAAATAAGTAGGCTTCTCAGCCTGCGCAATAATTTTTCTATAAAGCCCCTGTCGCTTTATATCAGACCTGTTTGTTGAAGATGTCAGAGAGGTAATGTGATCAGTGGATGCAAAGTGTGAATACTGAGCAGAAATCACCGCAGTCAGAAAAGAAGAGATCATACCTGCTGGGCCGTCGTAAAAGACAGAGAGCGGCCAGTACAGATAAGCTACCTCCTTGGAGCGGGAAGCAGCCTCCTTGATAAGCCAGCATACATCACCAAGTACCTGGCACTTCTCCACTAAAGTTGCCAGGTCACTATGACCATGAAGGTCAAGACATCGAAATAAGTCGAGGTGGTCCATACCCCAGCCGTCGACATACTGAAAAGAGATAAACAACAGCTTGTTCAAAATGCCAGTTATCTGGCTTTCTGCAGATAACCCATGTAAATTCAACAGAATAAACAGCCAAGACGTTTGCTTGTAGTACGTCTGGGTTCTGTCTTCCCGGCACACAAACGTCCTATAGGGATGAAATCTATCTGTCGGACCCCTCCAAGGGACTACTGCCGGGAGCGGCTCTTCGACAGGAAATGGGTATTGTTGCGCCTCCAAACGAGCGCCGCCCACATGGCTCAGATGTTTCAAGCTCTGCATGAAAGTGTCCTCGTTGATAGCAGCGAAAATAGGAGCAGGCGGGTCGGAATTCTTTTCCTTCAAAGCCCGACGCTGGGCCAGATAGTTCTCCGCCTCCCTCTGGTGTTGTGAATAAAGCCTTTTCAGGTGGGCCTCGGGGATGTCAAACACTGGCCCGGGCTGTTGTTTCAGAAAGGAACGCTCGGCCACGTCCCAGAATGCACCTCTACTATCCCTGTAAAAGCTGGTTCGAATGTTCCACCATTTGATATATTCTGATGTTACCCGGGGAACACGGTTAGAAACTGTGGGAACTATGAAAACTGCACCGTCCTGGCGATGGTAAAAATCCCACCACAACCGGCCACCGCCGGCAATGGTGGACCCATGCTTAGCCCGGCTATCCAGGGGAAATTGAGCAACCGTAGTGGGGATATGCTAGTCGTAACCAAAGTTTCGCCCAAAGCGGAATGGATAGTATGGTTCCAGAAGGAGCAGGCCACCCTTTCTGAAAACTAAGACACTAGGCCGGATGGCCATGGCCCATCTGACCAGCTCCGGCTCCAGGATTGGCCGAGCAGTGTTAACCCCTGAGACAGGATGAATATAGGTCTCTACCTCTTCCAGCTTGCACTCTCTCTGAGAATGAATCAAAGGAGCTGAACCTGCTGCCAAGCTCCAGAAATGAATACTGCCAAGGGCATCCACCGGCACCTTTATCAGTCGACCCCTTATTTTGAACAGCTGATCATAGAAAGGACCAGGTTCAGCACTGGCAAACTCAATCATTCGGGGCAATACCGTATCTGCCTGCAAAGTTCTGGGAGCCAACTCAGGAAATAAACTGCAGACCCAGGCGTTGAAAAAATGAAAAGGACCCACGGTCCTCAAAGAACGGGGAGTCCGATGCTTGTACAGATCCCCCAAAGACTTGTATATCAGACACAGGGCCACTGGGCAAAGCGACAGCCTCATTCCCCAGGCCATCTGACAGGCCGGATATATAGCTTATGGCCGGATGATTGTCTCGTCCCCTTGAGGGAGAGCGAAAGTGCACAGCTAGAATGTGAAATAAGCCGCACAATGTGTGATGGGGTCTACGCCTGCTGGGTTGGGACCACCGCTGCCTGCACGGCGCAATGAAGATGGCAGCACCGACTTATAACGGGGAGCCCTTACCTGCTTGCTAGCAGTCGGACCCACGGAAGGGAAGTCTGCATATTTCAGGGGGCCGTCAAAGAAGTACTGAATCCACTGCCCTACCCGGATCCGTAGCTTGCTGCCCTTCTCTCGGGGATGATAACCTTTGGAGGACCCTCTACTGTACGCCAGACAAATGGAGCGATATGCCTTCATCAGGTACCGGTATGAGAAGCCAATGGAATATCTGCCTTCACCATCGGAGCTATCCTTCTCAGAATCTGCCAAGCAAACTTCTTCATACGGCTCGTCGTCAATAGGCAGTCCAGAAAGCTGTGACAGACTCCAGAGGTCAAGAGATGTCTTACCCTCTGCTGTATAGAATATGTTGAATAAGGGGCAGAAGACCTCGAACATCCCACAACATAACCCTCGGGATATAGGATACCGAAATCGGGAAGCAAAAACACTATGATATACCCCGGCTCTGATCAGCAGAGGGGCATATTCCTTCAGAACAAACTCAGTAAATTCCACAGCTCCTACCCGAAATAGGTGGGCGTCAGTGATCTTGGTATCCCCAAACCAACCAGCGGCCAAATGATACTTGAACTGAATGGCCGAACAATTCAGCACAAAAGGCTCTTCGCGGTACCCCCACTTTACTGGCGCCAGGAAGAGACCATAGCCGGGCTTCTCCCTATTGACTCGGCAACTGGCATTATCCCACCGAGCAGGTGTGAACTCCGGGGCCCGGGTCAGCATTTTCTTTTCCGGCTCCAGCTCCGATATGCCAAGGACTGCATCCCAGTCACGCTTCTCCCCGGGAAGATATATAGCCTTTCCGCGATACACTGAATCTTTCAGGATGTCTCTCTCAACGAGAATTGCGGCTTCAACTGTACGAGCTATTCGGTAGTTCCGCATTCCACCCACGGTGAAGGTCCGGATAAACGGCAGCAAGGGTTTGTCCTTCGGGAAATCCGGGCGATAATCAGTGCCCCGTCTGAAGCATGTTTCCATGGCAGTGGAGTATACCCGGGATGTTGACACCGTATCGGTATCAGAATCGGATGATTCATCAACGGAAGCGATCTTGTCATATCCGAAGTCGAGGCTGTGCACATTCAGCCAGTTTACTGTGGCCCGTGATATATCTGGCAGGGCCGACGAACTGGCCTCGACACCTCCAGGGGATGCCGTAGCAGAGCCTGAAGCCATTGCAGTGTCTGCAATCAAAGAAGAAAAGTGAATTAAAAGTCCTAGAACAATGGGCAGTCTTTTAAAGATTGTAACATGAGACCCTATGAAAATTTCGGCAACATCTCCACTTATTTGGGGTCTGCCCAAGAAGAATAGGGAGTCACCAACCAAGAGGGGGTGATCCCGAAAACAAAAGGGATTAAATCCCAAAGATCGTCATACCCAAGCGAAATCAAATAAGACGAGAAGAAGCCGGATGGTCGGAGGGGAGGAGCTCGCTGCCACCGCCGAGAGAGAAAAGAAAGTGAAGAGAGAGAAGGGGCTGTGAATAATGAGAAGCCACAAGGCTTTCGGCGCCTCAAATAGAAGCCCGAAGCAAAGGGTTCTCGGCGCGGTAAAACGCGCGGCGAGAACCCCCAGGCCGAGAGCCCCCCTTCGGCCAAAGTGCGCGCCGAGAAGCCCTCCGCGCCGAGAAGCTTTCCGCGTCGGGAAGCTAGGCGCGCCGAGACCCCATCTCCATGCCGAGAGGTCTTCACGCGCCGAGAAGCCTATGGCCTTGTGCTGAGAAGCTCCAAAAAGCTGAAAATAAAGTCAAACAATATGAAGATAGAAAAGAAAGATACGTGTGCAGAAGATTGTTGCAACAAGATGATCAGGTCTAAGGACCGGATTGAAAGGAAATTGAGGAAGATACCCTCGAATAATGAAAGTCACCTGCAGGCCCCGTGTCACTTATTCTGCGCTTACGCCACCCGCAGGTGGGGGGCATTTGTTGACACCTTGAAAATGAACAAGGGTGGAAGCAGATCATACCCACAGTAAAAGACCAATGATGAAGCTCGTCAACCATTTACCCGGTGCCGATGTCATTCAGATGGCAGCACTAACAAAGCAGTAGTCACTTGACTAATGAGACTTCCTAGCACACTTTAATAGGAACTGTGTTGCTGCCTCATCCAAGAATCCACAGATGACATGTCATGGTAAGTCAAATGTAGACTTATTAACAGATGTGATGTAAGATAAAGATGAAGCCGGTACCGGCAGATGAAGATTGCAAAGGCTTTTGCAAAGTCAGAACGCAAGAAGAATCGTCTCCATAGATTATACACCCGGCTGAAGTCTTCCCAGACTAAAGCTGATGTCCGACCTCGTCACCATTCAGGTGACGATATCGATAAAATGATGCCCGGTTTTGTCATCATTCAGATGGCAATACTGATGAAACCCCTGTCCGCGGACTGATGAAAACCCTGCTAATGATCTCAATACAAACTATATCACCAACGGAGGACCCTCTTGGGTACTGATGTACGTGAAGGGCCTATCAAAGGCCTGGTTAAAGAGACCTAAATGGGCCTTTAATGGTGGCGCCGGGAGCCACTTTGTCAAAGCCCAAATGCTGCACAAGGTTGGAGTCCTGCGCGCCGAGAAGTCTTCAGCTGAGGCGCGCCGTGAGGTGTCTGCCGAGAAGGCAAGGAGGGACGGCTATAAAGCCCCTTCCCTTCGAAAGGCTGATGGTCGGTCAAAAGTCAGAGATAGGAAGAAAAAAAGGAGCAGTAGAAGCGAAAACCAGATAAAAAAAGAGCCAGAAGAGAGACCGAGAGGGAAAGAAAGAAGAAGCTTAGAGAAGAAGAAGAAAGGGAGACTCATGTGGGTAGCCCGGGGAGGGAGAGGAGTCAATGCTCCGCCCTCCCCCCATGCTTTCCTCTTTTTATTTTCTTTTTCTGATGTAATCTGGCGAGGCTTTCTCGATGTATCAATGTAGCTGGAGGATTCCGGTCTCGATTTCCATCTCTATGTCTTTCGTTTACCTTCTACGATCTGTACAGGTTTGGGATGATGCAATAATATGAAAGATGAACATGGCTCGTTTGGGCATTCGATCGATTGAAATATCTGCTGTATTTCTCCCCTTCTTGCATCGGCTGTTCTTCTGAATGTCGTTTTGCCTAGATGTTATAGCTTTCCGATCCATGTTTCGACCTCCCCTCCCTAGCCTGTCCTCTGGTGGAAGACGAAGACGGAGTCTCAACCCTCATTCGGTGGGTTATTAGGCTCTGTCCCTCCTCTTCCTCCCCCTCGAATCATGGTTTCCCCGGATATCACAGATGTCTGTCGAGCTCCCATCTCGTTCAGGGTCAGAGACATCAATCTCTTGACCGTTTGAGCAGCAGGTGAGTATAGAAAACGCCATACGTCCCATGAGGATTCGATAATGGATGATCTGCCCTTCGACTGATGCTAACCCCCGCATAAACCCCTTCTGCAGTCCAGATCTTGACTCAATCCGAGCCAGAAATCCCAGAAATCTCCTGAGCAGAGTATCGCAGCCAAGCCAGAAACCCCTTTTAGCCCCTTCCCGGAGTGGCCATTTCCCCGCCGAGAACTACTCTGCCGAGAGATCCCCCTTGCTTTAGCCCCTTCGGCAAGGTAAATAAAGCCTATCCTAATACAGCCTTCCCGGCCCGGGGGCCTCCCGGCGCCGGGTTCCCGGCGCGGTCATTATCGCGCCGAGAACCCTTGCGCCGAGAGCATTCCCCCTTGGCCAATAAAACCCACGCCGGGAACCATGCTTCCTGCCACCCCTGCTTTACATTGTGAATCCTCCATTCCTTGAACCCCGGAGGAAAGCCTTCCTGCTACAGGCCAAGGAACCACACAGATGCCCTCTGAAGTCCGATCAACCAAGCCTTGCATCTTGTCGAAGGATACTCTAGATCATCATATGTGCCTAAGGGATAAACATCATTGGGGATAACTCCCCTACATAACCTTACGAGCCAGAGAAACTCTACCACTGCATAAGTTTCAATGGCCTCAAAGGGATATTAAGTTGGTGCTGTGATCACATACACGGGCTAGGGGTCCCATACCCCCCTTATTCTGGCTTTCATCCCAACACTCTGTGGGTGATCGTCTATTACTCCCTGGCATACGCTAGGTACGGGGGAGGTGCTGCTGAAATCCTCCCAGCCGATGAAAGATAATACTGAAGCTGTCCTCTGGGCTCCGTATGGTGATGGTGAAAAGGACCTCTGTGTGGGGCTCTTCCCCTCCAACCCCTCTCAGTTCTCGGCCTCCTTTGAAGCATATACAACTAAAACCAGTTGAACCCCATCTCTAGTCTCCAGAGCCAATCTACTCTGATATAATTCCCAGAAAACTCTCAAAATCCTAAAAACAGGGTACCGTAAAGTCCTAAACCCCTCACGGCGCCCAAACACCCCTTCTCGGCCAGCTACCTCTCAGCGCCACTAGCTCCCGGCGCGACCTTCAGCGCGCCGGGAACCCCCAGGCCGAGAGCTCCTCTTCCCCCTTTAGCCTACGCCGATAACCCCCTTGGAGAATCTTCAGCGCGCCGGGAAGTCGGCGCCTGGAGCTTCTTGGATTCTTCCCTTTGGCTATGCCGAGAACCTCCATCTTCTTGCTACTCACGCCGGGAGCCTTAGCCTCCCATCTGTGGTCATGCCGAGAGCCTAAGTTGCCACCCTGTGAGCCCAAATGCCCAGAGCTAACCTACACAGAGATATTCGTGGATCACCAGATGTGTCCCGAGGATAAAGTTAAAGGGAGGTAGACTCCCTTATGTTCCATCGATTCATGTCGAAGTCACAACGACGCGCCTCCCCCTTAGCTCCGGTGAGCCATGCCAATGCATGAGTGCCACCAGCTCCTGTGAGGGAAGAATCAAACATTGCCTTAGGGCATACGTGTGTAACGTGGAGAGGCCCGACCTCTCTCTTTCTTTCGGCTTTCACCCCGGCACTCCGTGGGTGATAGCCTATTTCCCTCTGGGCATGATCCAGACCATGGGAAAGTGCCGCCGAAATGTTAACCGATGCTTTAAACCTCCGTCATGATCGCGGCTCATCCTGTCCGCGATTGATATCCTCTGTTTTACCTTTCCCCTGAGTCTGATTGTTTTTTGAGTCGTCGATTCAGCGATATCGTCTGTTTCTATAATCGATGTTATTATCTTGCCCGCCTTCCTGGCTCTAGTATGAAATTCAAACTGCGCACATAAAAAGAATATCCTTTTTATTATTGCCTCTCGAGGCCTCCTATTTTGGCGTTTAATCAAGGGTTGTCCTTCCTTGGAAGGGCGTAATTAACGTCATAGCCTTTATGGTATGACGGACTTCTGGTCCCGACTCGGACTTCACAATCGACTGACCAAGTCAGATCGAGCGCACAATAAAATCGTCACACACGTGACTGGCACGCCTAATAAATCAATAAATTAAAAATCCAAATAAAAAAATAAATAATATAATGAAATAATATAATGAAATAAAATAAAATCCACGTTCCACAGACCCACACTCACTGCAAATCAGAGACGCTGTCTCTCTTCCTCCACAGCCGGAGGGAACAACCCAGATAGCCTCCTTACTATCTGAACACAACAACCCCGGAGACCACCTCCCTTCCTCTGATCTGATTCAGAGGGAACCACAATGCAACCCAGAGGATTCACCTCTCTTCCTCTACACCTAGAGGGAACGATAAAACAGAGTATCGGAATTTAAGAACAAACAACCCAAGACATAAAGAAATATCGACAAACAATCGAAAGGGAAAGACAATGTAGCTTCTTAGAGTAGCATAGGCAAATCATAGCAGAACTCCATCCTCTCCTTCACCACTCTCTCTTTTCAGGTAAGCTCAACGAATGGATCAGGATGGCTCCTCCTCTTCTTCCTCTCGCTCTGGCCAAGCCCTCTCTCCTGCGGCTTCAGCAGCTTTTTAGGAGCAGAACCCTTCCTATATATATATATATCCAAGCTCACGAGAGACTGAGGGTGTGGGAGTCACGCGTGAAGAGATGCTTCCAGATGAGCCGATCCGCACGTTGGACGATTATTCTCTCGGATCACGTGCTCACCTGATTGGAATAAAGTTTCAATTTGTCTTTTAGTCCCTGTAAGGTTTCAGAGAGCATTCGGTTAATTTCATGAATATTCAAGTCATACATTTGTTCATACCACGTGCGTGAAGTAAAAATAGTACGTACTGGACTGTTGTGCAAAAACAAAAGGACAAGTTGCACAGAATTGTTCAAAGGTACTGAAGAATGCGTCAACGCAGAAGGCCAAGGCGTTAACGCTCAACAGACGATAAAAAATAATTAGACCAACCTTGCTAGCCACTGCGTCAACCCCATAGCATGATGGCGTTAACGCAATGGTTACAAATGGAGAGCAGGGCTTTTCACAAGAACACACCAATGCGTCAACGCATCAGTGACAACGTCGACGCATCCGCTTGGTTGTGGGTCACAAGACCTTTGGACATTAGCCCAAGGCGTCAACTCTTCCATCGTGCAGCGTCGACTCAACTGCTTAAATGAAATGCTCACGCCCCTGGCAACAGGCCAATGTGTCAACGCATCCAGTGACAGCGTCGATGCAGTGGACAAAATAGCAAGCGAAAGACGCACTATTGCGTCTACACAGCCAGTCAAGTGCGTCAACGCACTAAATGCATAGAACCCATATAAACAAGATAAATAAGTATGAGCTCATGGGTGAACATGATAGAGGAGCATTAAATCAGAAAAGCATGATGAAAAAGCATTTGATCCATAGATGTGCATGCAAGACAACAACATTAGATCCTAAGAATATTTAGACAATGCAGGATCTTTATCATTCATCAAGGAGCATCAAAATAATTATCATAAAAATAATTTGATTCATAGTGTTAGTCATCATCAAAACTATAGAGATGCAACATTGAACTCAGCGTGTCGAATAGAAAGGCGAAGACTGCCGCTCCCCACGCGTAGTCGCCCACGTGGTCAAGCTCCTCGAGGAAGGGAAGGAACCGGCAGCTCATCACGTCTGCCCGAGTAGAGAAGAGGAGTCACCCAAACAACAACATCAGGAACCTCCGCAACACTCTGTCTACCTCTGCTCCCGGCTCCGCTGCTACCCTCGGTCTCGCCAGCTCCGTCAGCCGCTGTAGATGTTGCTCCGGCTGCTCTCCAACTGCAATACCTGCCCGTCGTAGTCCCAAGCTGTCCTGAAGGCTAGCCCAGGGTAGGAGGGTCGACTGCCTCTCGGGGTGCCGCAGCTCAAGGCCCAGCAGCCCCCGAGCCATCGCCCGGTAGTCCGGAAAAATGGTCCCGCTAACCGGTAGCCCGTGCACCTGAAGGCTAGTAAGTCCGGCCACATCCTCCAGCATGGGGACCATATGTCCCCACGGGAAGAGGAACGTACGACTCACTGGATCCCAACGGTCGTGCAGGGCGTAGAGCAGAGCTTTGTCAAACCGACACACCTCAATGCTCAGGAATGGGGTGAACCCCATGGTCGCCAGCCGCTCCTGCTGGAAGTCCAGTAGTGCTAAATATGCTGCGCGGACCTGCAGCCACGAGATGCATTTCCTGCGCTTTCCCTGCATTTATTCATTCATTTTAATACATTTAGTAATTGATTTAGGCATTTTATTTCATAAATAAATGAAAATAATCAAAGTTCCATTTTCTGTCAGAAGGACGGTCTCCCATGGACCACTCTTCCTCAGAAACGGTCCCACATGGGCCGTTCTAGTCCTCAGGATTTTTTGCTTTGAACGGATCAATACTGTCTGTTCTTATCTTGAACGGTTGATTATTCGCCGTTCTTTCCCTGGGTTTATTGGTTTTATGCGGACACCCCTGGGCCGCACCATGTTTTACGGTCCTATGTGGGCCATATTTGTTTTGAACGCCTAATCATTCGAACGGCCCATTGTGGCCTGTCATTGTGTGGAGTGGTGGACCCTCCACCGTTCATGCCCCTATTCAGTTCCCCTGTTATCTTGTTTTGAACGGCCATCCCCAGGCCGCATGTGTTTAGCGCGGCTCTATGTGACCCACACATCTTGGGTTATGTGGTTTCTTTGGAACCACTTAACCGTCGTCTTCCCCGACGACGGTGAGGGCCTCCCCACTGGCAGGAGCGCCCCATGGCGCCCCCAAAGTTGTCTCTGAGCACCCTAATCGCCTGTTCATCCTAAAAAACTAACATACATGAAAATAAAAGAAAAAAAATCAAGAAATGGGAGAGGGGGAGGCCTACGTCAGGGTCCCGGGCCACCTTCTCCTTCGCCGCCGGTTCACCGACGTGTTCCTCTAGCGCTGCATCTCCCTCTCCGGCCACCGCGGTCTCCTCCTCCACGATGGCAAGTGGCGCGGCCACGGCGAGCTCTTCCACGGTGGGTCCCATGGACGGCGGCGGCGAGTGGCTTTCTCCGGCCATCGGGGGTGGGTGGGTGAGAAAGATAGAAAGAAGGTGAGGGGGATTGAGAGATGAGAGAAAGAGATTGGGAGAGATCGAGAGACGGGGGGAGGTGGTGGTTCCCTTCGCGCTCCCTCTCCCACCGTCGGTTACGGTGGGAAGGAGGGAGACAAAAGGGTTTTTGTTCTTTCAAAACCCCAGACGTTATATGGTCTAACGATAGGCCGTCCCGGTATTGGGCGGCTTGTTTCTTGCCGTTCTTATCCAACAGTATGTTGCACGTGAATGGTCCGGTTCCGACCGTCCCAATTAAGAACGGTTTGGATTTGACCGTCCCTGCTCTTTTCAAAACGTTCACATTCAATGCCCTTGGGCGGCTTGTCCGTAGCCATTTTTCTTTTTTGCGGTTCCTTGATGACTGTTCATATGCCTCATCACTATTTGATAACTGGGGTCATTTGGTGATATTATTGCAAATCTTGCTACTGACATTTCTTGCGTCACTTGTCGCTTCGCCTGCATAGGTAAGTCAGGTATGGCTTTCTATCCCTATCTCCCTTATTGCATTACTATATGGTACTATGCTATATTATCTCGAGAACCAGTTGGTTATCTACCTGTTCCAGGATCTGATGTTCCCCTTCAACAAAAATGATGATGATCTAGGTTCACGCGTTTAATCTCCGGATAGGCCGTTAGGTTGGGATGTCCTGGGGAGGATGGTTCCATCCTGCACATTGTGGTTGCGGATAGTGTCTTGACTCTGATTCTCCCAGCCTAGCAATATTATTCTCGAGTATTTTATATTTTAATCTTTTTTCGCATTCATTTTAATGATTTCTTTTATTTTTAGCCCAGCATGCATCATACACATCTTTTTGAGCATCCATGACCCATGGTTTGTCTGAATAATGTTCCATCAGTGATGGTTAGCTATATGTTCAGTGTTTGGGAAAGAGGAACAATTCCACTTTGAATTGGAAGGTTCTCTTTGGTCGATTCGCTTGGTTTGGTTGATTAAGAGGTCCCCATCTAGAGTTTTAGTCTGTTTCTTCACTTTTTTCGCTACTTATTCCGGTCTCCTCATTGGTTCGCAAGATTGTGTCCCCCATGAGGTTGATCGTGTGTTTCCTTTTATTTTAGTTTTAGTTCCTCCAGATCGGTGTCACTTTTGGTATAGTCATTCCTTGTGTTTGGTTCATAGTTTTCTGGAAGATTCCCATCACTTGTTGGTAAAAACGGGTGTCGCTTTACCTTAACGCCCGCTTTTCGGTCCACTCCGCTTCATTTCCGCTTCATCTCCATGTTCCATTTCGCTTTCGCTTCACGTCTGCTCGCTCCCCTGCAAAGAGAACGTTAAGGAGGTGCATCTGTTGACACCCATTTTTTGTCGATAAGTTGAGTCATTTCTCTTACTCCCATTTATTGATGTCTCGAGTTATCCGTTACTCGTTGGGCTATTTTCTGGCACGTTCTGGGCCAATTTTATGGGTAGCCGCCCTCCCTTGCTAGGTCCGAGTTGATTCAGGGCTTAATGGGCCTCGGTTTTGGTTGATTGAGCTTTTCTATGAATTTTAAACGCCCATATACATGTGCTGTCAACCTCCAGCCGTTCAACAATTTGTGCGGTTGATAGTTGGCCGTCCAAACATTTAGTGGGTATATTGGATAATTCTCTGGATTATCATCGACAAGCACATATACGGCCTACTCTCAACCGCATAAATCTATTGTGCGGTATATACTAAGCAGTCTATCTCTCAAGAGTCCTAACATCGGTTAACTGTTCTGATAATTACCTATTTATCTTCTTATTTGGATTTATCACCGATAGGCTTGGACGATTTCCCAAGAGCCGTTCAACTATGAAAGAGTCCAGCGGCAAATCTATCGGTCAGTTCAGTGGATAAATTAATTATCTTAGGATTTATTTGAATTTCCACCGACAGGGATCGACGGCCCATGCCTGGCCGCTCATCATTTGTGCGGTCTATCGTGAGA
The DNA here is from genome assembly GCA_022559845.1 of Amorphophallus konjac. Lineage (NCBI taxonomy): Eukaryota > Viridiplantae > Streptophyta > Magnoliopsida > Alismatales > Araceae > Amorphophallus > Amorphophallus konjac. The sequence continues at coordinate 79,990,859 of CM040119.1, read as the reverse complement.
CCGTTTATCCTCTCGGACCAGAAAGTGATTAAGGCTTTTTCTTATCATTTGTGGTTTTTCTCCCAATCTTTCCCCGATGATTTCTCCGCGAATCCTTAACCATTTTGAGCATTGTTTCTTCAGGTTGAAAGATAATTGAATTATCTTCATCTTTTATTTGATAATCTTGACCTGAAAATGGTTAGAAATCCCAATTTCGAGGCATGACTTTAGGTGCTCTATAAATAGACCCTGAGGCCCAGCTTCGAAGGGGAGGAGATTTTTGGTCAACGGCAAAGCCCTGCCGAACCTTTCAGCGACCTAGCACCAAGAAGGGAGGCCTTCTACGTCCATACAGGCCTCCGATTCAGGGAGTATTCTTTGTTTGAGTCTTTTACATTTGATAGTCCCGTCTCCTCTAGTTGCATGTTTGTTTCTTCATATCTGTTCTCCACGTTTTTCTTCATTTGCACCGCCATGCACACACCTTCCTACGTTTTCTGACGCCCCCAGGGGTTTAAGAATCCCAAGGTATCCATCATTTCATTTAGTTATGTTCATTTCTATCTGTTTGAGCATTTACTACACTTTCTAGTTATAACTTGGGTTTTCCTTTGTGGTCTACACGTAGTTTTGCAGGTCAGCATCACATTAACGCGAGGCCCATCCTTTCTAGCCGGCCGAAAAGGGTGGAGGTTGGACTCTTACAACTTCTGGTGTGGTGGTCTTGCACGGTTCACATCTATCCGTTCAAGGAGACGTGCGGCGCCATCTGGACTGTTCTTCTTCATCCTACGGTTGGGTTTGAGCCGTTCATCTGCCAGTAGTTCTTCATCCCGAGTCCTCTGCAGCGCCCTTAGACGGTCTGTCGTGCGACCGTTCTCCCTTGCAGGCGGTTCCTCTTGAGCCGTACATCCTCTTAGCGCTGCTCTTAAGGCGAGTACCTCTTCCCTTTTCCAAGATACGGCGTGTTTATCACGTTCGGCGTCTTGGTGGCGATCACAGGTTTGTGTATCTTCGTTCCTTACCACCATTATATATATATATATATTTCTCACATTGTTTTAGTGGAAGGAACATGTCAACAACACCGTCTACATATACCAAGTGTAAGGATAAGCTGACCCACAACTTGATGCCGTGAGTCTCATACCTCGTCAACCATCACCGGTTTGAGAAGACTCGCCCTCAGGTATGAAAGTGCAAGAGGATCAAGAGGCGGGTGACGGGAATGTAATCTGGACGTGTGATGTGAAGTACGAAAAGAAGGAAGTCCATATGCGGTCTCTCGTACGCATGGCAAAAATCAAACCATACCCTATCTACAAAAGGTGTCGACAATGGTTCGATACTCAATAACGGATGTGCTACCATAGGAGAGACAGGTATAAGTGTGATGGTGGGGTCCTCTGAGGACAAAGTAGGAGGGATAGACAGATCCGGGATGACCGGTGGAATTGGGGTGACTAACAGTCCCTGGCCCTCTATTGGATCACTCTCTAACCCCAAAACATCAGCGAGGTACTCCTCGACCAACTATTGGTCACCCTCATAACTCACTAGAATAGGCCCGGGTGAGGCTTCCTCCGAATGGTTGTCCTCTAAGGTAGGGGAATGTGAAGGACACGGGTCGGAGAAATGGCTAATCCCACTAAAGGGGGCCACATGGTTGGGCTCCGGGAGAAGTGGTGGACATGAGTCCGGAGGCGAAATGAGTCGCTGGGGCTAGGTGGTTGGTGACACGGAGGTGGTCGGCTGAATGCCATCGTGGAAGACGAACTCGTCGGGTAGGTGAGGTGGGTATAAGGTATAGGTCCTCCTTTCTCTGTCAAAGGTCGCTCTCCTTTCTTCCAACCATTCTTGCCCTAAAATAATGCATGGTCCTGCTAGCGTACCGGTTTTGCACCATGCACCATCGAAGTAAAGGTCAGAACCGTTCGCCCTTTAGAACTCGACAAAGGCTAAATCATCCTCGCAGATAATCTCGCCAGTCTTGGAGAGGGACTGAACGATATCCAGAGAAACTCAATTATCTGACTCCATGTAAATGAAATGTAGTTCCGTTGTGGACCCATTGGGTAGAGTGACAGTAGAAATGATAGGGGTGAAACCCGGGCATCGGGCCATGAAGGCATTGAATTCGGCCACCAAGGATGACCATTCAGACGCATGGTCTCGGGGAACGGCCACGGGGATGGCGGATAGGGGACATGCAGACACGGGACAAGACTGACTGACTCTTAATGGACTAGACACGACCCCATACAACGATGCAAGGTTGGAGTACCGACTCGGCTACACACCTAGACTTAACCCATATCCGGTACCTGGCGGAGTTTCGGGATCCGAAGATCTTCCCGATAGGCGTAACCTAATGTCCGGGCAACACCTTTTGATATACCAAATAAAGGTATGTAAATGCAACCTTGGACCGACTTAAATGACTCTTTTGTTTATTTTTACACAAAGACTACCCTAGACTCAACCTCGCTCTGATACCAAATTGATGCAGGGCGAACACGCGACTCGACTCCAATTTGATATGCCAACCTTGGACTCTAGACAAGCTCGCGATCATCCTTTAGCGATGGAAGCGTACGGACGTGCGCAGTTGAGAAACCGACAAAGAGCTAGGGTGGTCGACTCATAATTTTATGCCCGGATCGGGTCACGTGACGGTCTCGCTCTCTCTCGCAGTAGTGATTAACAATATTTGGTGACCTAATTATCCTATCATGCTCTCTAGCAGCGGCATACAAAAATATATATGAAATAAAGCAAAATGCCGAGTGGGGAGCGAATACGATACTTCCACGCTACCAGGCATGGGGAAGACGACCTGGCCGATCTTGTACTCCCGGAACAGTAAATAATTAAATTACAGCAATGAATGTTACTACCCACTCCACGCAGGGAGGTAAAGGGCTACAAGGTGGGACCCGGGAGTAGCGGTTCGGGTTGACGGGCAACGCGTACCAACGAACGTGGGTTCCACGTACTGCTCGGACCTCCAAACGGAGCGGGGTTGGTCCCGCTGCGACGAGGACTGTTGGAGGGGCGGTCCCTAGGAGAGGGATGCCCTGGATTTCCTCGTGGAAGGCGAGGCGGCTCTGACCGTCACGTGGAAGCTTACTGTCCACGGACCTGAGCTTCTGTTTCAAACCTGTGCGCTCTAACGGTAAGATTTACTGCGACCAGCACGGACGTCGGATCAGTGCGAATTTGGTGCCGTTGGAAAGTTGACTCGAAATCCTTCGACCCTCTGTGATTCCAGGAATTTTGTTGGGGCCGTATTTTTGATGGTGGAATTTTGAACGTGGTTGTTCTCAATCTCAGATCTGGCCGCGCAGAATTAGATATGCCTGAGAGTGGGCGTTGACCGCAACACCGACTTTAGATCTGGGTGTTGGACTCTTCATGAAAGTTGGAGAGGGGGAAGTAAGGAAGACGGGGATATTTTTTGTGGAATTTATGGTGGAGGTTTTGTTAAGGAAACAGAATTTCTAACACTGGGTGGTCGGATCTAGACTGCAGAGGGCAGCACAGATTTAGGAAAAGACAGAGATTTTTAGAAAATTTAAACGAGATCCAAAATTCTCAAAAAAAATTCATGGAAGAGGGTTTAGGTTGACAGAATCCCCAAGTAAAATTTCAACTCATTGAAACATGGGGAAGGTGAGTTCATCGATGAACTACTTGGTTGCTGTGACACAAAATAGAACACTAGCAGATCTGCAAAGCTGGGGAACTTAAATGGAAAGGAAAATTGGATGATGGCCTAAATTCGAGGGAAATTTACTAGAGGTGGGGAATCACGTGGGGAACCTACCCTGAAAATTTTAGCTCCAGAAGATCTGGGAGTTTGGAGCTAAAAATCTCATAGTAGGCCTCTGTCCAGTAGAACAACACCCTAGACAATACTTCGAAGAAAGATCGTGGTGACTCGTCGACGTCACGAACGGCAGCGGCAGCGGCAGAGATAGAACTCAGAGGGGCAAAGGAGGGGATAGAGGAGGGCTTCACACCCTGGAAGGCTAGAGGAAGAAGATGAACAGTGGGGGGAGGGAGAGGTGCTCACCCTTCTCTTGGCAATTCACAATAATTTTTGCTTCATTAATTCTAGTAAATGTAAAATAGATGGTTTATGTATGAAATTGACTCCCTTGGCAATTGACCTACCATACCCTCAGATCTATGGTGGGTGAAAGGTACCTTGGGGATGTCAAATCCCAATTTACCCCATGTGGTAAAAGTATATTACATATGATAATCAAACTAGCCTAATAGAGACAAAATAGGGGGCGCCCCCTTCATGGGCCAAAAGATGGCAACTATGGGCCAAGACCATCCACTTGGCCCATGAACCCATACTTAGTCTATGGACTTTCCAACCTAGGTAGCCCATGAGAGGGAGAAGCCCAATTGGGCCTTAAGTGGCTTTAAGGTCCATTATGAAGGCCTTAAGGTCCAATATGACATAACCCCCTTAATGGACTCTAATAAATGAAACCCATTAATAGACTCTACATTGAATGTGGCCCAATGACTTATTAAAAGCCATACAAAGGAGCCCAAATGAAAAAAAATAAACAAACACACTAATATAAGCCAATACAAGCCATAATACACAAATATGTTCCACACGTATAATGAAATAGCATTTGATGCCCCATCAGTAAGATCCACAGTGAGAGGTCGACACTTCCAGGGACAAGTGTCGACACTTCCTTACAGGCAGAACCGATGTCTTGTTCAAAAACAAATGTCCGAGTACCCAAAACTAAACCAAACTTTGCCAAGGTGGAAACAACATAATCCACACTCAAACCATTCGTATTACACACTTAACCATCATATATAAGTATGATTTTAAGCTATTACACTATTCAAAAAATAATACTATACATATCCACTAATTCGTCCGATTTACTCAGAAATCAAGCCGAACTTCATCAAAATAAAAATGACATGCTTTGTACTCAAAACATAAATATTCCACACTAATACCACACATATTTCACACTCAAACCATATGTATTTCATGCTCAAATTATCATACATAAATCTGGATTTCAAGATAGTATGTTATTCAGAAATAATACTACACATCCGCCAATTTGTTCAAGAACCCAGAAATCAAGCCAAACCAGGAAGAAACAAGATTTTTCATACTCAAACCATGATTAGAACTTAGGTTTCAAGATATTATAACAAGCACAAAAGAAAGTTTTGAGATTTCAGATCTTGCCTTAATCAGATGAACAACGATAGAAAACTCCTCCGCCTCCGGCAAGAGACGGGAAGATGATGGCCTCGAGGACCACGATCCAGTAGCAACCAAAGGACCGGGGAGATTGCTCACGAGCAGGGACGCTCTCCCCTTTCTCTGCTATGACCCTTGGCTCCCTCTCGGCTTTCAAAACTGCACCGAGCGCACCCAGAATGAAGAAGGCCGACGAGAGGAAAAGAGAGAGAGAAAACCTCCCGCAAAAAAGGTTGGGGTTTCCCCCCAAAACCTCGGGAGGTTACAAGGATTAAGGAATGGATAAAGATGGTTTTAATGGCTTAAGGAATATCCATGGTTACAAGGAGAAAAAAGGGAAAGAAAAAGCCACGATTGGAAACGGTTGCCGTAAGAAAAGGGGGGAGCATTGTTCATCCGCCCCTTTGAACAAATAAATCTAATAATATAAAAAGAATTTATGAAAACTAATTGTTACCCATTTTTCATCATTATTTAATCTATCATGTAAAAAATATGAAATAATTAAAAACTCAAGAAATGAAAATTGACCCGAAATGAATAGTAACATGCTCTTCATGATTTACATAAAGCTATTAACGTGCTCCCGCTAAGAAAAGGATAAAAAGGTAAATTCTAACCCTTGAACTCAACTAAATTAATATATGCACACACAAATATGAACGAAGATAGGTTAAATTACACAATTTTAATTACATCAAATTTTGATTTATAAATAAGAGAAATTTGTTTACTCTTTATTTATTTAGTTTATTTCAACCAAATACTAGTTAATTATTTTGTTAACTTAAGTAATAATATTTCAAGCACCTAACCAAATTATTGACATAAAATATTCTTTATGAATCACGATAAAACTCTCGGGTACTATAGTGTGTGTGTGATGTTCTTTTAGTTATGTCAGTTTTCTCCTCTCTGTCCTGATCGCGGCCAGTATGGGGACCATGTTTGTTAACACAACCCTCCTTGAAACCGCGTTCATTATCTCCTTGTTCGTCGTCGTTTTCTTCTGTTCTCGTGTTTTTTCCATATCGCTTTGTTGTTTTTTTCAGTTCTCCTTAACGTCGTCAGGTTCCTGACCGCGAGCAGGTCGCGCTCCCTATGGACACTGCGTTCAGGTAAGCCCCTACCCGAGATCTCTTTTGTCATATCATTCATCGAGTTTCTGCTTGTCATCTCCTGGTTGCATCTTGTGCACTTTCTGTATATTATTCTGTAATTATTTTGCCATATTATTCTTCTTATCATCTTTTAGATTTAGCTTAGAATTTTGCATGCACTCCGGTGCACCTAGGGCATTTTGGTTGAGAGACCTCCTCTCTCTACACCTTGAGGATCCCTCACGCTTTCTTGAGAAAGGAAGGACCCTCAAATTGAGTATTCCTCTCTTCGGATCGGAAGCTCCTTAACCAAAGCCTCTGTAAGTCCCCGACATCGAAGGACTCCCTCTTCGATCACTGACTGGTTGTACTTTTGAAGTTCCCTTGAGTTAGCTATCCCACGTGGTGAATTGTGAGACCTCTAGTTGGCACTGAAGTAAACCATATTAAAATTAAGGTCCCACCCTTGTTTGAGTGAATTCATCTAAGATCATTTAAATCAATACAAGGAATCACATAAAACTAAATGTGATCATCCTTAATTATTCGACAACCTATGCATCTCGTTTCAAAATCTTGTTGTTGATCTGATTGGCATGATGTCGCATTTTAGTGGAGTGTCTAATCGTGCTTTTAATGATTATGAGGATGGTCAATACCATGTTTCATATTGTCTTAAACCTTATGCCTCTCATCACCACTCTTACGAGGGTCCTTCTCGCGCATCAACATCCTATGGTTATGTCCATGCCATGGACATTAACCAAGTTCGTAAGCCCTCTTCTAATCAAGCTACTCTTGGGGAGCCTTCCCCGCCCGCCAATCTTTCTTCCCTATTAGACACTTTAGCCGCCTGCTTAAATGTCCAATCCAATCCTTCTCCTCCTTCCCCTCCTCATTCGCCCCAATCCCTGTACAGCCATCATGTACCTTCCTCTAAGGTTTGTAGGATCAATGGAATGGTTAATCTAGAAGGGGGTGAATAGATTTGCACCAAATTCCAATTGCTCGATTAACAACTAAAAACAATCAATAATGGATAAACAATCTAGATAATGAGTACGTTGTAATAGAAGGAAGATCGCTCCTAGGAATCCATCTAGCGCAAATGATACAACCACATAGAGACATGGATTATTAGGTGGTTCGGTCTCGATCCTGAGACCTACGTCTACCCCTCACATAACCAAGTGAGGCTTCCTAGTGCAACGCACTAAACACAGGGGTCGAAACCCCAGAACATCCGCTGACTCACACCTTGCTAAAGAGGATCATCCTATCACAGATCTGATGACTCACAGCTTGAGGGCGCTCGAACTACCTAGATCTAAGCACCCTTACTAGATTTGTCCCTCCTACCACCACTAGTAGGAACTCAATATAGTGTAGATCAAATGTAAGAGAAATAAAAGAAGAAAATGATAAATGCATATATCGAGATAGGAAGTATAAGCCTCAAACGTAGAGGCCTCGATCTATGAAGAGATCAGTCCGAAAGAGCTTGGACTACCACGAACTCTAAAGTGTGGAATGAATTTCCACAATGCAGCTCCTCCTTGGTCTGAAACACTTCCTTCCTTCACTGATCACCACGAACAAGGCAAGAGGGAGGAAGATCTCAAGCGACAACTGGAGCTCTATTTCTAAAACTTGACGTAGCGGATCTTCACAAGGCAGCAGCTCGCTCCACATTCTCTTGGGAGGAAGAAGGAGCTTCACTCTTTCTCTGCAGAGGATTCTTCTCCAAGCTTCTTGTGTCACTCTCTGTGTTCCCGCCATTGGATATTCATCAAGGAGGATGGCAAAAACATGATTCTCCACCGAATCTCTCTTGAGGGACCCACCATAGCTGAATTCTATTGAAGAGAATATTCTCCCACTGGAAAAGACATTTCTTGAACGTGAGAACCTCGTATGATGGGGACATCGCTTACCCCTTCACACGGTCCTACTGCTCGCCATTTTGTTCGCCATCATCTTCTGAGTATAGCCATGTAGTTCTCTCATTTTTCTTGAGTCTTATCTATGTAATTTTCCCTTTATTGAGTCTATTACCTAAGTTAGTTAGTCATTTACCTAAGTCCAAGCTTCATTAACTAGCTTAGTAGGTTATTGGGCCTATTCATTGGGCCTGGCCCATGGGTGCCCCCTTCCCCAACCTTTGGTCTTCTGTCAGTTGTCCACAATGTGAGGACTTATTATAAATTGTGGGTTTCCTATATAAGGACCCCAATCCCCCACTTGAAGAGGGTAATTGATGAATGAATGAAAATTGAACCCACTTGAATCCCCTTGAGTCTTCTCTCTCTCTCTCTCCCTCTAGTTCTCTCTCTCTCTCTAGTTCTCTCCCTCTCTCCTAGGGGCGAACCCCCTCTCTCTCCTCCCTCCTTCACTCTCTAAAATTCAAAATTCCCCTCTCTCCTCACCCCTTGCCACCTCACTTGCCACCTAGGCAAGTCTCTTTACCTCCCAAGACCCCCATTACTTCACCATTAATCACTCCACCTCCCCAAGCACCCTTTCACCTTCCCAAGGCATCCCTCCCCCTTCCCCAAGCAACCTCCCACCTCCCTAGGGCCCTTTCCCCTCCCCAAGGAGCCCCTTCACCTCCCTAGGTCATCCACCCCCTTCCCCTCCCTCCTAGTGTCGACCCCCTCAATCCCTCTCCACCCTCCCATTGCCTTGGCCGACCCCTCCACCCCCCCCCCCTTTTGTCAACTTCAGTTCTATCTGCAGGCTGACCTGCAGACCAGCCTCGAGTTGCAGCGACTACCACAACAACATCTTGAAGCTTCTGGGGGCGTGGCCTACCTTTCTGGAAAGGCCTCCCTTTCCTCTTCGCAGGCGAGGTGGAATCACCCCATTCTGAGTTCGCGGCCGTCCGGGAAGGCTGTTCTACCCCGACTGCGCAGAGCTCCATCAGCAGAGCCCCTGAACCCTGTTCAAAGCTACACCACGGCCGACGGTGAGAGATTCAAGTTGTGAGTTCTTCTACAAATATCTTCCTCCACCAGTCCTCTTACTGGATCAAGAAGCAGAAGTGCGTTCGCCATCCGGAGGTCAGAGTTTTCATCTTTCTCCCTCGACTGGTCGGGTCTGCCTCCCACAGTGGGCAGTGACCTGCCTCCACTCATTGGCATCCCCCTGTCCACCCCGACCTCAGAAGGTGTTGCCGTCAGTTCTGCTATGAAGAGGCTTTGTCCACGGTTCCAGCGACTCTGACGGTTCTTGATTCGGCATCCAGGAGCGGCCGGGACAACTTCTGCAATCCACTGCTGGCATCTGGTAGCCACTGCGGCCAGAGTCTGCAACCCGGTTCGTCGCTGCACCACGGCTAATCGTGGAGGATTCAGACCCACGGCCCTTCATCAAAGTTCTTCCTCCATCTGTCCCCAACCAGGAGAAAGACACAGAACCCCATTCGGCATCCTGGGGCCAGAGTTCCGAGTTTTCTTCCTCTGTCGCGCGGATCTGCCTCCAGCAGCCTACAGCGACCAGTGCCTACTCTTTAGGGCACACTGATCGTCCACGGCCTCAGATCGCAGCCCCACCGACTCCAGCTGAAAGCTACCTCGACCACGGAGACGACACCGCTGATTTCGTGCCAATCGGAGTTCGGGAGCGCCCGTGACAGCATCTGCAACCTACTTCCACAGAACAGGTCCGGCCAGAGACCACACCAACTGTCCTGGTTCAGTCGCCAGTGCTGCCAGTCCCTGACTCCAAAGGCCGCCCCAAAATTCAGACAACACCGGCTTCAAGTCAGGAAGCATTGCGAGGTGGTTTCGCTCAATTTGGAGTCCGGACGAGCCCGGGACAGAGCCAAAAACGGCACTCTATCCAGCAGTCCAGATTGCAGCTGAACCCTCATTGATTTGCTTTCTACCATTTCGGTCCGTCCTCCCATCCCCGCCTGGCCGGCTTACCGCCCCACCCTGCGTGGTGGTAGTGTTTGCTGTAATTAATCAATTCCCACTCCCGAGATCACCCTCCTGCGCGAGGTGTAGTAATTGTACTCTTGGCAGGTTTTTGAAGCTACACCGGCGTAGTGTGCGGGGACCACACTTCCCCGCTCGCCCTCGTCTCCGACCGGGATCGGCGTCTTCACGCCGATCAGGTGAGCTACTGGCCACTCTTCGCTGCTGGTTATTACCATTGCTAGCTTAGTATCGCTCTTAGTTGTCCGTCGGAGGTGAGACGAGCGCTCGATCTATAATTCAATCCAATCAAGTGTTCACCGCGGAGCGAGTTGAGAGAGAGCCATTGCATCCCACGCCCTCGGCGTGCCGGCCGCCTTTGAAATCGGGCATCCCTGGCCCATTGGGATCTATCCCTATCCGGCCGACCCTTGGAGCCCCGAGGTCCAACCTCGGACCCTCACCACCATCGCCGGTCCTTCTACGGATCCGAGTGTGCTTCCGCGAGCGAAACCGCATGTGCGACGTTGCCGACTCATAGTGCTGCTTGCTATCCTAGGTCCAAGGGAGTCGCGACACATCAAATTGATATCATTGTCCTCCGCTGCATGTTGTGTCACATCAAATTGGTATCAGAGCAAGTTCTAGACTTGTCTCTACTAAGTCTTGTCCTAGGGCAGTTGCAATCATCACCCGATCATCATGCCTACCCCTCGTTGGCCAAATGGTCCGATTGATCCCCTCCACATGGACTACATTGTAGATGAGGACCTTCATTTTGATAGAGATCCTCATGCCTATCTTAGGTGGGAGAATACCATGGAAAGGGACTTTGAAAGTACTTGGGTATATGGATCCGAGAGAGTTCGCAGGGCCAAGGCACGACTTCGGGGTCTAGCTAAGAAAATGTGGGAACACAAAGAGAGATTCAGAAGGGTTTGGGGGCAAGAGCCCATTCACTCATGGGAAGAGATGAAGAGTGAGCTTAGGAAGATCTATGCTCCCCGACCGTCCCACTCCTACCTTAAGACCCATTACCCGAGGAGCACTCCCACTCCTCCTTTCTCGCCCAGTTCATCTAAACCCTCCACTAGGACCAAAACCCCACCACCCAAAGGACCCCAAGACTCATTAGAAGAACTAAGGATTGAGATTAAGAATATCTTCACCTCCCTTAGGGTCCAAACTCCACCACCCCAAATAATTCCAACTTGCACCACCCCATCGCCAAAAGGCCTTCCCACTCCCCTGGAGAGCAAGACCCCCACACCACAAAAGAATGAGATTGAAGTTGAGGAATATGAGGCCTCCCCCGATTGGGCAGAGGAGTATGAATCACAATATCATGGGTTAGGCCAAGAAGTTCCCATCCCAAGTGGAGGAAGCATCATGGCTCACTCCACCCTTACCATTCCAACCCGTATGGACCCCATGTCCACTCCACCTAGGTCCATGATGGCCACCACCACCCCACCCAAAACTCTCCCACCAACCCACACTCCACAAACTTCCTTGGTCCCCAAAACCACCCCTCCATCTTCCCCTAAAAGAGACACACCCCCTGAAACCAAACAACCCAATCCTCCTCAACCCATCCATCTTCCACTACCAATCCCTACCCAACCCCAACCTAGGCCTCCACTTCTCCCCTTACCGATCCCAAACCAAGTTCCCCTTTACCTCCCACCCTGGGGGTACCACACACCTATCCTCACAACCACACCCTCACGGGACCATCTCACCTCCTTGATAGAGGAACACATGATTCCCATACCCGACCCCATAAAGGTGAAAACACCAACCCCCGCCATAGAGATCACCCATGTCCAGGAAGAAGAAGGAACTTCACATGGTGGTCTTAACCTTACACCACCCTCCTTAATAGGGACCGAGATTATCTTAGGAGAACCCCTTTCACGTTGGCTAAAGGAGAACCCATTTGGAGATCTCATGGTCCATGCTTACCCACCCATGGAGCAAAACCTTCCTATAGTACCCTTATCCACCTATCACACCACAATCCAATCATCCTATCAGGTGGAAACATTAGGGGATTTTCTTGAGGGTCTAACTTGGCAAATGAAGCTAACTGGCATGTTGACCACTGTAGCCGACCAACCTAGGAGTCTTAACCTCCTACATCTATGTGTCGGGTCCATCTCTTCCATTTACACTATGGGTTGCTACACTAGCGACCTTCTTTTATCCCTCCCCATTCCCGAAGAGCCCGATGCTATCCGCGAATTGGAGTTACTTATTTCGGGTAGGATGCCAAGCCCTCCAATCATGACCAACCAACCCTCCTCGAACTCCGGTTCAATTACTACTTTTGAGGAGGAGGACTCACCATTTGGAGACCTTGAGGTGAAAGAATACCTCACCCTTGGTAACACATTCCATGACCCCTTTGATCCCACCCTATGGAAGACAATGAACCCACGGGACCTGACCGCCCTACCCACCACCCACTCCCTCCTACCCTCACCAACCATGCTAGAACCAACACACCTCGTCCTAGACCCAGTCCACACCAAGGGAACCATGACCATGGGCAGTATACACCTAGGGAACAAGGTAGTGCCCCACCCCATGATGCATACCTACTATGATCCCTTCGACCCTTACAAATGGGAGCTTAAAGGTCACCCCATACCCACACACATGGTCATCATCTCTAGGAGAAGAAAGCACCCATCTTGGCATGTCACATCATTCGACAAGGGTCATGAGTCCAGCCCTCCCATGCATGTCACGCACAGTTTAGGCTCAATGCATAACTGGCCTACATTTGGTTGTGCTGGCCCACCCACATTCTTCATAGCCCTTACACTTGAATGGAGCACACGTGGATGTCCGGGTCCCCCGGTAATTCTCACAGGCATACATGATAGATCCACCTATGGTTTCCCAGGCCCCCCTGAGTCCACAAGATGCCTCATCACATCCATGAATGATAGGTCTATGTACGGTTGCCCCGGTCCCCCTCTGCATACCACATACTTCCCACCCCCACCGCACCATCACTCAAAGTATTCTCATTCAAGCAAGCATCCAAATATGGGTAGTGACGATCATAATGAGCGGGCTATAACTCAAGGGTGGCACTTTGAAATCCAAGGAGGTAACCTCGCGATGGTGGCATTGGAACGACTCTATCTTAGGGCCACCTCCAAATCAAGGGCACGAGGACTTGGACCTTTCATGTTCCGAGTGGCTTTGGCAAACCTGGCTTATGGATTAGATTTACTAATGGGCTATGGGATATACCCCAATTATCATGCGGCTGATCCGGCACCCTACATGGGCACCGCGGTGAATCCCAGTGAGTACTTTGAGCCTATAACTTCCTTTAAGAGGGACACCCCGGAGTGCTTCCACAAAATAGCCTTGAGAGCCCGACGTGTACACAGAGGGGCAATACTATGCAAGCAGGGTTCCATCGCCAGCATGAGGGTGTGTCCGGGCCGCCTTGAGAGGATGAAGAGCCGTCCCCTGGTCGCAGGTGCAGGATGGGTTTGGAGATTGCAGGTCGCCCTGAGCTACTTCCCCGGTGGGCCCTTACTCGACGGAGTCGAGTTCTCCGCACCCCGGGAGTATGATGGGGACATCGCTTACCCCTTCACATGGTCCTGCTGCTCGCCATTTTGTTCGCCATCATCTTCTGAGTATAGCCATGTAGTTCTCTCATTTTTCTTGAGTCTTATCTATGTAATTTTCCCTTTATTGAGTCTATTACCTAAGTTAGTTAGTCATTTACCTAAGTCCAAGCTTCATTAACTAGCTTAGTAGGTTATTGGGCCTGTTCATTGGGCCTGGCCCATGGGCGCCCCCTTCCCCAACCTTTGGTCTTCTGTCAGTTGTCCACAATGTGAGGACTTATTGTAAATTGTGGGTTTCCTATATAAGGACCCCAATCCCCCACTTGAAGAGGGTAATTGATGAATGAATGAAAATTGAACCCACTTGAATCCCCTTGAGTCTTTTCTCTCTCTCTCCCTCTAGTTCTCTCTCTCTCTCTCTAGTTCTCTCCCTCTCTCCTAGGGGCGAACCCCCTCTCTCTCCTCCCTCCTTCTCTCTCTAAAATTTGAAATTCCCCTCTCTCCTCACCCCTTGCCACCTCACTTGCCACCTAGGCAAGTCTCTTCACCTCCCAAGACCCCCATTACTTCACCATTAATCACTCCACCTCCCCAAGCACCCTTTCACCTTCCCAAGGCATCCCTCCCCCTTCCCCAAGCAACCTCCCACCTCCCTAGGGCCCTTTCCCCTCCCCAAGGAGCCCCTTCACCTCCCTAGGTCGTCCACCCCCTTCCCCTACCCCCTCAATCCCTCTCCACCCTCCCATTGCCTTGGCCGACCCCTCCACCCCCCCCCCTTTTGTCAACTTCAGTTCTGTCTGCAGGCTGACCTGCAGACCAGCCTCGAGTTGCAGCGACTACCACAATAACATCTTGAAGCTTCTGGGGGCGTGGCCTACCTTTCTGGAAAGGCCTCCCTTTCCTCTTCGCAGGCGAGGTGGAATCACCCCATTCTGAGTTCGTGGCCGTCCGGGAAGGCTGTTCTACCCCGACTGCGCAGAGCTCCATCAGCAGAGCCCCTGAACCCTGTTCAAAGCTACACCACGGCCGACGGTGAGAGATTCAAGTTGTGAGTTCTTCTACAAATATCTTCCTCCACCAGTCCTCTTACTGGATCAAGAAGCGGAAGTGCGTTCGCCATCCGGAGGTCAGAGTTTTCATCTTTCTCCCTCGACTGGTCGGGTCTGCCTCCCACAGTGGGCAGTGACCTGCCTCCACTCATTGACATCCCCCTGTCCACCCCGACCTCAGAAGGTGTTGCCGTCAGTTTTTCTGTGAAGAGGCTTTGTCCACGGTTCCAGCGACTCTGACGGTTCGTGATTCGGCATCCGGGAGCGGCCGGGACAACTTCTGCAATCCACTGCTCGCATCTGGTAGCCACTGCGGCCAGAGTCTGCAACCCGGTTCGTCGCTGCACCACGGCTAATCGTGGAGGATTCAGACCCACGGCCCTTCATCAAAGTTCTTCCTCCATCTGTCCCCAACCAGGAGAAAAACACAGAACCCCATTCGGCATCCCGGGGCCAGAGTTCCGAGTTTTCTTCCTCTGTCGCGCGGATCTGCCTCCAGCAGCCTACAGCGACCAGTGCCTACTCTTTAGGGCACACTGATCGTCCATGGCCTCAGATCGCAGCCCCACCGACTCCAGCTGAAAGCTACCTCGACCACGGAGACGACACCGCTGATTTCGTGCCAATC
The DNA here is from genome assembly GCA_022559845.1 of Amorphophallus konjac. Lineage (NCBI taxonomy): Eukaryota > Viridiplantae > Streptophyta > Magnoliopsida > Alismatales > Araceae > Amorphophallus > Amorphophallus konjac. The sequence continues at coordinate 79,975,324 of CM040119.1, read as the reverse complement.
GGAGTTCGGGAGCGCCCGTGACAGCATCTGCAACCTACTTCCATAGAACAGGTCCGGCCAGAGACCACACCAACTGTCCTGGTTCAGTCGCCAGTGCTGCTAGTCCCTGACTCCAGAAGCATTGCGAGGTGGTTTCGCTCAATTTGGAGTCCGGACGAGCCCGGGACAGAGCCAAAAACAGCACCCTGTCCAGCAGTCCAGATTGCAGCTGAACCCTCATTGATTTGCTTTCTACCATTTCGGTCCGTCCTCCCATCCCCGCCTGGCCGGCTTACCGCCCCACCCTGCGTGGTGGTAGTGTTTGCTGTAATTAATCAATTCCCACTCCCGAGATCACCCTCCTGCGCGAGGTGTAGTAATTGTACTCTTGGCAGGTTTTTGAAGCTACACCGGCGCAGTGTGCGGGGACCACACTTCCCCGCTCGCCCTCGTCTCCGACCGGGATCGGCGTCTTCACGCCGATCAGGTGAGCTCCTGGCCACTCTTCGCTGCTGGTTATTACCATTGCTAGCTTAGTATCGCTCTTAGTTGTCCGTCAGAGGTGAGACGAGCGCTCGATCTATAATTCAATCCAATCAAGTGTTCACCGCGGAGCGAGTTGAGAGAGAGCCATTGCATCCCACGCCCTCGGCGTGCCGGCCGCCCTTGAAATCGGGCATCCCTGGCCCATTGGGATCTATCCCTATCCGGCCGACCCTTGGAGCCCCGAGGTCCAACCTCGGACCCTCACCACCATCGCCGGTCCTTCTACGGATCCGAGTGTGCTTCCGCGAGCGAAACCGCATGTGCGACGTTGCCGACTCATAGTGCTGCTTGCTATCCTAGGTCCAAGGGAGTCGCGACACATCAAATTGATATCATTGTCCTCCGCTGCATGTTGTGTCACATCATCGTACCCACGATTTTTCAATCATTGGACCTCGATCCATTGGCCAAGGTGGGACCCAACGCTGGTTCATCATGTCCATGTAACAGAGTACGTCGATGCACTGGATGTGGTGTGTCGACACAACCTTCTTTGCCTTACGAGACGGGCAAGCTAGTGCTGTAGAGTCAACCTCATGCCTTACATTGGGTCGATGCAACCTTCTTCGCCTTGCGAGACTGGCGAGGTGGTGCTGTGGTGTCGACACAATGCTGGTTATGTGTCGACACAGTCACGCCAAACAGAAACAAGTTTTTGGACTTTTTGTTCTGATGCGTCGACGCACTGAGTGTGGTACGTCGACCTACTTGAAACTCTGCCAGGAAGGTTGTCTAGCCTCTCACTAGTTCCTTTGTATCTTGAACTGCTGCGTCGACTCACTTAGAGTCTTGTGTCGACGCGGATGATATCATTTGCCAGCCTCTCATTAATCCCTTTGTATCTGCCAGGAAGGTTGTCCATACTCATGTTGTACCTATTTTATTTCCACAAAAATATTTGGAATTACACATTTTGGTCTAATTTGTTCGTCTTACATATATTAATGATTCATAGTGTGACATCATCAAAATCAGGGACATAACATTCTCCCCCTTTTTGATGATGGTAACTATGAGTCATTACCTTCAAATTATTCAACGCAATTAGCACACAATTTTGACTCATAACAATTCTATCATTCATTTCATTCAACCATTTGTACAGGACTGCGTTTACTAAATGCAATGCAACAAAATGCATCCAATGCATGAACAAAAATGCACGAACAAAATGAATTTCCAAAATGAATTTCTCTTTTCTCTACACTGACTCTCTCTCTCCCTTTGACATCAGCAAAAACCTAATCTTTGGGGGGTGCAAAAGAAGTAGAAGTATCTTGTTGATCATCGGTTTGAGTGGAAGCATCTTGTTTGGTTGGCATTCTGAGTTCGGTCTAGTGCGTGTTCATTTCAGTTATGTTGGCAGACAGTCTTTGTGCAATTGTGGAGATTTGCTGATTAACATCCATATTTCTCTCATAAATGAATTTCCAAAGGTGCTCTAGTTTTGAGTTGAGACCATCAAACAGGCCATGCAACATGTCTGCTATAAAAGGGAGATGTGCATCTTCTTGAGATGCACGGATGGGCACATAGGATGATGATGGTGCCTCTGAAGGATATGCCTCAGCCACATCTTATGGTGAAGGTTGTGGATAGTGATCGTGCAGAACATTGACCATGTAGGTTATGTCATCACCAATCAAGTTCAGCTTGTTTGTAAGATGTGCATATCTTCTGCTCATATTTTCTTGTTGCGACTAAACTTCTCGAAGATGTTTGGTGCTTGAAGAGAATTTTTCATCATGTTCACCCAATCTGTCTTGCAGTCTTCCCAACATATTCCCAGCTGTAGCAAGCACTTCTTGAATTGATTGGACGAGTGCATGAAGTCTTCTGTCAGACTGTTCTGTTCCTATTTGAATCTCAGCAAGTCTGCTATCCACTTTGAGTTCTAATTGAGTGATTTTCAGTTCAAGATTGTTAGATATCTCTCTCATGGTAGAGTTCGGAAAACCAAATTGAGCAGACAAGAATTGATATAGCACATGTGGTATGCTAGCAGAAGAGGAAGCAGGTGTATGAGTTGAAGTTGAAGCTTGAGCGTGAAACTCAGGTGGTACCTCTGACTCAATAAAGATAGCAGGCTCTGGAGGTGTGTGAGGCACATGGAAGTCATCATGGATAGGAGATGCATGAGGAGAAAGAAGTGGAGCAGAAGGAGTATAGACAATCCCAGTGGGTATCACAGCCCTATTCTGATTTTCTTCTAGGACAGTTGCCTCTGTTGGTGGTGGTGGTTCCTCAGGAGCTTCCATTGGCTGTGGTGGCTCCTCATGTGGTGGGTCTGCTTGCTGGCCAGGCAGATTTCTTATCACCCTTTCCCCTTCCCTTTTAAACTTCATAAAATTTTCAATGTTCTTTAAGCAATAGACATTATAGTTTGGAATATCTTCCTTTCTTTCATTTTCTAAGGGTATCCTAACCCTTTCAAATATGGCTGTCAGATGAGCAGCATATGGTAGATTCCTCTTCTATCCCTTGCACCTTGCCATAATCTGAATTATAACATCAGGAAGGCATACCTTGATGTCATTGAACATGCAGTAGAAGAGAACTTTTTGAGTTTCAGTCAACCTATTTTTCCCACCAGCTTGAGGTGTAACAATTGTAGTGAAGATATGGTGGAGAAGTCTTTTCAGAGGAGGAAACCTATCTGTGTTGAAACTTGTTACATGGGTTTGCTTTATGTCATCTGGATCACTGGGTTTCTATGTTATTATGGTGTAGGCATCATGTTCATCATAATCAAATTCTGATTCCTCTAATCCTCCTTCTGGGATTTTCAATGCTTTATGAAACAACGCTTTGTGAGTGAGACTTCTACCCCTTTCACAACTGTCCACAACCTTCTTGATTCTGGCTCATAAGTGAGGTTTTTATACCACTACTGAACCAGTTTAGGGTAGTATGTTCTGTGTCTACTCACAAATTTCCTCCATCCTTGAAAATTAAACAATGGTACTAATTGAGGAAAAGCATTGAGCATGTTCTGATCATGAATATTTATGTATCTTGGGAACAAGATTCTAGAGGATTCATTGAGCTCTTCTTCTTGAGATGGAGATGCAGCTACCTATTGTGGCCTGGCTAAACCCTTTCCTTTTTCTTGTGTAGTCGATTTTTGCCTTTTGGCTAGTGGATCCAACATTCTCTCTTTCCCTTTCTTTGAAGATTGCGGCTGCTGAGGCTATGCTTTTCTTTTCCTAGTAGCAGAAGACACCTCTACATCATGAGCTTGCTTGGTGCGGGGCTCTATGGTGGTGCTGCCTTAGTAGGAGGTCGCCTCTCTGATGCGGGAGCCTTCCCTTTGCCACGGGTTGTCGGAGGAGCCATCTCTGGTCAGAAAGGCAAGAAAAGAAGAGAACTAGGGCTTCCAATCGAGATCTCTGGCAGTGGAGGACTAGTCGCCGGTGATCACTGGAGGGTGGTGAAGAAAGGTGGAGCCCTAGTGAAGTGCGTCTGGTGCGACGAGGTGAGAGGTACCGCGTCGACACGGGGCAAGGGTATGTGAATTCCTTGAACCACGTTAGAGAACCAGAGAACTGTGCGAAAAGAATAAAAATTTAAGGAATTTTTTGGAAAATAGAAAAGTGATATTCGGGAATGATAAAATCTGACTTAATCGAGTATTTCAGAGATTTTTAAGATATTAAAATTAGCACCCTCTTTCTTGAGATTTTTATTAATAACCCTTATTAATTTAATGGTTCAACGTTCTGAAAATAGTGCTTATGCACATTTAATAGAATTAAAACACCACTTTAAAAACATTGCCCACCCCATTTCTTTCAATCTTACTTATCAATTTCACGAGACACCTCTAAGAGGAATACTAGCCAATATTAAAAATAAACACCATAGAGGTTCTGAATTTGCTTTGTGTCAACCGTTTTTCATTCATTTTTCTTTTACATTTTCCATAATTTTTGAGCATTCAAGTGTAGCGCACACCCTTTGACTTGAGGAAACATATTGATTAGACGTCCGAGTCCTCAGTTACTCAGTGTTGCTAACTATTCTGCCTTTTTTTGAATAGAGTTAACATGCTACACCATGACTCTTTCCATAGCATTTCTTGGATGGAAGGAATCAGTTTCTCCGTGAGTTCATGCCATTTCTCTGTCAATTTTTTTAAAAAATTTTTATGGCGTATTCTCTCAACTTTCTTCAGATTTTTCTTAAAATGTTTAAGATCAATACTTATCTTAAAATTCTTCGACCAAAGTTGCCCCTTTACTTTTAATTTTCAGAAATTCAGAAAGGGTTCCAAACAAAGTCTTTTTAGAATGTTTTAATCCTATTCCATATACAAGAATGGTGAAATTCAAGACATTTAACTTCAGATTTAAAGTTTATAAAAAATAAATAATTCATTTATTAGGGGTTGGTGAAAAGTGACCAAACAAAATCTCTCAAAGAGAGTGTTCATTTTAACTCCCCTTGAATCAATGAATAAAGCCAGACTTAAGCATTTATAAACTCCCCTTTATTAAGCAAGATTTTCAAAAGGTTATTTCAAGAGAAAGATGCATGGAATGTGAGCAAGAAATGATCAGATGATAATGATTTATAGAGAAGATATTCAAGAAAAAGCTTTGGAACATAAAAAATCAATGTTGGATGAGAAATGATCAAGATTGGATCAAGTGAGAAGGGTGTGTCGACGCATGTAGTCCACTACGTCGATATAGTGAGGCAGCTAGATACTAGAGTGGGAACGCCTTTGATGCGTCGACCTGTTAGCAGCAAACAAAAGCTCATTTTTTACTCATTTTGAACTATGGTGTCGACGCATTCAGTGCACTGCGTCGACCTTCTCTATCTGACAAAATCGACCAACCTACTGTGCTGATGATCAGGTCTACTCACCATGATGGGTGCGTCGACTCACTGAACTTAACTAGAACAATGTCTCATCTGACTCATCTCATCTCAAATATTCACTATTCATTTCTTGATCTTCTCAAAAAATATGTGCATCACTTGAATTTCCACTGACTCAGACATTCATGATTTTTCGAAAACATGCACGCATGAAAATACAACCTATGACCAAAATGACCAAGTGATCATGATTTTATTTGCATGAATTACCATGTAGTCTAAATGCAATGATGACTTATGGTACTTGGCCGAGTTCAAACAAATTTATCCGCTCGCATAGTGAAAGTTTTCAGACAGACTTGATCTGTCTTTCCACAAATCACCATTTGATATACCATAAAGTCTATGACATGATATGCAATGCATCAGTGCATAATAGAGTATGTAAACTACCCCTAAGCACACATTCCACAACAATCAAAATTTATGGACATTTATTCAACAATCATCATGAATTCATCAAACAAATCAATCAGAGTTTTGAGGTCTACACAAACCAAGTACTCTTCTTAAAGATGTAAATCTGTCATTGCAAAGAGGCTTAGTAAAGATATCTGCAATTTGATTTTGTGTTTCAATAAAATGCAATTCAAAGATCTCTTTATTGACATCATCTCTCAGGAAGTGATGCATAATTTCTACGTGCTTAGTCCTTGAGTGCTGGATGGTATTTTTGGTTAAATTGATAGCTCTGGTGTTATCGCACATAATTGAGACACATCCAAGATCTACATGATAGTCTTGGAGTTGGTGTTTAATCCATAACACTTGGGTGCCACAACTCCCTGCAACGACATATTCTACCTCAGCAGTAGAGAGAGCAACCGAGTGTTACTTCTTGGATGTCCAAGAGACCAAACTCCCGCCAAAAAATTGGCAATAGCCACTAGTGCTCTTTCTATCTAATTTACATCCACCATAGTCTGTATCTGTGTAAGAAATGAGATTAAAATCACAAGATATAGGATACCACAATCCCAAATCATGAGTCCCAGCAAGATATCTGAAAATGCGTTTTACTATGCTCATGTGGGATTGCCTAGAACTAGCATGGAACCTAGCACATAGGGATACACTAAACTGAATGTCGGGCCTGGATGTAGTAAGATAGAGCAGGGATCCGATCATACCTCAATAAGTTTTTACATCTACCTTTTTACCTTTCAAATCAACATCTAGACTTGCCGTTGTACCCTTTGGAGTTGAGATTGATTTCACATTTTACATCTGGTATTTCTTCAGCAACTCCTTAGTGTACTTGGATTGATTAATGAAACTTCCCTCAGAAGTGTGAGTGATCTGCAATCCATGAAAAAATGCAACTCACCATTAAACTCATCTCAAATTTGCTTGTCATCAAATTAGTAAATTCCTTACACATGGATGATTTAGTTGATCCAAACACTATATCATCTACATAAATTTGAATCAGAAGGATATCTTTCTTTTAAACTTTAATGAATAGTATTTTGTCAATCTTATCTCGTGAGTATCCCTTACCCGTAAGGAAAGTGCTCAATCTGCCTTACCAAGCTTGAGAGGCTTGTTTCAGTCTATAAAAGGCTTTATCAAGTTTGTACACATGGTTAGGAAAATCAGTGCATTCAAAATCAGAGGGTTGTTCAACATACACTTCTTCTTTTATTAAACCATTCAAAAATGCACTTTTAACATCCATTTGTTGGAGTTTTATTTCATGACTACATGCAAATGCAAGAAGAAGTCTAATTGCTTCTAATCTAGCAACAGGGATAAAAGATTCATCAAAATTAATTCCAAATTCTTGATTGTACCCCTATGCTACTAATCTACCTTTATTTCTTATAATGTTTCCTTCTCTATTCAATTTATTTCTGAAGACCCATTTAGTGCCAATAACAGAATGAGATGGGGGTCTTGGGGCTAAATGACATACTTGATTTCTTTCAAACTGATTTAATTCTTCATGCATGGCATTTATCCAGAATTCATATTTCAATGCTATATCAACATTTTTAGGCTCAATTTGTGAAGCAAGTGCCATTTGATCCATTTCTTCAATAAATCTAAAATGAGATTTAGTTCTAGTGGGCTCATGCAAGCTACCAATGATGCTATCTAAAGAATGATTCCTTAGCATTTTAATGTTGGTAAGTCGATTACCTTCATTGGCAGTTGTGTTCCCTTGTCCACTTGACTCACCTAAATCTTCATTTGACCTTGTTTCTTCTTCTTGTGGACCTTGCTCCTCCTTTTGTTCCAATAATTCCCCATCATCTTTTTTTCTGGAAGTATTATCATTTTTAGATTTGGCATTTAATTCATCAAATGTGATGTGAGGAGATTCTTCAACAACTTTATTTTTAACATTAAAGACTCTATAAGCCCTAGAGTGATTAGAGTAACCAAGGAAAATACCCAACTCACTCTTAGGTTCAAACTTGTCCAAGTCTTTCTTGTCGTTATCATGAATAAAGCATTTTATACCAAATACTCTAAAGTGAGCAAGTGATGGCTTCTTACCTTTTAACAATTCGTGGGGACTCTTTTTACTTAAAGGTCCTACCATGGCGCGGTTTATGATGTAGGATGATGTATTAACCGCTTATGCTCAAAATCTTCTTGGAAGTTGACTCTCCACTAGCATAGTTCTGGCCATCTCCACAAGGGTTCTATTTCTTCTCTCCACAACTCCATTCTACTTAGGAGTCATTGGTGATGAGTATTTGTGAGTTATTCCTTGATCACTGCAAAAATTATCAAAATTAGAATTTTCTAAACTCACCACCATGATCTAACATAATGGAAGAAATATGAAATTTACCATCCCGCTTCATTTTCCTAAAGAATGCCTAAAACACAATAAAAGCATCACTCTTATGAGACAAGAAGAACACCCAAGTAAATCTTGAAAAGTCATCTACAAGAACGTAACCATATTTTTTCCCACTAAGACTACCAGTCCTAGTAGGTCCAAACAAATCCATATGAATCAATTCATGTGGTTTAGATGATTGATTTTTAATTCTATTTTTAAATAACTTTCTAGTTTGCTTTCCTTGTGTCACGCCCCGAACCGATAGCAGCGGAACATGTCGTTGCTCGGAACGTGACAGTTAAACAGTCGTGTCAATCAGAACATAGTCATAAAACAAGATATAATTTGAACAAAATAGAATTTCATTTCAAATATAAGTTTATTACAAATTGGACCCAAATAAAAGGACTCAATAAAGGAAAATTACAATGGACTCTCTAATTAGACTTGACATGAACATAATGACATAGACCATGAGGTTCATCTAAGTTTGTCGGAGCACTCCTCACTCTTGCCCTTGCCCATCTCGTTCGATCTCGTCATCACTATGGTTATTACCTGAAAAATATTAAAAAAACACTAGGTGAGCGAACGCTCAGTAAGTCTTAATATCTCAAGCTCCAAGCTAGCTTTAAGTAATTAACAATTTAACATGAACATGCAAATCATGTAAGGTATCGCAATCGAGAACTATAATGGCACGAGCTAGATTAATAATCCGGAGACATTATAAAGGAAATGTAGACATGACAATAGATAATTTCAAGTGCTATAAAGACAATAGATAGACGGGACAATAGTTCGAAGAATAGTCTTGACAAGATAGCGAGCTTTTCAATAAGGTTTTCAAGAGCATTCAATAGGAGACAATAACAAACGTTTCAATAAGGCATTTGCTTCCATAAGAGAATAACACGTAACTATCACTTTTATAAGATTGGCCATAAACATTTAAGAGTTCAAACAATCAAATAATGAGCATGACAATCACTTGTGGAAGGTCATAGATCAATCTGGCTTTTGGTTGGTACAATGCCACACCCGATAAATCATGATACCAGCACACGTTTGGACTTTACCTCGCCCATGAGATCAGATCCGGACCCCGTCACTTTTCTTTATAGCATTGAGTATCAATTATTTGGACCCATAGCCCCATTTATGTTCTAGACCAATACCACTTCAATTAATGGCCAAAGAGTTCCAAGAATCAAGTATGTAGGAACATTAGGGTAGATTTCATGAAGCATAGAGTTCAAGGATAGAACTTATAGTAAGGATGACATATCGGTAAATCACATGAAAACCTTGACATGTCATGAAACTGGGTAATTGGCATCCAAGCAATCCCCATCAATTGTAGAAATAGCGTCCACTACATGGTCGCTCATTTCTATGAACAGTACATGCATGATGAAATAGTGTCCATCCTCAGGTCGCTAAATCAGAGATATAGTGCCACTGACCTGGTCGCCAATTCCTTCTAGCGTCCATATCACGGTCGCAGTTTATAGAAAGAAATAGACTTCTCATAAGAGGCCAGAAACAACGCTCTATGAGGGTTAAGCATCACGTTTCTTCAGAGTGACGTGACAAATAAAGATTTTAGGGTTTTTTGGATACAACCTGCTCAGCTTCCTTGAGGGAATACAAAGCTAGCGTAGACTTACGGAGGTCTCAATAAAAAAAATACCAGTCCAAAGGAAGGAATATCTCGCGGAGGGTCCAATCATCACCAAGAGTTATGGGTGTAAATGATAAAGCAAAACAGGGACCAAGTCTCGGACGTGAGATAGTGGTGCCAAGATCTAGTGGTTAATAGATCAAAACACGAGTGGAAAATAGTCACAGGAAATCTATGTCCATTAAGTGGTCGTCCATTAAAATTGGCGTCCATTGACTGAACGATGTTTCAATAAATTGGCATCCTTAATCAAGGCGCACATTCTTTTTGTTTTTCGTAGCATATATACATTTTTCAAGAATAGTGCCTTTTCAAACGGGCGCACATTATTTTCTTCAGGAATTTGCACCTGTTCAACTAGGCATACATTCCTTACTAATTTCAGCATATTTATCCTTTTACATAAATTACAGGAAATGACGCCTCTTTAAGAGGGCGCATGTTCTGTAATGTGCGACAGTTTGACTCGTCGCAGTTTCTTTTATTATTTCTTTTAGGATTAATTAGTGCATGTGTATACAGGCGCAGGTTTAAATATGCGACAGGGTTCTGGTCACGCATTCCTTTTAACGTTTTATACGGCAACACATTCACTAGATACGTTTACAGATACAACGGTACAATTATTTCCACGTTTTACTGTTCATTAGGAGATGAACAATACTACTTTCATTTCATGAAGATTTTCAGGAAACTAAAGATGTAGGAAAATAGGAAAAAATATAGGGATTCCATAAATATGCATTACATGATTTTTAGGTACATGGTTCCATAGTTATTAAAATTCTAGAGATGTGAGTAATTTGTTAATTAACAGGAACTTGCGTCTGTGGTTCTGAAGCAGGATTATTCTGCGTCCATGACCAAGTCGCAATTCACTGAATTAGTAGCCACTATGCGGTCGCTAATTCCTTTCTCATGCAGAGATGTTGCCAGAGCATTAAAAACTCACTTTTTTATACGTTATGCAAAGGAAACAATAGCAGGAAGTTCATGGAAGAAGTCTACATGCACTATCATCTGGCTTGCTAGTTATTTCGTGGTTTTACTTGGGAGATTGCGTACCTTTCATGATGCTTTAACAAGGAAGCAGAAGGAAGATGAAGTGTAGAGAAAGGAGATGATAATGCAATAGCAGCACAACAACTATAGCAAGAAATTAAGAACTACTGCGACAACAGCAGTAGCACGTTCACAACAAAGGAAGAAGACGGAGAAGCCAACGATGAGTAGCGACAGCAGCAGCACTACAGCGGCCGTACGACCTCGACGGGAAAAAGAAGAAGGCAAGGATGGCGAATGAGACGTCAACGCACAATACCCGGAAGCAGAGTTCATGAATGACAGCAGCGGCAATATGCTCTTGCCATCGCGGGGTTCATATTTATAGCGATCAAATCCCCATTTTCCTAATGGCAATCAATCTTCTTTAATTATATTTCTAATAGGTTTAAACTTCCCATGATCGATCCTATCGTTTCCCAATTTACAGCTGCTTCCATGTTCAACTCAAACCCTTCCCTCTCATGCGAAGCCATGATCGAACGTGAGAGGTTATGTTCATAATCCAAAGATCCTAATGTATATAGTATTTATACTTATACTCCTAGAACCCCATATACTAAGGCCTACATTTCACAAAACCCTAATACATATACATGTTTAACATAAAGTCCACAAGCCCATTACTCCCTTATGGTTTCCTATCTCCTTTAAGGCCCATACTGTTGGGTTTTAGCTAGCTAATAAGTTTAACATTTAAATCTTTAGTAAAGCCCATTTAGTTTAGTCTTATTTGGGTTAGGTTATAATGTATATCTTTATTAAATTGAGAGTCTAATTAAGGTAGAACTTTATATATGAACTTTATTTCTTATAATTGTATTTATTTATCTACCTTATTAAATTCTACTGTTGTCTCGGGTATCAGAGACATGTTCGATCCTATGAAAGTCTTTATAAATGTATATATATACTCGCAAGTATATTAGCTTCAAAGACGAATACTTGAGTTGTGTTTCTACCTTAAATATTCTTGATGTTTTATTTAATTTAAGTCACAATATAAAATAATAAAATTTCATTTTTCAATTATTTGTTTATACCTCTTTTGAGGCCTATTTTCTATTTAGGCTATTTCTATTATCGAACTTTTATTCTCCATAATTGTTTATGACTAACATTATATAGTCATTATTATTTATTCCATACTTAAAATTCCGGGGTGCTACACCTTGGGTGCATGCTCCATAAATTTTATTATTGTTTTTAAAAGAAACTTCAGGCAAAACTTTGACCATGCTGAATTTAACTAGCTTATGCAACACATTGTAGCAAGGATGCCCTAGCCTATGATGCCATAGCCAAGCAAAGTCACTTTTATTTGCAGCAAGACAAAGATTATTGAGAGCAGGATCATCTAAGTCAACCATATAAATATTATTGACTCTTTTACCAATGAACTTGATAGATTCAGAATTTGATTCATAAATGGTGCATGCATGAGAGTCAAATGTAACTTTATGACCTCTATCACATAGTTGACTTATGCTAAGTAAATTATATTCTAAACCCTCAACAAGCAACACATCATCAATAGAGCTTGACAGGTTCTTACCTACCTTAGCTGCCCCGATGATCTTTCCCTTGTTGTTGCCTCCAAAAGTAACATGTCCACCTTTTTCCACCAACAAACATAATTTTACTTTATCGCCCATCATGTGCCTTGAACAGCCACTATCGAGATACCATCTATTGTGTACAGCTGCAAGGCATTCCTGCATACCAAATTAAGCAAGTGATTTTGGAATCCAAAAACACTTGGGTTTCATCAAACCATTCATCTCATCTAGATATGAAAGCATGCATTTTGGAATCGAGACCTGTTTCTGTGAAGTGGATTTAATGTTGGATTGTATTTCATTTTTCACTTGACCCTTCTTTGTTGAAGCATTAGATTTTGAAGATTTTAGACCATTTGTTGCATATGAGTTACTTGAAAATTTTGAACTTTTGTTCCTTTTATTTGTCCAATGAATAAAGGGTGTGTCATATACACTAGGATAATTGGGTTGACCTACCCATAGTGCGGTCTGGGCATAATGGGGTCTATAGGTTCCCATCATCGACCCACCATTGCAGGTGCGTCGACCTCCCCAGAAGTAGTCCTGTCTTGATTGGGTTCTGTAAGAGGGATGAGTCGACCTATCAGCATATGTGCATCGACCTACCCATGGGCCCTCATGTGTGAACCACTGATTAGAATGCCTCTACATCAACTTATCATTAGGAATATGTTGACCTGACCAATGTGTATATATGAACTACCCACTACGCCTCCACTGCGTTGACCTGCCATAGGGCATGCGTCGACCTAACCTATAAGTATGGGTCATCGACCTGCTTGACGTAGTGTGTTGACCTTCCTGAACAAATTTTTCTTTGAATCCCTTTTTGTTTGGAGGGTGTGTCGACCGGTTCTGTGCAATGCGTCGACCTGATGGAATACCCTTAGGCGTTTACACAGGCGTGTCCTGGCCCTGCTCCCTAGGTGGTTCCACTTTTCCTTTGCCCTTGTCCTTCACACTAGCTCGATTCTTAATTGTTTTAATTTTTCCATTTTTATCTATGGTATTTTCTTTTTCTTTCCCTTTTTCTGAAAAAACCATTTTAATTAGGGGAGTGAACTTTGAAGGTGCTTGTTCTGAAATAAAAGTTACTATTTTGATGCCAAGTTCCTTTTTATTTGTAGGATTGAAACCCAATCCTTCTTTTCTGAAATTGATTTTTGTCCCTAAAATGGCATCCAATTTTCTCTTCCTTGTGTCATTGATTCCAAAGAATTTTGCTTATCTTCAGTTTCTTCGTGCATTTTCTCAATGTCCTTTTGAAGTTGTTCATTTACACCTTTGATAGCTTCAAATTTCTCCATTGCAAGGTTTGTTTCATCTTGATACTTTTGCATTCTCAATTTCAATTCATTAATGACATTTTCAAGTTTTCATTCTCAATTTTCAAATCTAAAACATCCATCTTATCTTGTTCACATTCAGCAAGGGTTTTCTTTAAATCAGAAATCTCTACTTCTAAGCATGCATTACGTTCATTCAAAGAAGTGTCATGAACCATTGAATTAATTTTTTTCTTTAAAGATTTGTTTTCTTTACGAGCATGATCATACTTATCAAGAAGCTCAGTATAGGTATCCTCCCAATCACTACATGTGATGTTTTCAAAGGGAGAGGTTACCTCATCATCTTCTTCTTCTCCCCTTGCCATCAAACAGATTTTTCCATCTCTCTTCAGAGCTGTTCTCTTCTTCTTCATCCTCCTCTTCACCACTCTAGGTGCTTATCATTGCCTTTGGCTTCTTTCCTTTCCGTCTGGGTTGATTTTTCTTCAAAACGTCTAGGCATTCAGATTTGACATGTCCTATCTTCCTACAATTGTAGCAAACAATTTTGTCAGGCTTTTTTGCATTTGTAGATTTAGACTTAGAAGTTTTTTTTACCTCTGGCCTTCATTTTCTAAGGCTCTTACCTTCCTTCTTCAAGAATTTTCAAAACCTTCTGGTTAGCATGGCAAACTCACCCAAGTCCTCCTTAGTGCTGGATGACTCACTATCATCTGAGGACTCCTTGCTACTTCAACTGGCTTTTAATGCAAGTGGCTTCTTTTTCTTCACCTCATCTTCTTTCCTTCTCAAATTTAGCTCATACGTCATAAGAGAACCGATTAGCTCATCAACAATGGTAGTGGCAAGATTTCTAGACTCCTCAACTACAGTGACCTTTGTGTGCCAAATAGGTGTGAGATATCTAAGGATTTCTCTAACCAACTCATACTTAGTATAAGTTTTCCCTAGACTCTTCAAGCTATTTGTGAGTTGAGTTAATCTTGCATACATTTCAGAAATACTTTCATCAGGTTTCATTTTGAAGGCTTCATAATCTGAAATTAACATGTTAGCCTTGGTTTCTCTTACCTCATATGTTCCTTTATATATTACCTCAAGTCGATCCCACATCTCTTTTGTTGTGGCACATGATGAGACTTTAGAAAACTCAGTGGGATGAAGCGAGCATTGCATTATGGTCATTGCACCCCATTGATATTTGATTATCTTATTTGCTCTCTAGTCCAATTTTCCTCATCTACAGGGAGCTGAAATGGACCGCGGTTTATCACTCTCTAAATCTAATGGTCTTGAGCCCTCAAAAAGATCTGCATATGATTTTTCCAATAGGCATAATTAGTACCATCAAAGAATGGTGCCCTATTCACCGAATGGCCCCCAGCCATATAGCCTCTATTCTCCATTCCACTAAATCTCTCCGGGTTGTTATACCTCAAAGGGAGAGTCTAGCTCTGATACCAAGTGTAGGATCAATGGAATGGCTAATCTAGAGGGGGGTGAATAGATTAGCACCAAATTCCAATTGCTCGATTAGCTACTAAAAATAATCAATAATGGAGAAGCAATCTAGATAATTAGTATGTTGTAATAGAAGGAAGATCTCTCCTAAGCATCCATCTAGCGCAAACGATATAGCCACACAAGTGCAAACAACCACACAGAGATAGGGATTTTTAGGTTGTTCGATCTTGATCCTGAGACCTACGTTAACCCCTCACTTAACCAAGTGAGGCTTCCTAGTGCAGCGCACTAAACACAGTGGTCAAAACCCTAGAACATCCGCTGACTCACACCTTGCTAAACAGGATCATCCTCTCACAGATCCACTGACTCACAGCTTGAGGGCGCTCGGCCCAACTACCCAGATCTAAGCACCCTTGCTAGATTTGTCCCTCCTACTACCACTAGTAGGAACTCAATATAGTGTAGATCGAATGTAAGAGAAAATAAAAGAAGTAAATGATAAAAACATAGATCGAGATAGGAAGTATAAGCCTCAAACACAACGGCCTCGATCTATGAAGAGATCAGTCCAAAAGAGCTTGGACTGCCTCAAACTCTAAAGTGTGGAATGAAGTTCCACAATGCAGATCCTCCATGGTTTGAAACACTTCCTTCCTTCACTGATCACCATGAACAAGGCAAGAGGGAAGAAGATCTTGAGTGACAACTGGAGCTCTGCTTCTAAAACTTGACACAACGGGTCTTCACTAGGTAGCATCCCGCTCCACAGGCTCTTGGGAGGAAGAAGGAGGTTCGAGTACTCACTCTTTCTCCACAGGGGATTCGTCTCCAAGGTTCTTGTGTTACTCTCTATGTTCTCGTCATTGGATATTCACCAAGGAGGATGGCAAAAATGTGATTCTCCATTGAATCTCTCTTGAGGGACCCACCATATCTGAATTCTATTGAAGAGAATATTCTCCCACTAGAAAAGATGTTTCTTGAACGTGAGAACCTCGTCCCTACAATTTTTCAATCATTTGACCTCGATCCATGGGCCAAGGTGGGATCCAACGCCGGTTTGTCATGTCCGCGTAATAGAGTGCGTCGACGCACTGGATGTGATGTGTCGGCACAGCCTTCTTTGCCTTGCAAGACTGGCAAGCTGGTGCTGTGGAGTCGACCGCATGCCATGCATTGGGTCGACACAACCTTCTTTGACTTGCGAGACTGGCGAGCTGGTGCTGTGGTGTCGATGCAGTGCTTGTGATGTGTCGACGCAGTCACGCCAAACATAAAAAAGTTTTTGGACATTTTGTTCTGATGCGTCAACGCATTGAGTGTGGTGCGTTGACTTGCTTGAAACTCTGCCAGGAAGGTTGTCACGCCCCAAGCCTTTATTATAGCAGAAGACTAGCACGAGGAACGTGAACAGCAGGCATGGTAAGTCTCTTGCAAGTAAGAACGATCAGAGCGTAAGACAAACACACATAAGCATGCAATTGCACAATAATTTTATCCAACTCCAACTTTATTTCATTAATAATCAAAATATTCCAATACAATATCTTTTCAACCTTCTTTAATCCATCAGACTCAAGGAAAAAGGAAAATTACAAACACTCGATCTAAACAAGATTCATGACTTTCCTAAGTCTTCACTCTCATTTTGATAAGACTTTCATTCGCTCCCGAACCCGCTACTTGTATAACTCGAATCCGAATTCGTATCACTTCCATCTCCTGAAAAGATTGGAAATAGGTAATGAGCACACTTGCCCAGTAGGTATCTTCGCATCAACATGAAGGCACTAATAAAGTAATTAGCATTTTAGCTCTAAAGAATAAGGTAAAATCATGCGAATGCGATCAATCATGCGATTAAACCAAAGTAGCAAAGATGATCATGTAAGATAGAATGAACAAGTATGAGTTAGCAAGAATATAACAAGAACGTGATATGGCCTTTCATGAACAAGAATGTACTAGAAGGTCATATAACAATCAAGTAAGTACTCTTTGCTTAATAGCAAGTACTTCGTGAATTTCTATGGAATATCATGTAACAAGCAAGGTAGTCATGTCGTGCCGTGGATTTTCACTTATTTATCGAGAAAGTACTCCCAGCGCAATGCGACGCCAGTATCACCATACCCCATGGTTTATAATAGTATGTTTCCGACAATTAGCCGAGGGGACTAGCATAGAGCCTTTGAACACAATCAGTGCTCGATCCGCATCTTCAAGTATAAATCAAGCTACTTCTACGCATGTAAATAACATGGCCAAAAAAGTGCAATTTCAACAATAGGTTTATGATAAAGTAATCCATCATAAAAATGCTTCTATTTGAAAAGAATTCCAATAAACACATTAAAACTATGTTATGCCATGAAAATAAATCGGCAGCATAACGGTACGTTCCTTAACTTTTATAAATTAAAATTAAGTATCTTGAGCAATATGAGAAGTCCTAGAGCATCAATAATCCATCTAGGAACTTTAGAATATCAACCCTTGGGTCAAACCTCGGGTTAAATCACTCAGGAACTGTGACGGTCAATGTAGAGCCCCAAGAATTTATAAAAGTAATTTCTAGCTATTTAAATAATATTCTGGCATTAATTGGGCTAAATAATTAATATAGGGCCAAAATTGTGTTAATCAATTAACCCAACCCACTTAATTAAAGTCCAAAAGGGTTTAGGGCCTAGACCATTAGGTTTGGCCCATATTCTAGAAGATATTTAAGCCTATCCACGGATATTAAGGATAAATACTAATAATATAAGATAATTATTTAGATAATTAACAAAAGAGTTTTTATAAATTGGAACTCTAAGCTACGATGACTGTAACGGTCTATCGTAAGACCGCCACATACATGTAACGCATGGGCACTCGACCGTTACATTCCTGTTAGTTCCGTAAGTGAAGGAACTCATGAAAAGATTAGAACTTGATGTTCCTATCCACTATGGATCAACTTGGGAAGGATTGTAAAGACTCTAAGGACTCTTAGAGATTAGGATTTGATGAAACAAGGACTCTAAACTCGATCTAATCCTTAAACCGTAGCCTAAACTCTATAAATAGGCCATAGTTCTGAACTGTGCGACCCTTACTTTTTGGACGTAAAGAAGCAAGGTAAGGAGTCATTATCTCAGGTAAGTTCTTTAGAATAATTTGTTCACAATACTTTAGACTAACTCTCCTCCGAATTTCACATCTTTAGGTCAAGAGGGCGTGGAGTTAGAGCCTAAAGAAGTTGCTAAAAAAGTCACAAGAGAAGGAAGGGATCTAGGGCAAGGTTCTCAACCAAATTCAGAAACTACAGTCTAAGTAAGAGGTAGGTTATCTCATGAACGGCAAAAATAGCATGATAGGACTAAAAGCCCTCTGGTTTGATTGAATTCCATGCATTATAGAGCATTGATTTCATGTTTTATTTGTTCGATGCACATCATACACCTCTTAGCCAAATTAAGAAATTAAAACATGACTATTCATCTATTCATGATTACCTATGCATGTAGATGGCCGTACTTCGTTAACATGACTAGAAGCTCATCATGTTTTGATAAAAGACATGATGTGAGTTGATCTCTTAGTTTCTATGATTGTTTTCTGTTAGCAGATACTGTAACGCACTAGCATAGGACCGTCACTTTCAAGTAACGGCCCTACTACAGACCGTTACAAACTCTGTAGTATTTGAATTGCACGGATGTTTCTAACGCTCTTTTACAGACGCGTTACATTCAAGTAACGGCTTGATAATGACCGTCACTTTAACTGTGATGCCCCCTCTTAAGACCGTTATATCCTGCGTTCTGTCAACCCTAAGACAGAAAATAACTTGCCAATATTATTATTGATTAAGTATAGTTACTTAAGTTTTACCTGATTATATGATTTTTAGGATATCTGATTGTGCATGATAGGTATTGCATGTTTTGATATCTTAATGATATTTTAATGATATGTTAATTTCATGCCAAAATTTTATAGTTTTGTACTATAAAGCATGACTTTTTAACATTGTATTGACGGAGTTTTTATCATGATTTTCACATTGATTATACATATCTCTCTCTGTCAATAGAGTCAATTCTATAACTACATGGCACATATTCCGGTATGTTGTCATTAGTTCACACTTTGTACTATAGGAACACAATCTTGGACATGAGGACCTCTCTATTGGATATTCCTTCCAATGGACTAGGAAATCATTGTTTCAAGGCCTCCGTAATTCTCCGCGAGCCTAGGATTCCCACTTGGACGCCGAGTTGGTTGTATCAATGAAAGCCCATTAATTAGAACACTCTGTCGTGGTTTTAATTCTTGAAATGTAACGGCCTTGAACTGGACCGTCAGGCTCACGTAACGGCCCAATGCCAGACCGTCACATTCCTCTGAGTCTATTTTTATCCTTCTGGACTCGGATCACTGTAACGGCCCATTACTGGCGCGTTACGTAATGTAACGGCCCAGTAAATACCGTTACATAGATTGTTTATGTTAACACAAGGTTTGACCAAGGGTTGATATTCCTATGATTCTAGACAAACCTTGATGATCTAGAACTTGTCATATTGCTTAAATTGATCTAAAAGAAATGGAAGTTAATAAAAATACCGTTATGCTATCGATTTATTTCTATGAGCATGACATTGTTTAAAGTCTATTTCTTGACTCCTACATTGTTATGTTGAAGCATTCATTCATTAATTTTAGTTATCATGGAATTATTGGAAGTGCTATATTCCTGGCCATACGTTACTGTTATACTACGTGGAAGTAGCTTAATTTATAACTGAAGATGCGATCGAGCACTGATTGTGTTCAAGGGCTCTATGCTAGTCCCCTCGACTGATTGTCGGAAACATACTATTTTATAAACCATGGGGTATGATGCTACTGACATCGCATTGCGCTGGGAGTACTATTTCTATAAATAAGTGAAGATCCAGGGCACAACATGACATTCTTGCTTGATATTCCACAGAAATTCACGAAGCACTTGCTCTTAAGCATAAGATGCTAAAGTGAGGAATATGTGGCTTGCTAGTACAATCTTGTTACATTCTTGTTCATGGAAGGCCAATATCATGTTCTTGTTATATTCTTGCTAGTTCATTCTTGATCATTCTATCTTACATGGTTATCTTATTTCTATTGATTTGATTGTATGATTGATTCACATTCGCATGATTTTACTTTATTTCTTTAGAGCTAAGATGATAATTACTTAAATAGTGCCTTCATGTTGATGCGAAGATACCTACTGGGCAAGTGTGCTCATGACCTATTTTCTAATATTTTTCAGGAGATGGAAATAGTTCGGATTCGGATTAAGGCTATACTAGTAGCGGGTCCGGAAGCGAGTGAAAGTGTTATAAAGATGAGAGTGAAGACATAGGAAGTTAAAGTGTCCAGATTGAGTCAATGTAATTTTCCTATTTCTTGAGTCTAGTAGAATAGAAATCAAATTAATGATTGTATCTTGAATTTTGAGCATTATGAAATAAAGTTAAAGTTTGATTAAAATCTTGTGCAATTGCATTTACTTGTGTGATTGTCTTGCGCTCTGATTGATTCTTGCTTGCAAGAGGCTTACCATGCCGACTGTTCGCGCTCCCCGAGCGAGTCTTCCACTGTAATAAAGGCTCGGGGCGTGACAGTTAAGTTGGTATCAGAGCCTAAGTCTCAAGACTTAAGGAAAGGTGTCAAGTCATAGGATAAGTCCAAGGTTAAGGACCTATACCTATGAACTAAGGAAAAAAAAATTTCCATATCCATGTGAGGATTGGGTAGAACCCGGGAAAAGATAACTAATTAGCTTTAAGAATTATTGTGTTCATTCCAATTTCATGAGAAATAACAAGTTGTTATTTTCTCTCAGGTACCCTATTTTTCGAATGGCTCATCGCGTAGATTGGGACGGTATGTAACAAACTGTTGCCGGCCTGACCCAGGCACTACAAACTATAGCACAAGGTGGTGCGGGGGCAAGGGCAGGAGACCTTCATCGTAATTTCCGGAGTCTAAATCCTCCTCGTTTCTATGGATCTTCCAATCCAGACGAAGTAGAAAATTGGATCGATGAGATGAATAGGATAATTGATGTTATTCAATGCACTGATCAGGAGAAAGTCCGTCTAGCTACGTTCCAATTAAACAAGGATGCTCGCACTTGGTGGAAATCAGTTCCGGCACCTCTAGCCGATGCGCCACATACATGGAATGTTTTTCTCACTTTATTCCGTGCCAAATATTTTTCCGAGCATGTAAAGGAAAGGAAGTGGTGCGGACACCCGAGTAGTTGAGCGGCGTGATACGCCGAGCCACCAGTACCGCACACGGAGCACGACTCGAGCCACCTCAGCGTCGATCTGGCTCAGAGACAGCCTGGAGACTCCGCCTTGAGCCTCCCCATTTATCATATTTAGTTAGACTTTATGTGTGTAATTTGTGTTTATTTCGTTGTATTCGGTTTGCTATTTTGATTGTAAGAGGGGCTTATGTGCAATTTGGACCCCGTTGGCCCCACGGGCCCCCCAGGCCCCATCCCATTGAGCCACCTCAGCCTAGGGTCCCATGTGGGGTCAGTCAACCTTCCACATGGAGGCTTCTAGAAGGGTGGGCCAAGTGGGGGACAAGTGGCTTGGAAAGTCCACATTTTGGCCACCCACCCCACCTACCAAGTCAAGCCCACTCCCCTTGGCCCAAGGGCCGCCCCCCCCTTAAATATTTATTATATTTTGTGTGTGTGTGTCACACTCAATCCAGGCCACCCATTCCCATCCCCTAGATCCAATGGTGGACAATGGATGTGAGATGTAACACATAAATACTTGTAATTTCCCATTTTGATGAATTAATGCCATTTGAATCAAACTAATTCCAAGAGCAAGGGCTGGTGCGCCCCCCTCCTCTCTCCTCCCTCTCCCCCTTGAAACTGTGAAGGCTTCCCTCTGGAGGTGTGACTCCTCCCCTTATCATTCCGGTCGCCGCCGCCGCCGCCACGAGCCGCCATCGCATCACCGCCGAGATCGTCGGAGCTCTGCCTTCATCCGATCACAGTAGCTTCCACGAATTCTCTGTGTCCGCCACCAGCTCAGATCGACCTGGGATTTTAGGGGATGTTCCAGAGGTGTCAAGCACATCTAAAAAAATTTGGTTGGTCATAAAGATCCCATTTGATATTTTTTTATTTTCGTCCAACCTTAATTTTCAGATCTATCTGCGGTCTGTTTCCATTTCCACCCGCCCTGTATTTCCAGGTGTCGGGCCTCTTTCTGATTTTTGTTTAACCTCCCAATTTTACTGGGCGTTCCTTCCACTAACCCCACCGTCCCCAAATTTTCTTGAATTTTTGTGAGGCCATCCCATATTTTTCAAAAATCGATCTCAGAGATAGCTACAGTGCTGTCCACCAGTTCCCAGATCCGAACACCCTCCAATAAACAAATCATAACAAATCACAGCCACCTCCAATCAGTCTACAAAAAATATCCCCGTTCTCCTTGTTCGAAATCTCACAAGTTTGATGAAGAGCTCAGGAGCTGAATCCGCCATCTTCCTCACGGTCAAAGGCAGTCTTCAGACAACTCACCTGTAGATCATAGATTTCGGTTACTGTACAACAGGGACTTGCAAATTCACTAAAGTTCTGATCCGACCAGATCCAGTAGATCTCTCTTGGTGTAGATTGAAGCATTTGAAGAGAGCTTTCCAACGATAGCTCATGCGTCCCGATCCGACGTCGGGATTGATCGCAGCGGCCGTTTTCGCCGGAGCGCGCGCCGGAAGACAGCAACCAAAATCCGTGGGTTATTTGTTCAAGAGTTGGGAATCGGGGCCGATCAACCCCCGATCGGTGTTCCCGGCCAACCGCCGTCCGTGGAGGCGCACCACCAGGGGTCCCCATCACAGCGGGTCCCACCCCCGCAGATCCGGAGGACAGCGCCGTCCGTGGGCCCCGCGGGCCCGTAGAAGCTACCGTTCGGAAAGCACGAAAACGCGGAGTTCGGCACCGCCGGGCGACATCAAGATGCTGCCCGTCAACCCGAGTTGCGTGAATCCCGGACCCCACATGTGACCTTTTACCTCCCTGCGTGGAGTGGGTCGACTTAGTGTATTGCTGTAATAATTGTTAACTGGGAGTCCGTGATTCGGTCGGGGTTATCTTCGCCACGCCAGGTGCGTGGAGGTAATGGTCCGAACCTCTTGGCGTTCATTTGCTTAGCTAGTATATGGTCTTTTGCCGCTGCCGAGAGCGATAGGTACTAGCCCGTGTGTCCATGTCACCGCTGTGAGTGTGAGAGTGACCCGTCCCGCGACTCGATCCGAGTCCGGAAGTGAGTCGACTACCCTTGAACTCTGCCAGTTCTTCAACCGCGCACGATCCACGTTTCCCTCGCTTGGGATGACGAGTGAGCTTGCGTTTCTGTTAGCGACGTATAGCCCATAGGAGCTCTCCGTGTCGGGCTTAGTGTCTCTCCTATCATGTGTTGCTAGTCGTGTCCGCATCTAGAGTCCGAGGTCCATACCACGTAGAGTCGGTCCCCGTGTCCGTCCCGCATCAGGAAGGCTATGGAGTTTGCCTCCCTTCGTCAAGGGATGATGTCCGTGGCAGAATATGAGTTGCAATTTTCAAGGCTAGCACCGTATGCACCACATTTGATTAGTACAGACTTATTAAAAGCAAACCGATTTATGGACGGGTTACGGCCTGGTTTCATCCAACAACTGGGGACACAGAATATCCGCACTTATGCGGAGATGGTTCAAAGGGCATATTTATGCGAGAGGACCTTAGAGAAGGTCGAAAGGTTGAAAGGAAAGGGAGAAGAATCTAGCCGGCGCTCTAATCGGCATTATAAGAAGGAGAAGTTCAGCATCACGGAACCATACAAAAGTCGTGATAATAAGAAAAGATCAAGGAACGGGAACGGTGGAAGCTCTCAAAAGAGTAGTAAAAAGGTAAAGGAAGAAAAGGAGCAAGTCGCCTCAGCGTGCACCTTTTGTGAGAAATTCAGCCACTCGGCTGAAGAATGCTGGAAGTGCCTAGGTGCTTGTTTGCATTGTGGGAGTAGGGAGCATCGTGTGCCAGATTGCGCCCTTATGAACGACCAACCAAATAATGGAGGACGTAGGAGGCAGGCTCGCCTCAATACAGTTATAGATGAAGAAGAAGCGCCCAGGGATCAAAATGATGGGCTCATGGAAGGTACTCTTCAAATCTGTTCTCGTCCTACATTCGTGCTATTTGATACTGGTGCTTCTCATTCTTTTATCTCCACCACTTCTGCAAAAATCTTACCAACTGCATCAGTTCCCCTACCTTCAGATCTCGCTATTACTACACCTTTAAGATATGGAACTAAGCTTACCAACTATTATCCTGATTGTGAGGTAGTGGTAGAAGGACACAATCTCCCCGCAAACTTAGTATGCCTTGACATGAAGGGATATGATGCCATTTTAGGGGTAGATTGGCTTGTAGACCATGATGCTTATATCAACTGCCGAAATAGAATTATATCTTTCCGAAAGCTCGGTCTTCCAAGATTTTCTTTTCTTGGCATCAAATACAAGAAGCATCCTACCATTATATCTTCTCTTCACGCCTGCAAACTTATCTCGAAAGGATGTGAAGTTTTTCTTGCTTCAGTCATTGTCACCGAATCAAAGGAAATTATCCTAGCAAACATTCCTATTGTAAATGAATTCTCTGACGTGTTCCCATCTGAACTGCCTAGTTTACCGCCCGAGAGGGAAGTAAACTTTACCATTGAACTCATTCCAGGTGCAGCACCTGTTTCTATAGCCCCTTACAGGATGTCCCCCACAGAACTTAAGGAACTAAAGAAGCAATTACAGGAACTTCTAGACAAGGGTTTTATCAGACCTAGCACATCCCCTTGGGATGCGTCGGTTCTATTTGTCAAGAAGAAGGATGGTTCTCTCAGGTTATGCATTGACTACCGGCGATTGAATCAACTTACAATCAAGAACAAATGCCCATTTCCGCATATTGATGAGCTCTTCGATCAGCTTTCGGGAGCAGAATATTTTTCTAAGATTGACCTAAGATTAGGTTATCATCAGCTTAGAATCAAAGAAGAGGACATTTACAAATCGACTTTTCGAAGTCGTTATGGCCACTATGAATTCGTGGTAATGCCGTTTGGGTTAACTAATGCCCCAGCAGCATTCATGCAACTTATGAACAGTGTCTTCCAGCCATATCTGGACCAGTTCATCATCGTCTTTATTGATGATATCTTAATATACTCCAAGACTAAAGAAGAGCATGAATAACATCTAAGGATAACTTTGCAAACATTTAAAGAACATAAGCTATATGCCAAACTCAATAAGTGTGAATTCTGGCTCAAGGAAGTCTCATTCCTAGGCCACATTATTTCAAAAGAAGGTATTGTTGTGGATCCTTCTAAGGTAGAAGCTGTCAGAGATTGGAGCCGACCAACGACTGTGTCTGAAGTTAGAAGCTTTTTGGGTCTAGTAGGTTATTATAGAAGATTCATAAAGGACTTTTCAAAGATCGCGGTCCCTTTAACTAGACTTACCAGAAAAGAAAGTCCTTTTATCTGGTCGAAGGACTGTGAAAAGAGTTTTCAAAATCTTAAGAATCATCTTACAACAGCCCCTATTTTGTCATTACCAATAGAGGGTGCTGGATTTGAAGTATATACGGATGCATCTGGAATTGACTTAGGGTGTGTCCTTATGCAAGATGGAAAGGTGATTTGCTATTCTTCAAGACAATTTAAACATCACGAAGAAAATTATCCTGTACATGATTTGGATATAGCAGCAGTTATTTTCGCCTTGAAAATTTGGCGTCATTATCTTTATGGAGAAAAGTTCACTGTCTATTCGGACCATAAGAGTTTGAAATATTTATTTTCTCAAAAAGAGCTTAACATGAGGCAGAGGAGATGGTTGGAATATCTTAAAGACTTAAATTTTGCTATTCAATATCACCCTGGCAAGGCAAATACTGTAGCAGATGCACTTAGCAGAAAACCAATTGGTATGTTATCAAGTCTCATGATTAGTATGACTAACCTTGTTCCTCAATTTGCTCAATTGAATCTAGATGTTGACATTAAGGAAGATAATTATTTCATGGCAAATATCCGAGCTCAACCAACATTGATTGAGGATTTGGCCAAGTTACAAGAGGATGACCCAATTTTACTGGAAATTAAGGCCAATATTGAACAAAGACCGGATTTTTCTATATCCGAAGATGGAAGAATGCTATTCAAGGGCCGAATGTGTATACCCGATCATGAAGATACAAAGAAATTGATCTTAGAGGAAGCACATAAATCAAAGTATACCATTCATCCAGGAGGTATAAAAATGTATCAGGATCTCAAAAGAAACTTTTGGTTGCCCAATATGAAGAGGGAAGTAGCTGACTTCGTATCTCGGTGTCTCACATGTCAACAAGTGAAGGTGGAACATTTCAGACCCGCAGGTAAATTACATCCCTTAAGTATCCCGGAATGGAAATGGGAAAGTATAGGAATGGATTTCATTATGGGACTACCTAAGACAAGAGGTGGACACGATGGAATATGGGTAATTATAGACCAATTAACTAAATCTGCACATTTCATACCAATAAAAAGTCGATGGTCTGTAGATATTCTAGCAGCACTATACATAAAAGAAATTGTCAAGTTACATGGAGTCCCTGTCACTATTGTATCAGATATAGATCTCCGATTCACATCACAATTCTGGAAGAGCCTACAACATTCACTTGGGACTAGATTGAATTTTAGCACCGCTTTCCATCCACAAACTGATGGTCAAACAGAAAGGACAAATCAAGTTGTAGAAGATATGCTCAGGGCTTGTGTCATTGATTTTGGAGGAAGTTGGCATGATCACTTGCCTTTGGTAGAATTTGCATATAACAACAACTATCAAGCAAACATACAAATGGCACCTTTTGAAGCTCTATATGGGAAAAGTTGTCGATCACCAATATGTTGGAATGAAATTGGGGAAAGGCAATTTCTAGGCCCCGATTTAATCAGGGATTCTACAGAGAAAATCAAGCTCATTCAGGAAAGGATGAAAATGGCACAAGATAGGCAGAAATCTTATGCTGACAATCGAAGGCGCGACTTGGAATTTCAAGTAGGAGAACATGTATATCTAAAGGTTTCTCCGGGTCGTGGTATTCGAAGATTTGGCATTAAAGGAAAGCTAACTCCAAGATTTATCGGTCCATTTGAAATCCTTGAAAGGATCGGTGAAGTGGCTTATAAATTGGCTTTGCCACCACAGTTAGCAGGAGTTCATGACGTATTTCACGTCTCGATGCTGAAGAAGTATGTGTATGATCCAGATCACATTATCACTTATGACAATCTGAAGATTCAGAAGGACTTGACATATGAACAAATACCAATAAAGATTCTGGATCGGGAAGTGCGTCAACTCAGAAATAAGGTCATTCCTATGGTGAAGATTCAATGGAAGAAAGCATGGCCTTATGAAGCAACATGGGAAATCGAATCAGCTATGAAGAAAAGATTCCCAGAATTATTTAATTGTAAGTACACTCTCCTCAATCCATGAATTGAATTTGGGGACCAAATTCTTCTAAGTGGGGGAGGGTGTAGAGCCCCAAGATTTTATAAAAGTAATTTCTAGCTATTTAAATAATATTCTGGCATTAATTGGGCTAAATAATCACTATAGGGCCAAAATTGTGTTAATCAATTAACCCAACCCACTTAATTAAAGTCCAAAAGGGTTTAAGACCTAGACCATTAGGTTTGGCCCATATTCTAGAAGGTATTTAAGCCTATCCACGAATATTAAGGATACATACTAATAATATAAGATAATTATTTAGATAATTAACAAAAAAGTTTTTATAAATTGGAACTCTAAGCTACGATGACTATAACGGTCTATCGTAAGACCGCCACGTACATGTAACGCATGGGCACTCGACCGTTACATTCCTGTTAGTTCCGTAAGTGAAGGAACTCATGAAAAGATTAGAACTTGATGTTCCTATCCACTATGGATCGACTTAGGAAGGATTGTAAAGACTCTAAGGACTCTTAGAGATTAGGATTTGATGAAACAAGGACTCTAAACTCGATCTAATCCTTAAACCCTAGCCTAAACTCTATAAATAGGGCATAGTTCTGAACTGTGCGACCCTTACTTTTTGGACGTAAAGAAGCAAGGTAAGGAGTCATTATCTCAGGTAAGTTCTTTAGAATAATTTGTTCACAATACTTTAAACTAACTCCCCTCCGAATTTCACATCTTTAGGTCAAGAGGGCATGGAGTTAGAGTCTAAAGAAGTTGTTGAAAAAGTCACAAGAGAAGGAAGAGATCTAGGGTAAGGTTCTCAACCAAATTCAGAAACTACAGTCTAAGTAAGAGGTAGGTTATCTCATGAACGGCAAAAACAGCATGATAGGACTAAAAGCCCTCTGGTTTGATTGAATTCCATGCATTATAGAGCATTGATTTCATGTTTTATTTGTTCGATGCACATCATACACCTCTTAGCCAAATTAAGAAATTAAAACATGACTATTCATCTATTCATGATTACCTATGCATGTAGATGGCCGTACTTCGTTAACATGACTAGAAGCTCATCATGTTTTGATAAAAGACATGATGTGAGTTGATCTCTTAGTTTCTATGATTATTTTCTGTTAGCAGATACTGTAACGCACGAGTATAGGACCGTCACTTTCAAGTAACGGCCCTACTACAGACCGTTACAAACTCTGTAGTATTTGAATTGCATGGATGTTTCTAACGCGCTTTTACAGACGCGTTACATTCAAGTAACGGCTTGATCATGACCTTCACTTTAACTGTGACGCCCCCTCTTAAGACCGTTATATCCTGCGTTCTGTCAACCCTAAGATAGAAAATAACTTGCCAATATTATTATTGATTAAGTATAGTTACTTAAGTTTTACCTGATTATATGATTTTTAGGATATCTGATTGTGCATGATAGGTATTGCATGTTTTGATATCTTAATGATATTTTAATGATATGTTAATTTCATGCCACAATTTTATAGTTTTGTACTATAAAGCATGACTTTTTAACATTGTATTGACGGAGTTTTTATCATGATTTTCACATTGATTATACATATCTCT
Organism: Amorphophallus konjac; assembly: GCA_022559845.1. Taxonomy (NCBI): domain Eukaryota; kingdom Viridiplantae; phylum Streptophyta; class Magnoliopsida; order Alismatales; family Araceae; genus Amorphophallus; species Amorphophallus konjac. The sequence goes on along the minus strand of CM040119.1, from coordinate 79,945,867 downwards.
CTCTATCAATAGAGTCAATTCCATAAGTACATGGCACATATTCCGGTATGTTGTCATTAGTTCACACTTTGCACTATAGGAACACAATCTTGGACATGAGGACCTCTCTATATGATATTCCTTTCAATGGACTAAGAAATCATTGTTTCAAGGCCTCCGTAATTCTCCGCGAGCCTGGGATTCCCACTAGGACGCCGAGTTGGTTGTATCAATGAAAGCTCATTAATTAGAACACTCTGTCGTGGTTTTAATTCTTGAAATATAACGGCCTTGAACTGGACCGTCAGGCTCACGTAACGGCCCAGTGCCAGACTGTCACATTCCTTTGAGTCTATTTTTATCCTTCTAGACTCGGATCACTGTAACGGCCCATTACTGGTGCGTTACGTAATGTAACGGCCCAGCAAATATCATTACATAGCTTGTTTATGTTAACCCAAGGTTTGACCAAGGGTTGATATTCCTATGATTCTAGACAAACCTTGATGATCTAGAACTTGTCATATTGCTTAAATGGATCTAAAAGAAATGGAAGTTAAGGAAAATACCGTTATGCTATCGATTTATTTCTATGAGCATGATATTGTTTAAAGTCTATTTCTTGACTCCTACATTGTTATGTTGAAGCATTCATTCATTAATTTTAGTTATCATGGAATTATTGGAAGTGATATATTCCTGGCCATACGTTACTGTTATACTCCGTGGAAGTAGCTTAATTTATAACTGAAGATCCGATCGAGCACTGATTGTGCTCAAGGGCTCTATGCTAGTCCCCTCGGCTGATTGTCGGAAACATAGTATTTTATAAACCATGGGGTATGATGCTACTGGCGTCGCATTGCGCTGGGAGTACTATTTCTATAAATAAGTGAAGATCCATGGCACAACATGACGTTCTTGCTTGATATTCCACAGAAATTCACGAAGCACTTGCTCTTAAGCATAAGATGCTAAAGTGAGGAATATGTGGCTTGTTAGTACAATCTCGTTACATTCTTGTTCATGGAAGGCCAATATCATGTTCTTGTTATATTCTTGCTAGTTCATTCTTGATCATTCTATCTTACATGGTTATCTTGTTTCTATTGATTTGATCGCATGATTGATTCGCATTCGCATGATTTTACCTTATTTCTTTAGAGCTAAGATGATAATTACTTAAATAGTGCCTTCATGTTGATGCGAAGATACCTACTGGACAAGTGTGCTCATGACCTATTTTCCAATATTTTTCAGGAGATGGAAATAGTTCGGATTCGGATTCGGGCTATACTAGTAGCGGGTCCGGAAGCGAGTGAAAGTGTTATAAAGATGAGAGTGAAGACATAGGAAGTTAAAGTGTCTAGATTGAGTCAATGCAATTTTCCTATTTCTTGAGTCTAGTAGAATGGAAATCAAATTAATGATTGTATCTTGAATATTGAGCATTATGAAATAAAGTTAAAGTTTGATTAAAATCTTGTGCAATTACATTTACTTGTGTGATTGTCTTGCGCTCTGATTGATTCTTGCTTGCAAGAGGCTTACCATGCCGGCTGTTCGAGCTCCCCGAGCGAGTCTTCCGCTGTAATAAAGGCTCGGGGCGTGACAGTCAAATAATGGGCCGTTACATGAACGTGACGGTCTATTATTAGGCCGTTATAATAGACTAAATCTAGAAAGAATAATTGGACTCAGTGAATGTGACGGTTGTATACTGGACCGTTAGATGTGCCTGACGATCGAGTAATAGGCCGTTACATAGTCAAAACCAAAAAACATCGATAGTGCTTTCTAATCAATTGGGCTTTAATGGTACAACCAACTCGGCGTCCTAGTGGGAATCCCAGGCTCGCGGAGAATTACGGAGGCCTTGAAACCAGATTTCCTAGTCCGTTGGAAGGAATATCCAATAGAGAGGTCCTCAAATTCAAGAATATGTTCCTATCGTGCAACAGTGTAAACTAATGGTCATATACTGGAATATATGCCATGTACTTAAAGAAATTGACTCTATAGATAGAAAAGAACGTGTAACGATGTGAAACCATGATAAATTCCGTCAATACAATTTTAAAATCATGTTTTTAATACAAAACTATAGAGTTTTAGCAAATGAAATTAACATGTACTTAAAATAACTCAAAGTGCTTTAGTCATGCATGAATCAATTTATAAACTCAAAGTTCATGAAGATATGTCAAAACTTAGATAACTAGGATTATTTATAAGCTACTTTGATTACCCTCAATTCTATCTCGAATTGACAGAACCCAGCACTCTGGCGGTCTAAGACAGGCGTGTCATATATCTTTGACGGTTCATCGTGGAGCCGTTAGAGTGTTGTAACACTCCGATCCTGGTCCGTCAGAGATTACAGAGAAATTGAAGTACACTAGGCGGTGTGATGGCTTATCGTAAGGCCGTTCGAGTTATGTGACGGTCAAACTATGAACCGTTAGAGCCCTGATGACAGTAAATCAAATAAGAAGATTCTAAGGTTTTTAACTCACATCATGTCTGGAAATCATATATAAACTTCTACATGATAGAACGAAGGTTAAGCTAACAATATGCATGGGTTTTCTGTGAATTGACAAGAAGGTTCCTTTTTAACTTAGTTAGGGCTAAGAATATGCATGCATGATATACAAGTGCATAGGTCCTAGTAAAACATGAAATTCATAGTCTATAGTGCAAGAAATCACACAAAACCAGAGGGCTTTTACTCCTATCATGAAGTTCTTGCCATTCATGAGATAACCTACCTCTTTACTGGGATTTCAACTTCCAATTTGGGACTGCAAGACACGCCCTAGTTCTTCCCTTCCTATGAGTTTTCAGCAACTTCACGTCGATCTAAATCCTCAATCTCTTGACCTAAGGACATGAAAATTTGAGGGTAAGAAGGTGAAACTAAGGGGAACAGAAAGTTCTAAAGACACTTAGACTAATTACCTCGATTTGGTGTTCTAATCTCTTGATTTTCAATAGACTTTTACTCAGACTCCTGGGTTACTATGGTCGAACCAGTAACTTTGGAAGCTTCAAACTCCTTATGTAGTTGATCTCCTAGCACGAAATTCTGAGAAAGATTAGTCCTCTGTATTAACAACAAAAAGTTCTAAAGAACTTACCCAAAATACTATCTCCTCACCTTAGTTCCACGCGAGCTAATGTAAGGGTCGCGCATGTCAAAACTAGGGTCTATTTATATGTTCTTGCTAGGGTTTTATGGATTAGATCGATTCTAGAGTCCTTGTTAAAGCTTAGATCGACTTCTGAGAGTCCTTAACACGTTTACTAGTCCTCCCATCTCGATCCCTAAGAGATAGACTAGCAAAATCCAATCTTTTTACTTGTTCTTTCATTCACGGAACTGACAGAGCGTGACGGTCGACTCTTGGCGCGTTACATTGATGTGGCGGTCGCACGATAGACCGCTACAGCCACTGTGCGCGGAATTCAACTAAATTTAAACTCTTTTATTTGCTTTATCCACATAATTATCTATAAAAGGTTATTTATCCTTAAAATTTGTGAATATGCTAAATAATCTTCTAGAAAATGGGCCAAACTTAATGGGCTTGGTCCTTAAACCTTTTGTGCTTCAATTAAATGGATTATATTAATCGTTTGAAATAATTGGGCCTTATAATCAATTTAAACATTATAATTTCTAATAAAATTCTTGAAAATTCTTGAAATAATCTAGAAATTATTTATATAAATTTTGGGGCACTACATCCTTCCCCACTTAGAAGAATTTGGTCCCCAAATTCAATACATGGTTTATATGGAGAGTGTACTTACAATTGTATAATTCCGAGAATCTTTTCCGCATAGCTTCCTCCGTCTCCCATGTCGCTTCGGACGGCCATGATTTCTTCCATTGAATTTTGACCATAGGAAAAGCTTTATTCCTTAGTTGACGCACTTCCTGTTCCAGAATCTTTATTGGTGTTTACTCGTACGTCATATCCTTCTGAATCTCCAAATTATCGTAAGTGATAACGTGGTAAGGATCATATACATACTTTTTCAACATAGAGACGTGAAATACGTCATGAACTCCTACTAATTATGGAGGTAAATCCAATCTATAAGCCACTTCACCGACCCTTTCGAGAATTTCAAATGGGCCAATGAACCTTGGAGTTAGCTTGCCTTTGATGCCAAATCTTCAAATACCATGACACATAGAAACCTTCAAATACACATGATCTCCTACCTGAAACTCCAAGTCGCGCCTTCGATTATCAGCATAGAATTTTTGCCTATCTTGTGCCACCTGCAATCTTTCTCGAATGAGCTTAATTTTCTATGAAGAATCCCTGATAATGTCGGGGCCTAGAATTTGCCTTTCCCCTATTTCATTCCAATATATCGGTGATCTACAGCCTTTTCCATATAAAGCTTCAAAAGGTGCCATCTGTATGCTGGCCTTATAACTATTGTTATATGCAAATTCTACTAGAGGCAAGTGATCATGCCAACTTCCTCCGAAACCAATAGCACAAGCCCTGAGCATATCTTCCACCACTTGATTTGTTCTTTCAGTCTGACCATCAGTTTGTGGATGGAATGCCGTGCTAAAGTTCAGCCTTGTCCTTAGTGAATGTTGTAGACTTTTCCAGAATTACGATGTGAATCTAGGATCTCTATCAGATATGATAGCGACAGGGACACCATGTTGCTTGACAATTTCCTTCATGTATAAGGCTGCTAGAATATCCACAGACCATCGACTTTTTATTGGTATAAAATGTGCAGATTTAGTCAATCGGTTTATGATTACCCATATACCGTCGTGTCCACCTCTTATCTTTGGTAGACGCATAATGAAATCCATTCTTATATTCTCCCATTTCCATGCTGGAATATCTAAGGGATGTAATTTACCTGCGGGTCTAAAATGCACTGCCTTTACTTTTTGACAAGTGAGACAGTGGGACACGAAATCAGCTATTTCCCTCTTCATATTGGGCCACCATAAATTTATTTTGAGATCTTGATACATTTTTGTACCACCTGGATGAATGGTGTACTTGGATTAATGTGCTTCTTCTAGGATCAGTTTCTTTGTATCCTCATGATCTAGTACACACACTCGACCCTTAAATAGCAATCTTCCGTCATTAGAAATAGAAAAATCCGGCCTCTGTTCTATGTTGGCTTTAATCTCCAGTAATACGGGATCATCATTTTGCAGCTTGAACAGATCTTCTATCAATGTAGGTTGAGCTCGGATATTGGCTATAAAATAATCTTCTTTCTTCATGTCAATATCTAAGTTCAACTGAGCAAATTGAGGAATAAGATTAGTCATACTAATCATAAGACTTGATAACTTTCCTATTGGTTTTCTGCCGAGTGCATCTGCTACAGCATTAACCTTGCCAGGATGATATTGAATAGAAAAATCGAAGTCCTTGAGATATTCTAACCATATCCTCTGCCTTATATTTAACTCCTTTTGAGAGAATAAATACTTCAAACCTGTGTGGTCTGAGTAGACCGTGAACTTCTCTCCATAGAGATAATGACGCCAAATTTTCAAGGCGAAAATAACAGTAGCCAATTCCAAATCATGAATACGGTAATTTTCCTCGTGACGTTTCAACTATCTTGAAGAATAACTAATTACCTTTCCATTCTGCATGAGGACGCATCCTAAGCCAATGCCAGACGCATCCGTATATACTTTGAATCCACCACCCTCCACTGGTAGTGATAGAATAGGAGCTGCAGTAAGATGGTTCTTAAGAATTTGAAAACCCTTTTCACATTTCTTTGACCAATCAAAAGGGTTTTCTTTTCTTGTGAGTCTAGTTAAAGGAACAATAATTTTTGAGAAGTCCTTTATGAACCTCTTGTAATAACCAGCTAGACCCAGAAAGCTCCTTACTTCTGATACAGTCGTTGGCCAGCTCCAGTTTCTGACATCTTCTACCTTAGACGGATCCACAACGATACCTTCTTTTGAAATAATGTGGCCTAGGAATGAGACTTCCTTGAGCCAAAATTCACACTTGTTAAGCTTGACATAAAGTTTATGTTCTCAAAGTGTTTGCAAAGCTATCCTCAAATGTTCTTCATGTTCCCCTTTTTTCTTGGAATATACCAGGATGTCATCGATGAAAACAACGATGAACTGGTCCAGATATGGCTGGAAAACACTGTTCATAAGCTGCATGAATGCTGCTGGGGCATTTGTTAACCCGAACGGCATTACTACGAATTCATAGTGGCCATAACGACTTCGAAAAGCGGATTTATAAACGTCTTCTTCTTTAATTCTAAGCTGAAGATAACCTGTCCTGAGGTCTATCTTGGAGAAATACTCTGCTCCCGAAAGCTGATCGAAGAGCTCATCAATACGCGACAACGGATACTTGTTATTGATTGTAAGCTGATTCAGTCGCCGGTAGTCTATGCACAGCCTGAGAGAGCCATCCTTCTTCTTGACAAAAAGAATCGGCGCTCCGTAGGGGGATGTGCTAGGTCTAATGAAACCCTTGTCTAATAGTTCATGTAATTACCTTTTTAGTTCCTTAAGTTCCGTGGGAGACATCCTCTAAGGGGCTATAGAAACAGATGTTGCTCCCGGAATGAGTTCAATAGTGAAGTTTACTTCCCTCTCGGGTGGTAAACTGGGTAATTCGGATGGAAACACATCTGGGAACTCATTTACAATTGGAACGTCTACTATGATGATTTCCTTGGACTCGGTAATAATGACAAAAGTAAGAAAAGCTTCACATCTTTGCGAGATAAGTTTGCAAGCGTGAAGAGAAGATATGATAGTGAGATGTTTCCTATACTTGATGCCAAGGAAAGAAAGTCTTGGAAGACCGGGCTTTCGAAAGGATATAATCATATTTCGATAGTTAATATCAGCATCATGATCTTTGAGCCAATCTACCCCTAAAATGGCATCATAACCTTTCATGTCAAGGCATACTAAGTTTGCGGGGAGTTGTTAGCTTCTACTATTACCTCACTATCAGGATAATACTCGGTAAGCTTTGTTGCAGAACCTAAGGGTGTAATAATAGCAAGATCGGAAGGTAAGGGAACTGATGTAATTGGTAATGTTTTTGCAAAAGTAGTCGAGATAAAAGAATGAGAGGCAGCAGTATCAAATAGCACAAATGCAGGACGGGAACAAATTTGAAGGGTACCTTCCATCAGTCCACCATCCTTGAGTGCTTCATCTTCTTCTAGAACAGTATTGAGGCGACCTTGTCTCTTACGTCCTCCACCAGACGTTTGATCCTTCATAAGGGGGCAATCTGGCATACGATGCTCCATGCTTCCACAGCGTAGACAAGCGCCAAGGTGCTTCCAACATTCTTCAGCTGAATGGCCGAACTTCTCGTAAAACATGCAAACCGCCGTGACTTGCTCCTTCTCTTCTTTGACTTTCTTGTTCTTCTAGGAACTTCCATCGTTCCCGATCCTGGATCTTTTCTTACTATCACGGCTTTTATGAGGTTCCGTGATGCTGGATCTTTCTTTCTTATAACGCCGATCAGATCGTCGGCTGGACTCTTCTCCTTTTCCCTTCAATTTCTTGACCTTCTCTAAGGTCCTTTCACATAAATATGCCCTCTGAACCATCTCCGCATAGGTATGGATGTTTTGGGTCCTAAGCTGCTGAATGAAACTGGGTCGTAACCCGTCCATAAACCGATTAGCCTTTAATAAATCGATGTTGATTAAATGCGGTGCATGGGGTGCTAGCCTGGAGAATTGAAGTTCAGACTCCGCGATTGTCATCATTCCCTAACGAAGAGAGGCGAACTCTATGGCCTTTCTTTCTTTAACATGTTCAGAGAAGTACTTCACACGAAATAGAGTGAGAAAATCATCCCATGTATGAGGTGCATCAGCTGGAGGTGTAGGTACTGATTTCAACCATGTGCGTGCATCTTTATTGAGTTGGAAGGTTACGAGACGCACTTTTTCTAGATCTGTGCATTGGATAACATCGAAGATGCGTATCATTTCATCTATCCAGTTTTCTACCTCATCGAGATTAGAAGAACTGTAGAAACGTGGAGGGTTTAAGCTCCAAAAATTGCGATGTAAGTCACCAGCCCTCGCCCCTACGCCTGCCTAGGCCATAGTTTGTAATGCTTGAGTAAGACTGACAACTGTTTGTTGCATGCCACCCCAATCTACGCGATGAGCCACTACAATAATGAGGTACCTGAGAGAAATAACAAATTGTTAATTCTCATGGAATTAGAAAGAGATTAATCTTAAAACTAATTAACTATCGTATCCCGGGCTCTATCCAGTTCTCGCATAGGTGGGGAGATTTCTTCCTTAGTTCATAGGCAGGGGTTCTTAAACCTTGGACTTATCCTATGACGTGACTCCTTTTTCCTAAGTCCTGAGATGTAGGCTCTGATACCAACTTAACTGTCACGTCCCAAGCCTTTATTACAGCGGAAGACTAGCTCGAGGAACGTGAACAGTCGGCACGGTAAGTCTCTTGCAAGCAAGAACAATCAGAGCGCAAGAGAAACACACATAAGCATGCAATTGCACACTAATTTTATCCAACTCCAACTTTATTTCATTAATAATCAAAATATTCCAATACAATATCTTTTCAACCTTCTTCAATCCATCAGACTCAAGAAAAAAGGAAAATTACATAGACTCGATCTAAACAAAATTGACTTTCCTAAGTCTTCACTCTCATTTTGATAAGACTTTCATTCGCTCCCGCACCCGCTACTTATATAACTCGAATCCGAATTCGTATCACTTCCATCTCCCGAAAAGATTGAAAATAGGTAATGAGCACACTTACCCAGTAGGTATCTTCGCATCAACATGAAGGCACTATTGAAGTAATTAGCTTTTTAGCTCTAAAGAATAAGGTAAAATCATGCGAATGTGATCAATCATGCGATTAAACCAAAGTAACAAAGATGATCATGTAATATAGAATGAACAAGAATGAGTTAGCAAGAATGTAACAAGAACATGATATGGCCTTTCATGAACAAGAATGTACTAGAAAGTCATGTAACAATCAAGTAAGTACTCTTTGCTTAATAGCAAGTACTTCATGAATTTCTATAGAATATCATGTAACAAACAAGGTAGTCATGTCGTGCCGTGGATTTTCACTTATTTATCGAGAAAGTACTCCCAGCGTAATGCGACGTCAGTAGCATCATACCCCATGGTTTATAATAGTATGTTTCCGATAATCAGCCGAGGAGACTAGCATAGAGCCCTTGAACACAATCAGTGCTCGATCCACATCTTCAAGTATAAATCAAGCTACTTCCACGCATGTAAATAACATGGCCAAGAAAGTGTAATTTCAATAATAGGTTTATGATAAAGTAATCCATCATAAGAATGCTTCTATTTGAAAAGAATTCCAATAAACACATTAAAACGAGGTTATGCCATGAAAATAAATCGGCAGCATAACGGTATGTTCCTTAACTTTCATAAATTAAAATTAAGTATCTTGAGTAATATGACAAGTCCTAGACCATCAATAATCCATCTAAGAACTTTGGAATATCAACCCTTGGGTCAAACCTCAGGTTAAATCACTCAGGAACTGTGACGGTCAAATAATGGGCCGTTACATGAACGTGACGGTCTATTATTAGGCCGTTATAATAGACTAAATCCAGAAAGAATAATTGGACTCAGTGAATGTGACGATTGTATACTGGACCGTTAGATGTGCTTGACGGTCGAGTAATAGGCCGTTACATAGTCAAAACCAGAAAACATCGATAGTGCTTTCTAATCAATTGGGCTTTAATGGTACAACCAACTCGGTGTCCTAGTGGGAATCCCAGTGTCACGCCCCGATGCCGAAAATCGAAACGTAGCAGTTTATATCAATCATGTCAATCAGAGCATACATTGCCACAAAAGACTAAACCATCAAGCTAAATAATAAAGAAATAATTAACCCATCTTTATTAATAATAATAAGAGAAAGTATTCAATTACACCCGACTCCTTGTGGACTTCTATCTCATTAATGGAAAATACAACAACTCTAGATAACAACTAATCCAAACTTGACTTGAACATAAACTCTAAATGGCTAGCTCCTTGAATCACTCGTTCCTGTCCCCATCAGAACGCACGTTCTCATCCGAGCTACCTGAAAAGGATTGGAAAGTAGGGGTGAGCAAAGCTCAGTTGGATTTTATATCTCTATCATCAGGCATAATTAAAGTGATTAACCATTTATGAATAACGTTATAACAAAAGCGATGATAAATAAATGGCAAGAGATAGATGAGCTATCAAGCAAAGAGTAAGCACAAGTATAACAAGAATTTTTCATGTCATGAAATGATAAATAGAATTGGCCATATCAAGCACGCATATCATGTCACACAGGAATTTCAAGTAATTGAGTAAAAGTGGAAATGTCATAGACCAATCACGCTAGTCATGCACTTCGGTGCAATGCCACACCTTGTCATTACAAACTCCCCGGGGCACAAGTATTTTCGGGCGCTCCTCCCAGCACCAGACCGGGCCCTTTATGAAGCGTTGGCATTGAAGGTTTGGATCAATGATCCTAGTTTAGACATTCATCACATTAAAGGGCCAAGAGTTCCAAGGTTAAGCTCACGAACTTACTTCTAAGATCAAGAGAAATTCCAACAAAATTGGAATGACATCAAGTAGAAAGACTATGAGTCTTTAGGTAACAAGGATGTAAACAAGGATTTCACATGATCTCACAGTTCAAGGCCAACCTTGATAACTGCTTCATGATGATAAAACAAGAAAAACCTTATTAATATCTTATCTGTAACGGTCTATAACAGGGCCGTTACATGAACGTGACGGTCGTACATAGGGCCGTTACGTTGATGTGACGGTCCAATCTTGGGCCGTTATAGGACACAGACCAGTTTAATTTGAACTAGCCCAAAACACAATTCAAACCACGTTCATGGGTTCAGGTCTTTAGGGTACAACCTGCCCGGCGTCCTGGTGGGAATCCCAGGCTCACGGGGTCTTACGAAGGTCTCATAATAGTGGTCCTAGTCTGACGGAAGGAATATCCGACGGAGAGTCCCATCTATTACAAGAATTGAGACTAATAAACACGGAAACCAAGACGGTGCGGTCAGTCAATCCCACCGGAGTGGCATGATTGTCAAACAATAAAGCTAAGATCAAATATATATATCTTACATAAATCAAAATTTATACAAGTGTTAACTAAGGGTTTTTATCAAATTCTTCATGATCATTCAACTTAGGATTTTCTAAACATCTTTCATGTAGATCAATGAAAAATTAATGTTTATGATCATAATACAATATTAACATCACGTTCTGCCTTGCTTATAGATCAAGATATCATACTAACATAGTAAGTTTCTGGTTTTAAGAACGCATAATCAATAGTTTAAAACACTGTCAGGAGAACGTGACGGTCTAAAGAAGGGGCGTTACAAGCACGTAACGCTCTACAGTAGGTGCGTTACGTACCATAAAATAAATAGATTAAAATTTCAAAATTTTAAAACACAGGGGCATGTGACGGTCTGTCGTGGGACCGTCAGGCTCATGTGACGGTCTGTCGTGCGGCCGTCATGCTGTAACGGCCTCTGAAAGATGCGTCACATGACCTGGAACCCGCCGACGATGAACTTCGACATGTTACACTAAAACTTCGATTGCTCATGATAGAATGAATAAAATCAGGGAAAATGCTACCATTCGAAAGAGCATAAAAATTCGTATAAAATAGCATGCTTTGATTTAGATCTAACACAACAAAATTCAATCTTTAACTAATAATCATGAAAGTTGCCCTTTTGATACACCTTGGAGTAAAACGTGAAATTCGAACAGCATGATGAACGAAAATTGGGCAATTAGGTATCAAACGAAAGAGCTCATGGAGACGCACTGTGACGACCCAGAGTTCAGGATACCGATATACCGATAACATCGATGCACCGATACCAAGAACTGGGGAAGCCACCCAAGAGGCTGATGAGACCCCTGAAGGGTTAGTGAAGTTTGTCGAGGAGATGCATAACGGATTGCAATTTGGAACGTGCATATTATAATCAAGCAATAAAATTAATACAAGTGCGAAAGTAATTCAAAAATAACCTGAGTGATATCTATATAACTAGTCCAGAAGCACAAGAGTACTAGTCCAAAAAGTACAACTACAAACGGTCTCCGAGCAACCTCACAAAACACCAGGAGACGGCGGGCGCGGCTCACCTGAAAGGAGAAGGGTGAGTCACAGCCAGACTCAGTAGGGGTCACGCGGATCCCTACCTTGCACTAAACAAACATGCATGCGAAGGTAAAGGTAATAGGGCATGCATTTAAATAAAGTAATAGGCATTGGCATGAATAACTAATCACAAGAAAGCTGTAAACTCTATCTAAGCAGGTATAACAGCTAACACATGCCAATAATAATTAAATGCAAGCGACTGAAACTAAATCTACCAAACAGGAGAAGCCTTAACCAATCCAAGCAGTAGGGAGTAGGACAACCACTGGAGCCCACTGACGACTTACACTGCATCTCAAGCGCTCATAGTCGGTAAAACGACAAGCTGAGCACGTAAACAGTACCAAACCAAGTGACCAGTCAGAGTGACACTCGTCAGTGTCAGTCCACAGTCTCTGACCACGTGTGCACACACTGACTCTCGCCTGAGCCAGGCCCTCTAGCTAGTTTTCTCCCTTGGTAGGACGCTACCATTGGCCGGGAGCCCACGGAACTAGCTTACAAACCGTGTACGGGAAACACCCCTCCGCTATCCCCAAGCGGGTCGGCACTCAACAGACCTTAGGGCAACAACAGTGGCTCCATTGCAAGGAAAGAAAAGCTACTCTATTGGGATATAGAAACATGCCATTATATAATACAATAGCTAAACATGGCATATTAAATAGCTCGGGAAGCATTAAAGCATATGCCGGCATTCTTTAAAACCAACAGGCATGTGACGGTCTACCGCCCACGCGCCACAGGTAAGTAACGGTCGTGGGTAGGCGCGCTACATGGAAAGTGACGCGCCTAGACCTGGCCGTTACCACCGCTACCGAGCCCAATAAATCCAAACAAACGGGCATGTAACGCGCCAGCCTACGCGCATTACATGGCTCTAACGGCCGGCCGACTGGCCGTCAGATCCACCCGAGGCTAACTGCATGAAATAGGATGTAACGCGCTAGCCTAGGCGCGTTACAGCCATCTGGCGGTCGACCGATAGGCCGCCAGAAGAACCGCCTCAACTAGTCAACGATAGTCAATGAGTAAATAACGGTCGGAACCTGGCCGTTACACTCAATGTAACGCACCTTCATTAGGCCGTTACATTTAAGTAACGTGTCCATCTAGGACCGCCAGACGTGTGACGGTTCCTGGAAGGACCGTCACACCGCCTGGGCCACGGACGGGTTCGGTTTGAAAATTGGTTCCCTCCCGGACGATAGAAATCGTCAGGTAACGACGTAAAAACCTGTTTCATGTCAAACCATACATCCCAAACAACAATATAACAGCTAAAAACATCACATGCAAAGCCCACAATGCATTAAACTCAAGAATTAGGCTAAAACCCCAAATATGGAAAAATGAACATTATGCATGCTACGGGGTTCCAATCAAACGAACTAGCTACAGGAATTGATCCTAGCAAGTTCAGGAGTCCATCCCCCTACCTCTTGCAAGCCGAAACGGCTGATAACGCCGCACGCACCGAGGTAGGTCCACGGAGCCTTCACACTCCGTCCCGCTCCCACGATCACCGAACCGTGCCGAAATGGGTACCCTCGCGTTCCTCTCGACGCAAGGAATCCAACGACGCCAACCACGCTTCAATCCGACAACGTTTCGCCCGAAATCCCTAGGAAGGGGAGAGAGGCGATCGCGTGAGGAGAGAGAGAGCGTGAGGGTGAGAAGAGATCGACGAGGGGAGAGAGAGGGTGTGAGGGTGAGGGATTAAAAGAAAATAAAATAAAATTAAAATATATATAATATAATTATTATATATATTAAAATCTTATTAATTTCTAATAACCCTCAATTAACTCCAAATAAATACAGAAAAATACTAGAAAAATTCCTAAAAATACAGGAAAATAGCCGAAATTCCAGAACAAATATTAGATCCAAACCACTAAGGATCCACTAAGGCACGGGCCTTACACGCACAATATGGTATTATTAAATTTCTGTTTGGCCTGAGAGACACCTACCTTTGGTTGAAGGAAAGAAGGACGAAGAAGAGGGGTCGCCGGAACCCTAGGTACCGCTCCTAGAATGCCCAAATTCTCCCTCGTCCGATCACGATCGGCCACGCCGCCTGATGCTGGTGCAAATAGGATTTTAAGGTGTCGAAAGCCCTCTATAAATTGAACCTATAGGGACTCCTAGAGATCGAATTTGGTTGAAGAGTCCTAAGAAGAAACTCCAGCAAAAACTTCGGATAAGGTTCTAATCCACCGCCACCGCCGCCGGTAGAAATGTCTAGACTTAGGGTTTTCGAAGAGAAAGCAAAGACCTAACAATAGGCTAGGGTTTGGCTCGAATCGGAGCACCATTGGGCTAGAATTGGGCCAAAATTGTGATGGTTAAACTAGGCCTTCTAAACCCACGAAAAACTGCTAAAACGTAAAATTGGGCCTACAGGTATTTTATTTTGGCCTCTTTCCTGAAGACAAGGTTGTTACAAATTCGATTTTACACTAGTTTCATATTTTTCCAGAATTTTAATAATTTCTTTAGAAGTTGAGCCAATAAAAAATTAATTTATGTTGAAATATTATAGTAGAAAAAGACAGGGTGCTACACCCTCCCCCACTTAAGGAATTTGGTCCCCAAATTCACCGAATCCGCTAACAACCAACCTTAAAACAATTCGGGATATAATTTCCTGATCGCATCCTCGGATTCTCATGTTGCTTCCTCAGCTCCACGCCGACTCCACTGGACCTTGACCATCGGAATGGATCGATTCCTGAGTTGCTGTTGCTTGAAGTCCAATATCTTGATAGGCTTCTCTTCATAAGATAAGTCCTTCTTCAATTCCAAATCAGCATGTTGGATAATGTGCGAAGGGTCATACACATACTTCCAAAGCATAGATACATGGAACACATCGTGAATACCAGCTAACTGTGGTGGTAGGGCTAATCTATAGGCAACTTCGCCTACCCTCTCTAAGATCTCAAATGGGCCAACAAACCTTGGGCTTAACTTGCCTCAAATTCTGAATCTTCTAATTCCTCTTGATGGTGACACTTTCAGAAATACATGATCTCCAATATGAAATTCTAGCTCCCTTCTTCTATTATCTGCATAGCTCTTTTGTCGGGACTGGGTGACCTTCAAACGGTCTCTGATAACTTGGATGTTCTTTGATGATTCTGAGATAAGATCTGGTCCGAGCCATTGCTTCTCACCAATTTCTTCCCTACAAAGAGGGGATCTACAACTCTTGCCATACAAGGCCTCAAACGGTGCCATCTGAATGCTGGATTGGTAACTATTATTGTATGCAAATTCAATCAAAGTTAAATGTTCATGCCATCTGCCTCCAAAATCAATTATACAGGCTCTCAACATGTCTTCAACAAGCTGTACTGAAGTTCAAACGAGTGCCTAATGATGCTTGCAGTCCTTTGCAAAAGTGAGATGTAAACCTGGGGTCTCTGTCAGATATGATGGACACAGGCACTCCATGCAATCTTATTATTTCCTTTACATACAGGACAACCAAAATATCCACGGTCCACCTTGACTTAATAGGTAAAAAGTGAGCGGACTTTGTCAGTCGGTCAATGATCACCCAAATTCCATCAAGGCCTCCTCGTGTTCGGGGTAAACCCATAATAAAATCCATACCGACACTTTCCCACTTCCACTGTGGTATTTCGAGAGGCTTTAACTTCCCAGCAGGTCTGAAATGCTCTGCTTTAACTTGTTGACATAATAAACACCTGTTCACAAAATCGGCCACTTCCCTCTTCATGTTCAGCCACCAGAAAGTCCTCTTCAAATTTTTGTACATCTTTGTAGCTCCTGTGTGTATAGTATACTTAGATCTGTGTGCTTCTTCAAGAATCTTCTTCTTTATTTCCTTGGAATCAGGGACACATGTTCTCTCTCGAAACAACAATCTCCCATCATCAGCTAACATAAAATCTGGTCGATTAGCCATCTGTTCTTTAATTTCAACGAGCACATGGTCATTATCCTGTAACTGCTTAATTTCTGCTAGCAATTCTGAACGAAGCTGGACATGAGCCACCAAGATCCGATCTTCCTTTTCTGTAATATCTAAACTGGCAAACTGTTCTAACAACTTCCACTCTTGAATCATTAAACTGGCTAGTCTAGCTGTCAGCTTCCTGCTTAAAGCATCTGCCACAACATTCCCCTTTCCGGGATGATATTCAATGGAGAAATAAAATCCTTTAAGTACTCTAGCCACCTTCTCTGTCTCATGTTCAACTCCTTTTGAGAAAATAGATATTTCAAGCTCTTATGGTCTGAGTACACTATGAAAGTTTCTCCATAAAGATAATGCCTCCATATCTTAAGAGCAAACACAACAGCTGCTAACTCCAAATCATGAACATGGTAATTCTCTTCATATTTTCTCAACTGCCTGGAGGAATAAGCTATCACCTTCCCTCATTGCATCAATACGCAACCTAAACCGATTCCTGAAGCATCGGTATAAACTTCAAAACCTCCTTCACCTAAGGGTAAGGCCAAAACTGGGGCAGTGGTCAAACACTCCTTCAAAGTCTGAAAACTCTTCTCACAATCATCAGTCCACTCAAACAATTCTCCTTACGAGTTAACCTTGTCAAGGGCACTGCAATCTTGGAGAAATCATTAATGAACCTTCGATAATAGCCTGCTAAACCTAAGAAACTTCTGATCTCAGTTACATTCACAGGTCTTTCCTAATTACGTACTGCCTAAACTTTCGAAGGGTCTACTGCGATTCCCTCTTTAGAAATAATGTGGCCCAGAAAAGATACCTCTTGCAACCGAAACTCACATTTACTAAACTTGGCGTATAGCTGATGCTCTTTTAATATTTGCAACGCCATTCTCAAGTGCTGTTCATGCTCCTCCTTGCTCCTTGAATATATCAGAATAGCATCGATAAATACCACGACCCACTAATCCAAGTAGGGCCGAAACACACTATTCATTAGCTGCATAAAAGCTGCAGGAGCATTTGTTAGTCCAAATGGCATCACCACAAATTCAAAATGCCCATACCTACTACGGAATGCCGTCTTAAAAATATCTTCATCTTTTATCCTCAACTGATGATACCCAGATCTGAGATCGATCTTTGAGAAATACTGGGCTCCTGATATCTGATCAAATAATTCATCGATCCTTGGTAATGGGTACGTGTTCTTCACGGTGAGCTGATTCAACTGACGATAATCGATACACAGCCTCAAGGAACCATCTTTCTTCCTTACAAAAAGAACAGGAGCACCCCACGGGGAAGTACTCGGACGAATGAACCCTCTTTCTAGCAAGTCTAACAACTGCATCTTCAGTTCTCTTAACTCAGCAGGGGACATACGGTAGGGGGCTCTTGAAATAGGTGAGGCGCCAGGAATCAAATCAATAGAGAAAACCACCTCTCTTTCAGGGGGAAGACCTGGCAATTCATCTAGAAAATACCTCCTAAAAAAAATAATAGGGATATCCTTCAACTCTACTTCCTTCTTATCAGTTAAAGAAATCAAAGCCAAGAATGCTGGATACCCCTTTCTTAACAGCTTATCTGCCCGAAGTGTCGAAATGAGTGGCACGCTCTTGGATAGCCTAGATCCAGAGAAAGAAAGTTCCGGACGTCCAGGGAAAGACACTACTCCTGACTTACAATGAACACTAGCACCATGCTTAGATAACCAATCAGCCCCTAAGATTACATCAGAATCTTTCATCTTCATGCATACTAGATCAACAGATAAATTACAACCATTGATCAAAACTTCACTTAGAGGATAATAATATTTAATCTCGGATCCTGAACTAATAGGGGTGGATATCATAAGGTGTGAATCCAACAACACCGGTTCCACAGATAAAGTCTTAGCAAATTTTAGAGATATAAAAGAATGAGTGGCTCCAGTGTCGAAAAGTATGAATGCTGGCTGGGAAAGAATAGTAAGAGTACATTCGACAATGCCTCCTTCCTCGGTAGTCTGGTTCTCAGTCTCTGCCTCCTGGAGGGCTTGGAGCCTGCCTTGCCGCTTGTAACTTCCTTGTGACTTATCAGATGCTGCTGGTTCATTAATAAGGGGACATTCTGGAATTCGATGGTCCCTGCTACCACACCTTAAGCAAGCGCCTAACTTGCGCCAACACTCTTCCATCTTGTGACCTGGACGGTCACAGTACTTGCAAACTACCTTGGACGGCACAATTGGTCCAACCTTCTTCTCGCCTTCCTTGTGTTTCTTGTTTTTAGAAAAACTCGGCCCACCATTGGGCCTCTTCTGACCATTACCGGGTCTGAAGTTCCCAGAACTGGTAGTCTATTCCTTCTTCTTATCCCGACCTCTGATCCGGTCAGTCATTTCCATCGTATCCTCCAAAACTTGTACTTTTCTTACAATCTCAGCATAGATATGGATTTCCAAGGGTGCCAATTGATTGATGTACTGAAGCTTCAAACCATTCAAAAATCTTTTAGCCTTCATTTTCTCAGTGGACACAAAGTGTAGGGCATACTTACACAATCTAGAAAATTACACTACATATTCTGTAACCGACAAGTTTCTTTGTTTCAAAGCAGCAAACTCGGCCGCCTTCTTCTCCTGTACTCGATCTGAGAAGTACTTGTTATTGAAAAAATCCTTGAACTCGTCCCACGTGGCACGCCTATTCCCAATTGTGGCTTCCACGGCTTCCCACCAAGCACGAGCATCGCGTTCTAATTGGAAAGTCGCTAGTAGGACACGATCCTGATCTCCACATTGCATAACCCTGAAGATCCTTTCGGTCTTCTTCAGCTAGTTCTCAGCCTCATCCGGGTCCGAAGATCCACTGAAATGCGGGGGATTCATGCCTTGAAAGTTCCGATGTAGGTTGCCTGCTCCTTACTGTCTGCCGCCTTGGGCTACTTGCTGTAAGGCCTGGGTCAGGCCCTGCACTGTACGTTGCATGTCTCGCCATTGAGCGCGTTCTGTTGCCATTACAGAAATTCCTACAACATAAAAGAAGTAATTAAGAACGTCCTATTGGATCTATCTTCTTATAGCTAGTTAATTAATTGACTAATCTTAGCTCAAGTCTCTACCCAACTCACTGGGTCAGATTCTGACTTTACTAAGGTTAAAGGTTCTATAACACTACTAGCAACCTAGGGTCTAAAGAAAACCTAGGCTCTAATACCACAAAAATGGTCATGCCCCGATGCGAAAAATCGGAACGTAGCAGTTTATATCAATCATGTTAATCAGAGCATACATTGTCACAAGAGACTAAACCATCAAGCTAAATAATAAAGAAACAATTAACCCATCTTTATTAATAATAATAAGAGAAAGTATTCAATTACACCCGACTCCTTGTGGACTTCTATCTCATTAATGGAAAATACAACAACTCTAGATAACAACTAATCCAAACTTGACTTGAACATAAACTCTAAATGGCTCGCTCCTTGAATCACTCGTTCCCATCCCCATCGGAACGCACGTCCTCATCCGAGCTACCTGAAAAGGATTCGAAAGTAGGGGTGAGAAAAGCTTAGTAGGATTTTATATCTCTATCATCAGGCATAATTAAAGTGATTAACCATTTATGAATAACGTTATAACAAAAGTGATGATAAATAAATGACAAGAGATAGATGAGCAAGTAAAGACTAAACACAAGTATAACAAGAACTTTTCATGTCATGAAATGATAAATGAAATTGGCCATATCAAGCACGCATATCATGTCACACAAGAATTTCAAGTAATTGAGTAAAAGTGGAAATGTCATAGACCAATCACGCTAGTCATGCACTTCAGTGCAATGCCACACCTTGTCATTACAAACTCCCCGGGGCACAAGTACTTTCGGGCGCTCCTCCCAGGACTAGATCGTGCCCTTTATGATGCGTTGGCATTGAAGGTTTGGATCAATGATCCTAGTCTAGACATTCACCACATTAAATGGCCAAGAGTTCCAAGGTTAAGCTCACGAACTTACTGCTAAGATCAAGAGAAATTCCAACAAAATTGGAATGACATCAAGTAGAAAGATTATGAGTCTTTAGGTAACAAGGATGTAAACAAGAATTTCACATGATCTCACAGTTCAAGGCCAACCTTGATAACTGCTTCATGATGATAAAACAAGAAAAACCTTATTAATATCTTATCTGTAACGGTCTATAACAGGGCCATTACATGAACGTGATGGTCGTACATAGGGCCGTTACGTTGATGTGACGGTCCAATCTTGGGCCGTTACAGGACACAGAACAGTTTAATTTGAACTGGCCCAAAACACAATTCAAACCACGTTCATGGGTTCAGGTCTTTAGGGTACAACCTGCCCGGCGTCCTGGTGGGAATCCCAGGCTCACGGGGTCTTACGGAGGTCTCATAATAGTGGTCCTAGTCCGACGAAAGGAATATCCGACGGAGAGTCCCATCTATTACACGAATTGAGGATAATAAACATGGAAACCAAGATGGTGCGGTCAGTCAATCCCACCGGAGTGGCATGATTGTCAAACAATAAAGCTAAGATCAAATATATATATCTTACATAAATCAAAATTTATACAAGTGTTAACTAAGGCTTTTTATCAAATTCGTCATGATCATTCAACTTAGGATTTTCTAAACATCTTTCATGTAAATCAATGAAAAATTAATGTTTATGATCATAATACAATAGTAACTTCACGTTCTACCTTGCTTATAGATCAAGATATCAAACTAACATAGTAAGTTTCTAGTTTTAAGAATGCATAATCAATAGTTTAAAACACTGTCAGGAGAACGTGATGGTCTAAAGAAGGGGCGTTACAAGCATGTAACGCTCTATAGTAGGTGCGTTACGTACCAGAAAATAAATAGATTAAAATTTTAAAATTTTAAAACACAGGGGCATGTGACGGTCTGTCGTGGGACCGTCAGGCTCATGTGACGGTCTGTCGTGCGGCCGTCAGGCTGTAACGGCCTCTGAAAGATGCGTCACATGACCTGGAACCCGCCGACGATGAACTTCGACATGTTACACTAAAACTTCGATTGCTCATGATAGAATGAATAAAAATTAGGGAAAACGCTACCATTCTAAAGTGCATAAAAATTTGTATTAAATAGCATGCTTTGATTTAGATCTAACACAACAAGATTCAATCTTAACTAATAATCATGAAAGTTGCCCTTTTGATACACCTCGGAGTAAAACGTGAAATTCGAACAGCATGATGAACGAAAATTGAGCAATTAGGTATCAAACGAAAGAGCTCATGGAGACGCACAATATGATATTATTAGATTTCTGTTTGGCCTGAGAGACACCTACCTTTGCTTGAAGGAAAGAAGGCCGAAGAAGAGCGGTCGCTGGAACTCTAGGTACCGCTCCTAGAACGCCCAAATTCTCCCTCTTCCGGTCACGATCGACCACGCCGCCTGATGCTGGTGCGAATAGGGTTTTAAGGTGTCGAAAGTCCTCTATAAATAGAACCTATAGGGACTCCTAGAGATCGAATTTGGTTGAAGAGTCCCAAGAAGAAACTCTGGCAAAAACTTCGGATAAGGTTCTAATCCACCGCCGTCGCCGTCGGTAGAAGCGTCTAGACTTAGGGTTTTCGAAGAGAAAGTAAAGACCTAACAATGGGCTAGGGTTTGGCTCGAATCGGAGCACAATTGGGCTAGAATTGCGATGGTTAAACTAGGCCTTCTAAACCCACGAAAAACTGCTAAAATGTGAAATTGGACCTACACGTATTTTATTTTGGCCTCTTACCTGAAGACAAGGTTGTTACAAATTCGATTTTACACTAGTTTCATATTTTTCCAGAATTTTAATAATTTCTTTAGAAGTTGAGCCAATAAATAATTAATTTATATGGAAATATTATAGTTGAAAAAGACAGGGTGCTACACCCAGGCTCGCGGAGAATTACGGAGGCCTTGAAACCAGATTTTCTAGTCCATTGGAAGGAATATCTAATAGAGAGGTCCTCAATTTCAAGAATATATTCCTATCGGGCAACAGTGTAAACTAATGGTCATATACCGGGATATATGCCATGTACTTAAATAAATTGACTCTATAGACAAAAAAGAACGTGTAACGATGTGAAACCATGATAAATTCTGTCAATACAATTTTAAAATCATGTTTTTAATACAAAACTATAGAGTTTTAGCAAATGAAATTAACATGTACTTAAAATAACTCAAAGTGCTTTAGTCATGCATGAATCAATTTATAAACTCAAAGTTCATGAAGATAGGTAAAAACTTAGATAACTACACTTATTTATAAGCTACTTTGATTGTCCTCAATTCTGTCTCGAAATGATAGAACCCAGCACTTTGGCTGTCTAAGACAGGCACATCATATATCTTTGACGGTTCATCGTGGAGCCGTTAGAGTGTTGTAACACTCCGATCCTGGTCCGTGAGAGATTACAGAGAAATTTAAGTACAACAGGCGGTGTGACGGCTTATTGTAAGGCCGTTAGAGTTATGTGACGGTCGAACTATAGACCGTTAGAGCCCTGATGACAGTAAATCAAATAAGAAGATTCTAAGGTTTTTAACTCACATCATGTCTGGAAATCATATATAAACTTCTACATGATAGAACGAAGGTTAAGCTAACAATATGCATGGGTTTTATGTGAATTGACAAGAAGGTTCCTTTTTAACTTAGTTAGGGCTAAGAATATCAATGCATGATATACAAGTGCATAGGTCCAAGTAAAACATGAAATTCATGGTCTATTGTGGAAGAAATCACACAAAACCAGGGGGCTTTTACTCCTATCATGAAGTTCTTGCCATTCATGAGATAACCTACCTCTTTATTGGGCTTTCAACTTCCAATTTGGGACTGCAAGAGCCACCCTAGTTCTTCCCTTCCTGTGAGTTTTCAGCAACTTCACGTCGCTTAAACTCCTCAATCTCTTAACTTAAGGACAAGAAATTTTGAGGGTAAGAAGGTGAAACTAAGGGGAACAAAAAGTTCTAAAGACACTTAGACTAATTACCTCGATTTGGTGTTCTAATCTCCTGATTTTCAGTATACTTTCGCTCAGACTCCTGGGTTACTATGGTCGAACCTGTAACTTTGGAAGCTTCAAACTCCTTATGTAGTTGATCTCCTAGTAAGAAATTCTGAGAAAGATTAGTCCTTTGTATTAACAACAAAAATTTCTAAAGAACTTACCCAAAATACTATCTCCTTACCTTAGTTCAACATGAGCTAATGTAAGGGTCACGCAGGTGGAAACTAGGGTCTATTTATAGGTTCTAGCTAGGGTTTTATGGATTAGATCGATTCTAGAGACCTTGTTAAAGCTTAGATCAACTTCTGAGAGTCCTTAACACGTTTACTAGTCCTCCCATCTTGATCCCTAAGAGATAGACTAGCAAAATCTAATCTTTTTGCTTATTCTTCCATTCACGGAACTGACAGAGCATGACGGTCGACTCTTGGCGCGTTACATGCATGTGGCAGTCGCACGATAGACCACTACAGCCACTGTGCGCGGAATTCAACTAAATTCAAACTATTTTATTTGTTTTATCCACATAATTATCTATAAAAGGATATTTATCCTTAAAATTCGTGATAGTCTAAATAATCTTCTAGAATATGGGCCAAACTTAATGGGCTTGGTCCTTAAACCTTTTGTGCTTCAATTAAATAGACTTGATTAATCGTTTACCATAATTGGGCCTTATAATCAATTTAAGCTTTATAATTTCAAATAAAATTCCAGAAAATTCTTAAAATAATCCAAAAATTATTTATATAAATTTTGGGGCACTACAAAGGTTGTCCAGCCTCTCACTAGTTCCTTTGTATCTTGAACTACTGTGTCGACTCACTTATAGTCTTGTGTCAACGTAGATGATATCATTTACCAACTTCTCATTAATTCCTTTGTATCTGCCAGGGAGGTTGTCCATACTCATGTTGTACTTGTTTTATTTCCACAAAAATATTTGGAATTACTCATCTTGGAATAATTTGTTCATCGTACATATATTAATGATTCATAATGTGACATCATCAAACGAGGGACACAGCAAGGGTCCAATGGGCCAACCACATTCCTCTCATGATCCTTCAAACCCATTGGTCCGGTTGTACATCCTCCTTGTAACCTACATCACTCCTCTCATTCAAGGCCTCCCTCTTGAGCTCCATTGAGGTCCCAGGGGCGACCTTCTACTTCTCAAATTGACTCTTCCACCCAAGTCCTCCTCAATAAAATTAATGGTATAGAGAGTAAATTGAAAAAGATGACAAATGCATAAGATGTTCCGGAAGTTGCTCACTCAAGTGCCCAAGTATCGAACTTATAATGTAAAGAGAAACCCCTTCGCACACATCAAGGACTTCATGTATGATTCAGGTTATTGCAATGATGACAAGAGAGCCCTTGGCTATTTATTTAGAAGATCCTTGGATGGCCCTGCCTTGGAGTGGTTCTATTCCCTAGAACCAAATGAAGCAATTGATTTTGAAATTGTTAAAAGTAAATTTCTCCAACAGTACAGTGTTGGCCCATCTATTTCCATCACTGATTTATTGGCTGAAAAGATGAGGCCCAATGAAGATTTTATTTAGTTTGCTGATAGGTGGTGTAGCACCCCAAATAAATTATAGAAAATATTTAACATAATTAAAAAAGGCAAAACATCATAAATGGGTTTCATTAAAACTTAAAATAATAAAACCCAAATAGTTGAAACCCTTTTTACGTATAAACCAATTTAGAAGCCCAATAATAGACTTTAAGCTCATAATGTTGAGTTATGGTTTTGATGATTGTTGTGATTGTTAAGTTATGATTTTGATGATAACTAAACTTAATGTGTGATTAAGTGATGATAACTAAACTTGTGGTTGATTGCTCATGCTCTTGTCATTTATGTATGGTTGAGATGACAAATGGGAACGGTTACATGGTCTTGATCCTTGGTTTGCATATGTTGGTTTTACAAGAGGCAAGAGGTTTCATAACCTCTTCAACGGGAAGAAGCATGGTATTAACCTTGCCTATCTTGCTTGCAGGATCAAACACATGGCAGTCACCTGGTGAACCATACGTGTGGATAAGCACCCTACTCCTCTACAATCCAAAACAGGTCAAAACACTTAGTAAAAATCCACAAGGTCAAAGACTCAGTTGACACCTTCTAAACTGTCAAGGGTGATGCCACAGACATGAACGGGCTGCTAAAGGACTTAAGCGACGGAGCTGAAGAGGTTAACGGACCGACCGGGGAAAACCCGGGGTCTGCCCAGCTGGGGGTCGACCGCCAGCCCAGTAGCGGTCGACCGGGATTTCCAGGAACCATCCGTCTGCAGGTTTCTCAATAGTGGTCGACCGCCAGCCCTTGCAGGTCGACCGCCAGCCCCGAGCTGCCCAACATTGTTGACTTTTTGTGACTTCGAGGGAAGCCCTTCCTCTTGCTATTGTTTAATCCCAAAGCCACCAAACCCTCCAGATTTTGTGGATCTGGTCTAGGGCTTGTCCATAGACCTTCCAAGGGTTATAAAACATCCTATTAGAGTCATAACCCTAATCTATCAAAGAGAGCCAAAGAGAGGCTGTCCAAGGTGAAAGGAGAGGGTACTGTAGCTCCGTGAATAGTACTTCGTGCAGCAAGATCTTCATCCATCTCCACGGTGTTTCAAGCCAAATTTGAAGCTAGCAACCTCCATGGAAGTGAAGAAGGAAGCAAGTATTCAAGGAAGATCAAGGTGAAGCTGTCTAAGGAAGAAGAAAGGAAGAAGCAAGTAAGTAAGCAAGAGATCAAGGGAAGATTGCCAAAGGTGAAAGAACAAGGTTTTCACAACCCATTCAAAGCCATTCAAGCAAAGAAGGAATCAACGCAAGATCTGCATCATACACTCATGGGGAGCCTAAATCAGGAGCATTCTAAACTATGGTTTAATTATTTTGGTGTCTTGTGTTTTTAGTTTCAAATTTGTGTTTCTCATAAACTGCAAACTCATGTGTGTGTGAATCGTGTTGGATCCGTGGTCGTGTGTGGTCATTGTACTTTATTCATGTATTGTGTGCGTAGAGCTTCCTAGATCTATGTGTGTGTGTAGATCTTTTTAGATCTGGTCTTTTTAGTGTGTGGAGTGCTGCATCTATTGCAGTGTGTGTGTGTGTGTTGTTGATCCTTCTGTCGGATCATGTTGGAGACCTCGTCTCCGTGTATGTGTGTGTGTGTTGGGGTGCATCCCCGTGTGTGTGTGCAGGCGTCGTCCTGCGTGTGTGGTTGGAGCGTCGTCTCCGTTTGGGGATTTATCCCCGAGTGAAGCCTCACCGGGTTTGGTGAGGGGTGGACGTAGGACTGCCATCGTTGCATCCGAACCACCTTAAAAACCGTTGTGCATTGTGGTTTGTATTGTGTGTTTTGGTCAATTTCTTCTACCTCCATTCTCCGTGAGTATTAGTGTAAACTGTTTGTTCGGATTTATCCTCGTGTTTGTTGCATAATCTATATCATTATCATATATAGTTTGATAAATCCAAACTGTGTTCAAACAGTTTTGAATCTCTTGAGTAGTATTCTATCACATATTTCTTAAAGGGTAAAAGCTTTCGTAAAATTGGTAAACACCCAATTCACCCCCCTCTTGGGTGTCATTGATCGCGGGACTTCAATTGGTATCAGAGCCAAGGCTCTAATTTCATTGATCTAACGATCTAGAGTGATCCAGATCAATGACTACCATTATGTACACCTTGAATACTCCACCGGTGTTTGATGGTTACAATTTTGATTTATGGTTAGGAAGGATGTGCAGTCTAGTCAACTCATATGATCCTAAGCTATGGATGCTTATCTCACATGGTCCTTATGAGTTGCCTAAAGATAAATCTATCTGGACCGCAGATTCCAAGCTCAAACATGATCAAAATTATTTGGTTCTAAAATTTCTTACTGTTGTAGTTGATTCTAATCATTTCCCTTTTGTCTCCAATTGCAGATCCGCGAAGGATATCTTGGTTGGCTTAACCAAAGTCCGGGAAGAGCATGAAGATCAATGTCTTGTGGCAGGCACAAGTGATCAAGGGAGTGATCAGCAAGTTGAATCAAGCTCAAAGGTAAATTTTGATTCTGATAATGAAGATGAATTTAGCTATGAGGAGTTATTGATTGCATATGATGAGCTTGCTGATAAATACGAGAAGGTTAAGTCTGAAAACAAAAAATTGAAAAAGAATGTTGGACAAAATAAATGTGATTCTCCATGTAAAGAATGCTCACACTTGAAGGAATTGATTGATGGTCATGTGTTCGACATTGAAATTCATAAAGATCAAATTTCTTCTTTGAGAAATGAAAACAAAGAGCTGACAGAGAGAGTAAGTCTTATGAACAATGGTCAAAATGAGTTTGCTCATGATAAAAATATTGAAATAGAAAATAAGAAACTGAAGGAATTGAATAGGACCATTTCTAAAAGATTGCTTGCTTTTGAAAAAGGAAAATCTATGAATATTGATCAATCTGAAAAAGTACATGCTTTGTTGCAAGAAATTGAAAGTCATAAAATCATCAATGCTACTTTACATGAACAAGTCAACTCCTATGAAAATAAACTTCTTTCCTATGAATTGCACATTGCATCTCTTGAGAAAGAGATTATTGACTTGAATGCTTCATTATCTAGATTTGTGAATGGTCAAGAAAATTTGGATAAATTGTTGGGGACGAAAGTGAATTTTCAAAGGGAAGGGCTGTGTTTTAATCTTGTGAACAAAAAGAAGTTTGAAAATAAAGTTTATACATCTTTTGTGCACAGTTCAAACATAGCCAGTACATCAAATGGGTCCCCAAATCAATCTTCTTCATAGATTATAAAATAATCAAATGAAAATCTGAAAAAGAAAAATCATATTGCACACATACATGCATCCATAAAGAAAATTAATTTGCATCAAAAATCCAAAAATGCTGCTAGCACCTCCATGCATGTTAAACATACCTCTTCCACACACATACAACCAATTAGAAAGAAACTCACATGTTTTTATTGTGGAAAATATGGACATGCTATGCATAATTGTTTCATTATGAAGAATGATGATTTGAGAGCATGTAGAAACCAAGCTGCTTTTAAAAATGCAAAGAGAGCCTTCACCACAAAATCTTCCATGCATTGCAATCACTATGGTAAAAGGAGTCATACAGCTTCACACTGCTGGTTATTGTTGAAGAGAAAGAACTCCTACTCAACACATCATGCTCACACACACAAATCAGTAGAACCTATGAGAAGAAAAAAAGATGATGCCACGTGCCGTCCACCATCACTTTGGCAAATCTGGAAATGTTAAGCATGATTATTTTCTTGTGAAAGATGATGATTTGAATGTTGTTAAGGAGTGGAAGTCACGTGTCAAGAATGTTGCTAACCCACAAGGACCCAAGATGATTTGGATACCTAAGAATGTAAATTGAGAAATCTATTTTGCAGGAGTGTCATGGAAATGGAAAGTATGACATCTATTTTCATCAAGAAGGTAAGGCATACGAGTCAAGTGACTCAAGCAAGGTTGGAAGAAAAATCAAAAACTGAATTTGATTTCTCAGGTGATATCCCTCTCATTCTCTCCACTAAAAGTGTTATGTTGTGTTTACCCTGTGCTGTATAGTTATGTGATCATGCATGAGTCTGTACATGCATTCCATCCATAGATAGTTGCATACCCTTGTGCATATCATCCTCATATAGCATCTTGTTCAAGTGGAGTTTTGAAACCGTCAATAAATCTCGCTGCATATACTGACTTTGCATAGGCCTTCACATACTGTCATACATAAATTGAATATTATGAATTCATGTCATAATGCATAGCAATCCTCCTACCTTCACCACCCTTGACTACATAGTATATCAAATGGTGACATGTGGAAGGGTCATACATAAATTGAATATTATGAATTCATGTCATAATGCATAGCAATCCTCCTACCTTCACCACCCTTAACTACATAGTATATCAAATGGTGACATGTGGAAGGGCAGGTTACGCTTGTCTGAAAGCTATCACTACGCGTGAGGTGATTTTCAGATCTAAGTTCTCCGCCCGATACTATGAGTCAATTAGTCACATGCTGCACATGGCATTAAATTTTTATTGAGCATATCACAGTCATGCACACATTGAGGGGGAGTCATCAGATTCGTCATATAGGCTTAACATTTAGGTTCACACATGAGTCATGCATTGCATCTAGAACTATCAAGGGGTGTTGGTTGTTAAAATTATTTGTCATGTCATTATTAATAAATTTGAATCAAAATTGACAAATCAAACCTTTCTATCTTTGGATGCAGATTATACTCCCAAAATCTAAATGATGATGGGTTAAGCTTGAATCAACTGGAAGAATACCTTACAAGGATGAAAATGATGAGAACCCTCTCAAGTTGCTACAAGAAGATGGGGTACTTTGTGTAGAACAACATCCAAGATCGACTCAAGTACAAGGTGGTGAAAGTCTTGTACGTGTTGAAGTAAGTACCTAAGGCAAATCATGTGAAAGGCTTGGAAGAAAATAGATTCTCAAGGCAAAGGTAAGAAAGCAAAAGCTGAAATATCAACCCTCGTGAGGTTGGTGATTCTAGTGATTGAAGGCTTTTGATCTTGTCTCCTGAACTAAGGTAATTCAACCTTGTCAATTCATCCAATAGCCATCTTCATCAGTTGGTGATACTCTCAAGTCACAGGTATTGATTCTAAAAATATGAATTGTCATTAACTAGCATGTTGTGATGAATGTGCCTAATTGATTGAATCAAATTGAAAATCTTGAAAGATGCGCATGAAGTGGTTGCATATTGAATATTCTCAATTTGAATTGCATGATCACACTTGAATTGAATTACATATCTGGTATATTAAATGGCATCTGTGGAAGAGTGGATCATGTCCACTTGAAAGCATTCCATATGCGTGAGCTGGGTCTTTGAACTAAAATCTTTATCTCGTACCAGATCTTGACAATTGTGATTGGCTTGTGATTGGTTGATTTGTGAATAAATCCTTGAACTGAGTTATTTAAGTTAAAAATGTGTTTTTGACTAAAATGCTTCAAACATTTGGCTTGTGGATGAATTCTCATTTCAAAACTTGTGAAAAGCCTTTAAAAATCTATTTTTGAACATTTCTGAAAATTGGGTTGCATTGCATAACTTTGATCATTTATGTACCCTTTTTCATAAAGGTCATGTCATGAAAATGTTTGTTGACACATTAATATAATGTGAATGCTCCAATGTGGAATTTGCCTCATGGTTTGAAGATTAAGCTTTCCTATGCTGCATTTGCATCTTGCATCACATGCTCATCTAGGCATAGGTTGCATGCATTACAATTCATGCATTACCTGAAGTTAGTTCACTCGTTTGGTATCGGAAGTTTTGCACCACATTACATTCTATTTTGGCATGCTGCATTTCATTATTATATGATCAAAGGTTGCATTGCATTAGAACTCATGCATTACCTGCATTCAGTTCATTCAATTGGTATCCATTTGATTGGTATCAGTGGCATATTGGCATTGCATATTGCATACATTCCCTCTGTGTGCTTGCTTGATATTATATACTATTCACCCCTATCCTTTGGCCCTTCTATGATGTTATGTCTTCTTGATAAATAATGCTGCATTTGAGTCATTATTGGAGTGTTTCATGTCGTACACTCTGGGGGAGTTCTTATTTCATAAGTGCATCTATTTAGGGGGAGCTGCCCTGTTATGAGTTCATGATATTTTTGGTATACATACTGAATCAAATTCGCACACTTCATGCTCAAAATGTGATAATGAGTGTTAAAAATAAGGATATATGAATTTCTTTTCAACACTGTCGAGATGTTAAACTTGCTGCATATATGTTGAAGAGACAGTTGAGGAAAAAGCTGCCTACCTATCCTTGTTGAAAAATCTGAAATGAAAATGAAAGATAGAGCAAAGCTCGGTCTCACTGAGTAAACTGGGCACATGTCACCTGAGACGTGATGTGATTCATATCTGAAAAGTGTTGACTAGTATCTTTGTTCATAATGAGGTGAAATGGTTCTATATTCTGAGTAACCGAGGATTCTGGCACGAGCTCCATGCGTCTACTCGCGTAAAAAAGGAATTATTTGAACCTGACCACTCTTGAAAAATTATGACTATCTGTGAGAATGGTTGAGTTGAAAAATAATGGTGAAAACTCTTTGTGGTAGAGCGTAGCCTATAATACGCTGTTCTCAAATTCAAGTGCAGTCTGTAAAATGTCTTCTTGTGTTAATCTAAAAATCTGAATATCCATATTACAACTATCATTTTTCATGTTACTCACTTACACATCTAGAAATTTGATTCATTATGGATTCAAAAAATTTATTGAATGCTTTAGCAATTGCATGAATCTCCTATATGGTTGCATAATTTCCCATGTGCTACACATGTACATTCTGGCTGTCATGACTCTCTTGCATCTTTCTTATACCCATTCCCTTCTTATATAAGTACGGGGGAGCTGTGTTGCATGTATATATACGTATTGGTTTGATAGCTCTTAATCATCCCACATGTCATCACTTGCATATGTTGCATTTCATGCATTTTAAACCAATATATAAAAATTTGAAAATTTTGAAAATCAAAGAAAATCCTTTTGATATGTCCTCATGCTCTTGTTTGTTGTGAAAATCTGCCATGGGATCTAGACTTTGAATGCTTTTATGCTG
Source organism: Amorphophallus konjac (assembly GCA_022559845.1). Taxonomy (NCBI): domain Eukaryota; kingdom Viridiplantae; phylum Streptophyta; class Magnoliopsida; order Alismatales; family Araceae; genus Amorphophallus; species Amorphophallus konjac. The sequence goes on along the minus strand of CM040119.1, from coordinate 79,913,873 downwards.
AACACCTCAACCTGTGCACATCTTCCTCCACTGGTTCATATCCTTGAGGCCAATCACCACCTTCAATTGGCATCAATACATACTTGACTGTATTTACTTTGGATGGTATCATCTTGATTTGTGAGAATAATCACCAATTGGTTTCTTCTGATTAGCATCATATTGCTTTGATCGTCTATGATTTGCCCTTGCTTCTTCTGATTTGATATGACAAGCTATTGCTATTTCAAAGGGAGTTAATCTTATTCTTCCATATTTGGATCCTTCCAGCTCGCTTGATACTGCTATTGTGGGAGAAAGAGTTGCATTATCCCGCCTTTTGATTATGTCAAAGGGGGAGAAACATTGATGATTGTGCCATTCTGTTGTATGTGTGACAGGGGGAGATGAATATATGTGCCACTCTGTTGTATCATCATTAATAAGTTTATCATTAAGTTTGTCATCATCAATAAATTTATCATCATCAAAAAGGGGGAGATTGTTGAGTTATGATTTTGATTATTGTTGTGATTGGTTATGGTTTTGATGATAACTAAACTTAATGTGTGATTAAGTGATGATAACTAAACTTGTGGTTGATTGCTCATGCTCTTGTCATTTATGTATGGTTGAGATGACAAATGGGAACAGTTACATGGTCTTGATCCTTGGTTTGCATATGTTGGTTTTACAAGAGGCAAGAGGTTTCATAACCTCTTCAACAGGAAGATGCATGGTATTAACCTTGCCTATCTTACTTGCAGGATCAAACATATGGCAGTCACCTGGTGAACCATACGTGTGGATATACACCCTGCTCCTCTACAATCTAAAACAGGTCAAAACACTCAGTAAAAATCCACAAGGTCAAAGACTCAGTTGACACCTTCTAAACTGTCAAGGCTGATGCCACAGACATGAACGGGCTGCTAAAGGACTTAAGCGACGGAGCTGAAGAGGTTAACGGACCGACCCGGGAAAACCCGAGGTCTGCCCAGCTGGCGGTCGACCGCCAGCACAGGGGCGGTCGACCGCCCATACCAGCAACCCCCAGTCTACCGGTCTCTTAGTGGCGGTCGACCGCCAGCCCAGTAGCGGTCGACTGGGATTCCCAGGAACCATCCGTCTGCAGGTTTCTCAGTAGCGTTTGACCGCCAGCCCCTGCAGGTCGACCGCCAGCCCCGAGCTGCCCAACATTGTTGACTTTTTGTTACTTCGAGGGAAGCCCTTCCTCTTACTATTGTTTAATCCCAAAGCCACCAAACCCTCCAGATTTTGTGGATCTGGTCTAGGGATAGTCTATAGACCTTCCAAGGGTTATAAAACATCGTATTAGAGTCATAACCCTAATCTATCAAAGAGAGCCAAAGAGTGGCTATCCAAAGTGAAAGGGGAGGGTACTGTAGCTCCGTGAATAGTACTTCGTGCAGCAAGATCTTCATCCATCTCCAAGGTGTTTCAAGCCAAATTTGAAGCTAGCAACCTCCAAGGAAGTGAAGAAGGAAGGCAGCATTCAAGGAAGATCAAGGTGAAGCTGTCTAAGGAAGAAGAAAGGAAGAAGCAAGTAAGCAAGCAGGAGATCAAGGGAAGATTACCAAAGGTGAAAGAACAAGGTTTTCACAACCCATTCAAAGTCATTCAAGCAAAGAAGAAATCAACGCAAGATCTGCATCATACACTCAGGGGGAGCCTAAATCAGGAGCATTCTAAACTATGGTTTAATTATTTTGGTGTCTTGTGTTTTTAGTTTCAAATTTGTGTTTCTCATAAACTGCAAACTCGTGTGTGTGTGGATCATGTTGGATCCGTGGTGGTGTGTGGTCATTGTACTTTATTCATGTATTGTGTGCGTAGAGCTTCCTAGATCTACGTGTGTGTGTAGATCTTTTTAGATCTAGTCTTTTTAGTGTGTGGAGTGCTGCATCTATTGCAGCGTGTGTGTGTGTGTTGTTGATCCTTCTGTCGGATCATGTTGGAGACCTCGTCTCCGTGTGTGTGTGTGTGTGTGTGTGTTGGGGTGCATCCCCGTGTGTGTGTGAAGGCGTCGTCATGCGTGTGTGGTTGGAGCGTCGTCTCTGTTTGGGGATTTATCCCCGAGTGAAGCCTCACCGGGTTTGGTGAGGGGTGGACGTAGGACTGCCATCATTGCATCCGAACCACCGTAAAAACCGTTGTGCATTGTGATTTGTATTTTGTGTTTTGGTCCATTTCTTCTACCTCCATTCTCCGTGAGTATTAGTGTAAACTGTTTGTTCGAATTTATCCTCGTGTTTGTTGCATAATCTATATCATTATCATATATAGTTTGATAAATCCAAACTGTGTTCAAATAGTTTTGAATCTCTTGAGTAGCATTCTATCACATATTTCAAAAAGGTTAAAAACTTTCGTAAAATTGGTAAACACCCAATTCACCCCCATCTTGGGTGTCATTGATCGCGGGACTTCACATAAAGCCAAGCCTGTTCCTTAGAACCCTTAATTAGCCCTTACGTAACCCAGTTGAGTGCTATGTTCGAAGGATTAGGTCGACCTGTGCATGCATGAAAGCTTTATGGTTTCTCCGATCAAATAGGGAAAGCGGCTGCTAGTATAGGAGGATTAGGTTTATCTTGGGAAGTTTAAAACTCACTAGGATTCCATGCAAGTATTAGGACTCGTAGAACCCAAGAACTGATGTGACATAAAATGCAGCGGAGACTTTGATTCCTTGGACCTAATTCGCAATCACAATTACAAGGCGCCGAGAATATGTTAAAGTTACCAACGCACCGTGCGCACACGATTCCCGTGGTGACCCGGTGATGCCGAGTCGAGGTGACAGAGATCGCCCCTGACTGGTTAGAGGACCAGCATTACTTTAGTTAGCCCTCCCGAAGGTTTGAAAGCCCACAAACAAGGGCGGCCGGATGCCTTAAGGGCATGGGGTCACTCGCTCACTTATGGCCACGGTGACCACACTGAAAGGTGGCGCCGGGATCGGGCACTCGCTCTCCTACCGGTCGATATGTTTCGCGGATATTAAATGAACAGGTATAAGGAGGCAAGGGCAGGAGGCTCACCTGGTTGGTTTGAGGAAACCAACCCCGGTCGGAGACGAGGGCGGGCGGGGAAGTGTGGGTTCCCCGCACACTGCGCCGATGAAGCTTCGAACCTGTTTAAGTGTACACTCACTACACCTCACGCAGGAGGGTGATCTCGGGGGTGGGAATTGATGGGTTACAACAAACACTACCTCCCGCAGGGAGGGGCGGTAAGCCGGCCAGGCAAGAGGGGGGAGATAAGCTTAGTAGCCCACGAGGAGGGACCGCTTCCGAATTGGACCGCTGGCTGTGGATGTTGATAGGCAGTCGGTGTAGTCCCTGTAGATCTCGGTCAGGAATTTTGCCGATGACCAGCCCAGGGGGGATCTTCTCGTAACAGGAACCCAAACGCCTCTGATTTATAACAATTTATTCTGACCTCGTCGATGGCTGCAGTGGAGGTCTGAGTAGAGCAACAGATTCTGGGGTTGGTGGCTCCCTGTTTCTATCTGCAACTTGCAAAAGTTACCCCGGTCGCTCCTGGATGCTGAATCATGAACTGTCAGAGTCTCTGGAACGGTGGACAACGCCTCTACACAGCAAAACTGACGGCAACACCTTCGGAGGTCGGGGTGGACAGGGGGACACCGACGAGTGGGAACTGGTCGCTGCAGAATGCAGGAGGCAGACCCGCGCGACTGAGGGAGAAAATTCGGAACTCTGGTCCCCGGATGCCAAATTTGGTTCTGTTTCTTGCTCCTGGTTGGGGACAGATGGAGGAAGAACTTTGATGAAGGGCCTTCGGTCTGAATCCTCCGCCGTTGGTGGTGGTGCCGCTTTAAATCGGGCTCAGGCTAGCTGCGGAGGGAGTCTGGCGCAGTCGGGGGAGAATGGCTCTCCCGGACGGCCCCGAACTCGGAACAGGACGATTCCACCTCGCCTGCGAAGCTATCTGGACGAACTTTCCAGAAAGGTATGGTATGTCCTCAGATGTCTCCGGAGGACTCCGTGGAGGCTTCTGCAAAAGGATCCTGTCTCTGCCACCTGTAGACTGAACAGAGTGAAGTGGATAGGGGATGAACTAGGTTGATTGGAGAGGTGGTTAATGATGGTGAGTGGGTGGGGATGAAGGATGATGGGGTAGGGGTGTGTGTGAGGGGGTGGAGTAGGGGAGAGAGAGGTCAGATGGGTGGTGAGAGGGAGAGAGGGGCGCAGTTGGGTTGGGTGTTGATGGAGGGGTCGGCCAAGGCAAGGGGGTTAGATGGAGGTGGTGGGGTGCGCAAGTTCCTTGGGGGTGGGATAGATTTCTCCTTGGGGATATGAATGAGGGTGTGGGGGAGTGAAAAGGCTGCTTGGGGGAGAGGGAAGGTTGCTTTGGAGAATGAAGTGGTGTATGGGGAATAGGGAGGGTTGTCTAGGGAAGGTGAAAGGTTGCTTGGGAAGTGGAGGGAATTGAAGGGAGTTATGGCCTTGGAATATGAAAGGGTGGAGGAAGGTGAGGTGGCAGCTGAGGTGGCAGGGGGAGGGGAAGGTGAAGGGGCTGTTGCGCCCAAGAGAGGGGAGGAGAGAGAAGTGGGGTTCGCCCCTTGAGGAAAGAGAGAGAGGGAGAGTTAGAGAGAGAGGGAGAGCTGCACTTAAGTGGCTCAAATTTGCTTAAGTGGGGTTCGCCCTTGTTTATGGGCTACTAAGCTTATCTCCCCCCTCTTGCCTGGCCGGCTTACCGCCCCTCCCTGCGGGAGGTAGTGTTTGTTGTAACCCATCAATTCCCACCCCCGAGATCACCCTCCTGCGTGAGGTGTAGTGAGTGTACACTTAAACAGGTTCGAAGCTTCATCGGCGCAGTGTGCGGGGAACCCACACTTCCCCGCCCGCCCTCGTCTCCGACCGGGGTTGGTTTTCTCAAACCAACCAGGTGAGCCTCCTGCCCTTGCCTCCTTATACCTGTTCATTTAATATCCGTGAAACATATCGGCCGGTAGGAGAGCGAGTGCCCGATCCCGGCGCCACCTTTCAGTGTGGTCACCGTGGCCATAAGAGAGCGAGTTTTAGGTTGGGTGATGACCGTCATGGGCCTAGGTGGAGCGGGGGCCCTAAGGGAAGTCTTGGGTTGACTGGGAGGAAACGGGGGAGTGGGAGTGCTCTTCGGGTTATGGTCTTCACGGTAGGAGTTGGGGAGGTATTGGAGCCTAAGTTGGGTCTTCATGTCTTCCCAGGTATGGATTGGTTCTTCCCTCCTAATCCTCTTCCTAGTTTCTACACTTATCCAATAGGTCTTGGCAAGTTTGGTAAGGTGCATATTCGCGAGCCTAACTTTCCTATCTTCCGTCATAGGGTACCAACCAAAGTATTGGTCCATAGCATTCTCCCATTTTAGGTAGACATGTGGATTATGTGACCCATCAAAGTTAGGAGCCTCAACCATAATCATCCTCAAGAGGTAATCATCCGGATCCTCCCGTGGTCGCCTTTCAAAATGTCTAGGTTGGCGGGGCCTCTCATACTCACGGTGGAAGTCATCCTCAAGGTCCTCCCTATCAAGTTCAACTCGTGGAGGGGGTGCCCGTTGGGCATGGTTCCTAGGTGGGGCCCTAGCTTCATCGAGTCTCTCTAGGCGGGTGGAAATCCCACTCATTTTCTCCGAGAGGGCTTGAATGGCAGCCTCAAGTCGATCCATTGGAGCTTGGGGAGCCTCCCTAGGGATGTTTGGGTAACCTTGGGGAATGGGATTCATGGGGGAACCGAGGTAGAGGGATCGGCTCGGTACAAGGTACCACTACGGGTGGACATGCACACGGATGATGAAAATGCAAAGACCCTAGGACCTAGGCTTGTAGAGACAAGTCTAAAAATTGCTCTGATACCACTTGATGTGACACAAAATGCAGCGAAGACTTTGATTCATTGGACCTAATTCGCAACCACAATTACAAGGCGCCGAGAATATGTTAAAGCTACCAACGCACCGTGCGCACACGATTCCCGTGGTGACCCGGTGATGCCGAGTCGAGGTGACGGAGATAGCCCCTGACTGGTTAGAGGACCAGCATTACTTTAGTTAGCCCTCCCGAAGGTTTGAAAGCCCACAAATAAGGGCGGCCGGATGCCTTAAGGGCATGGGGTCACTCGCTCACTTATGGCCACGGTGACCACACTGAAAGGTGGCGCCGGGATCGGGCACTCGCTCTCCTACCGGCCGATATGTTTCGCGGATATTAAATGACCAGGTATAAGGAGGCAAGGGCAAGAGGCTCACCTGGTTGGTTTGAGGAAACCAACCCCGGTCGGAGACGAGGGCGGACGGGGAAGTGTGGGTTCCCCGCACACTGCGCCGATGAAGCTTCGAACCTGTTTAAGTGTACACTCACTACACCTCACGCAGGAGGGTGATCTCGGGGGTGGGAATTGATGGGTTACAACAAACACTACCTCCCACAGGGAGGGGCGGTAAGCCGGCCAGGCAAGAGGGGGGAGATAAGCTTAGTAGCCCACGAGGAGGGACCGCTTCCGAATTGGACCGCTGGCTGTGGACGTTGATAGGCAGTCGGTGTAGTCACTGTAGATCTCGGTCAGGAATTTTTCCGATGACGAGCCCAGGGGGGATCTTCTCGTAACAGGAACCCAAACGCCTCTAATTTATATCAATTTATTCCGATGTCGTCGATGGCTGCAGTGGAGGTCTGAGTAGAGCAACAGATTCTGGGGCGGGTGGCTCCCTGTTTCTGTCTGCAACTTGCAGAAGTTGCCCCGGTCGCTCCTGGACGCCGAATCATGAACTGTCAGAGTCGCTGGAACCGTGGACAACGCCTCTACACAGCAAAGCTGACAGAAACACCTTCTGAGGTCGGGGTGGATAGGGGGACACCGATGAGTGGGAACTGGTCGCTGCAGACTGCAGGAGGCAGACCCACGCGACTGAGGGAGAAAATTCGGAACTCTGGCCCCCGGATGCCAAATGAGGTTCGGTTTCTTGCTCCTGGTTGGGGACAGATGGAGGAAGAACTTTGATGAAGGGCCTTCTGTCTGAATCCTCCGCCGTTGGTCGTGGTGCCGCTTCAAATCGGGCTCAGGCTAGCTGCGGAGGGAGTCTGGCGCAGTCGGGGGAGAATGGCTCTCCCGGATGGCCCCGAACTCGGAACAGGACGATTCCCCCTCGCCTTCGAAGCTATCTGGACGACCTTTCTAGAAAGGTATGGTACGTCCTCAGATGTCTCCGTCTGACTCTGTGGCGGCTTCTGCAAAAGGATCCTGTCTCTGCCACCTGCAGACTGAACAGAGTGAAGTGGATAGGGGATGAACTAGGTTGATTGGAGAGGTGGTTAATGATGGTGAGTGGGTGGGGATGAAGGATGATGGGGTAGGGGTGTGTGTGAGGGGGTGGAGTAGGGGAGAGAGAGGTCAGATAGGTGGTGAGAGGGAGAGAGGGGCGCAGCTGGGTTGGGTGTTGATGGATGGGTCGGCCAAGGCAAGGGGGTTAGATGGAGGTGGTGGGGTGCGCAAGTTCCTTGGGGGTGGGATAGATTTCTCCTTGGGGATATGAATGAGGGTGTGGGGGAGTGGAAAGGCTGCTTGGGGGAGAGGGAAGGTTGCTTTGGAGAATGAAGTGGTGTATGGGGAATAGGGAGGGTTGTCTAGGGAAGGTGAAAGGTTGCTTGGGAAGTGGAGGGAATTGAAGGGAGTTATGGCCTTGGAATATGAAAGGGTGGAGGAAGGTGAGGTGGCAGCTGAGGTGGCAGGGGGAGGGGAAGGTGAAGGGGCTGTTGCGCCCAAGAGAGGGGAGGAGAGAGAAGTGGGGTTCACCCCTTGAGGAAAGAGAGAGAGGGAGAGTTAGAGAGAGAGGGAGAGATGCACTTAAGTGGCTCAAATTTGCTTAATACTTCATTACTTCAAAAGAGGGGGTTTGGGGTCCTATATATAGGAAAACCCAATTTACAAAAAGTCCTCATGAAATGGACAAATGACGAAAGACCAAGGGGTGGGGAGAGGGGCGCCCATGGGCCAGACCAAAGAAATGGCCCAATAAGACCTGCTAGCCCCATTAGCCCACTAGCCTACATACAAACATAAGTAAATAACATGATAACCTAGTAACATAACTCAAAACATAGGCAAATACATCAAAATGACTCATGAAAATAGGAAAATGTAATAGGATGATAAGCACCAATGTTTCGTCTGAAGAAGGGCTGCTCCCTAGCTGCCTCCGGGAGGGAGAGAAGTGCCAAGCCAGAGGGTATGTGGTGTGATGCCCTCATCAAGAACACTCTCAATACACCCCCCTAATGATGCAGAAGCATCATGTTGCTGTTGTTGTTCACCTATTGCTATTGTTGCTCTAGGAATCGTAGAGTATTCTTCTTCCCCTTCCTCCTGTACGCCTACTGTTGCAGTTGTTGCTGCAGAATGAGTGCATCTTCTTCCTCTGCTTCCTCTACGTCATCTTCTTCCATCTTCATTCCCCGTTCACCCAATCAAGGTAGGTTATCTCAATAATCTCAAGCAAAACACATAGAAGTTAATAGCATGCATGCCAATCATTAAATCCATGATCTTGTTCCATCCAAAACTATTTTATTGCATTTTACGTAGATTTTATAACCTTCTATTTCATATGAAATTAGCCACTAGAATAGTGGACGCTATTTAATTGGCGCCTGTCCAGAAGGGCCCTAATTCTTGAATTAGCATCAACAGGATAGACGTGAATTAATGATCTCCCATTGCCCCTGACGCGAATTCTTTCAGTGTATTTAATAATTAACACATGTTTAAAAATTAAATAAGTATGGAACCCGATCTATAAAAGTTTGCATGAGCATGTTTTTAAGATCCCATATTTTTCTCTTAATTATCATGTATTTTGATCCTTAAAAATCACCATAGAAAGCAAAAGGCTACTATTCATGAAATTCCTAAATAAATGAACAGTAACTTGTACTTGTGAACATACCTGCCCGGTGCTTAACAACCTGTTACCAAGAAGAATTAGTGTCTGCTCACACAGATGTGGATTAAGTAAATAGCGCCTCTCCACAGAGACGCGAATTCTTATTTAATTATTAAATATGGAATATATCGAAAATCAAGGAATTAACATCCGTTACATGGACGCTATTTAAGGAACTTGTGCCTCCGTACACGAATGCCAATTAAAATAATTTTTATTTTATTGTGGTAAATTCTAGAATTGGCGCCTCTCTGAGGAGACGCGAATTATTGAATTGACGCATGTTTGCTTGGACGCGGATTCTTGTTTCATAGTTTCTATCGTGTTTTGACCCATACCGCGGGTCTGTTGGCACTACTATCTCATGGCCGAGATGGAGTCCCTGTTTTACGAGTTTTTACGTTGACACCTCAATTCTTGGAGATTGAATGACCCTTCGCCAGATATTCCTTCCGTCGGATTAGAAATTCTCTCTCTAAGGCCTCCATAATTCTCCGCTAGCCTTGGAATCCCTCAAGGAAGCCAAGCGGGTTGTACCCTAAAAACCCTAGAAACCGTGTCTTGTTTGGTCACTCTGAAGAAATATGACGCCCTAGCCTTCATAGAGCGCTGTTCAAGTTTTCTGTGAGAGTCCTATCACTGTCTAAAATTAGCATCCAGTACAGTTGACGCCATATTGGAATTAGCGTCTGTGATAGGTGACACAATTTCCTTCATGCCTGTACTATTCATGGAATTATCGACCACCACAGTGGACGTGTATTTTGTAATTAGCGGCGGCCTGAGTGGACGCCAATTGTCTCAGATTCATGTGTGTCTTATTTTCATGAGAGATTTATCGCAAAGTCATCTCTACATAAGTTCTATCCTTGAATTCCGTGAATCTACCTTAATGTTCCTACAATGGCTTATTCCTTTGGAACTCTATTGGCTATAAACTATAGTGGATGTCTAGATATTTACATGACTCAATGCCTAGCGTTAATGGGGCTTGGTCTGGTCCTGGGAGGAGCACCCGAAAGTACTTGTGCCCATGGAAGCTATATTGACCACGATGTGACATTTCATCGAAGTGCATGACTTGTTTGATTGATCGACGACGTTCCACTCTCTCTCGTGCTTGACATGAACTTGACATGACGTGCTTGGCTCGGAATGGGTGCTTACTTGATACTTGAAATAACCAATCCTAGGGAAATGACACGATACTTACATGATATCCTTGTTAACTTTACATGATCCATCATGAAATCTTGCTAGTTCAAGTATGTTTTTTATATTTACATTTGTTCTATGTTATCTTGTGTTTGTTCATACATAGCTACAATGCATTTCATGTAACATGTAATTTACTTAAAGCAAGCTTGTTCTTGAGATGTAATTCCTACTGGACGTTCACTCATCTAGTGTTTTCCCTTAATTTTTCAGGTAATACCGATGATGAGACGCAATCAGATGGGGATGGTCAAGAGTGATGAGTGTAGAGCCGTCCCGGATATCTACACTAGTTATCGAGTCATTTTCATTTTCTTGGTCAATCATTATAGTTTTTCATTTATTGAGTCAAGTGACTTTGAAAGTATTTGGAAGTTGTACATTGGAATGTTGTTTTGATGAATAAAATGGACTTGTTTATTTCTCTCTAGCGCAGTCTGTCTTTTGTGTCGAATGACCTCGTGCTCTGATTGACATGAATGATATAAACTCATCAAGCTTTCCTAGGTTCCTTCTGCGCTCGGGGCGTGACAGTTTTTGTGGTATCAGAGCCAAGGTTTTTAAATTTTTTAGGTTACTAATGTCCAAGGATAGGATTCATACCTTTTACTCGGTGAGATGGGTAGAGCCATGAGTTAAGTCAATATAAGAGGATAAAACCTATAGTTAATCACACTTATTAATTATTTAAAATTCTTTGTAGGACCATGGCCGCCGAGAGAGCTTAATGGCGTGACATGCAAAAGGTCGTTCAAGGTCTTATGCAAGCGCTGCGACAAGTGGCGCAAGGTGGTATGAACCCTGGAGTGGGAGATCTCCACCGGAGCTTTAGAAATATGAACCCACCCAAGTTTACTGGCTCGTCCGACCCGGATGATGTCGAGAACTAGATGAAGGAAATCAAGCGTATATTCTGTGTAATGCAATGCACGGATGAGGAGAAGGTTCTATTAGCACCTTTCCAACTGGAGCGTGATGCTCGATTCTGGTGGGAGTCGGTAGAAGCCACGTTGCCACATGACCATATAACATGGGGCGAGTTCGCGGAGCATTTTAACAACAAGTATTTCTCAGATAGAATCCAGTAGAAGAAAGCCACAGAGTTTGCTACACTTAAGCAAAGAAGCCTGTTTGTAGTGGAATATGAGGCACAGTTCTCAAGATTATCCCATTATGCACCGCATCTAGTGTTGGGTCCCGTAGTGCAGGAAGATGGATCTAGAGGGGGGGTGAATAGATCCTTCTATTAAAAATTAGTTCAATTAAAACACAAATACCCCACAGTGGAAACTAACACAACATCTAAACAATTAGGCACGACGTAGATTTGCCAAGTAGCAAATAGATGGACATTAAGGATTAAAAATGACTTGTAGAACCAAACTCAAGCTAGCTCTTTGTGTGTACAAATTAAGTGTGTGTAGCAATTTGATTTGATTGAGTGTGTGATAGTATCAAATTAAACCTGTGAATGGAGATAGAGGAAATGGATAGTCACACAGACATTCAGATATGAACACGGTGATTTTTAAGGTGGCTCGGGACCACGATAGGCTCCCTACGTCCACCCCTTACTCAACTGAATGAGGCTTCACTACTAGTAAAACAGTACGGGGATAAATCCCCACAGACACATGGAGCCAAACTCTAACACACACACACAGGACGATGCCTGCACACACACATGGGGACACGCCCCAACACACACATGGAGACAGTCTCCAACACGATCCAACAACCGGATCATACACACGCTGCAACAGACACAACGAACACCTGGATCTACACATACGAACACCTGGATCTGGATAGATCCACGCACACACATGGATCTGAACGAAACCACGCACACACATGGATCTGAACGAAACCACGGACAAACACACGGATCTGAATAAATACACACACAGATACAAACAGGGGGATGAACCCTAGAGCGCGCTGCTGGGAATGCAGCTCACAAACGCACACGCTGCAAGTTGTAGTAAACTGAACACACTTGGATGTGCACACTGCACAATCCGACCACACACAACTCGGATGTGCACACTGCACAATCTGACCACACACTTGATGTTCACGGATTTAGAAGGAAATACACACTTGAAGCTCAAAGTAATTTAGAAGAGGAAATAGAAATAAAAACTTCAAATCTAGGCTCCCCCTTAGTGAATGATGCAGATCTTGGGCTGATGTTGCTTCTCCACTTGGTTTCTACTTGATTGGCTTCAAAATGATCTTCAAATGCTTCGATGTTGATGAAGAGTGGCTGGACGGAGTACTATTCACACAGTGCTTCTGGTTCTTGTAGCAGCTCACCTTCTTCACTTGATAGCCTCCCCTTTGATCCTCTTGATGATTAGGGTTTCTTGGCCCAAAGATGTGTTTTTATATTACTTGGGTGGTCAAGGGACATGCCAAGACACAGATCCACAATTCCTGGCATGTCTGGAGGCTTGGGGACTCAAAAGTCCAAAAGAGATGGCAGCCCACGTTGTGGAAATGGAAGTTAACAATGGCTGCCCCGAAGGGTTCGGTCAACCGAAAATTTCGATCGGTCAACCGAACTCTGAAAATTCTTTGAGTTTTTGGTTTTGGAAAAATAGGTCGACCAAACTGCCCATTTAGGTCAACCGAACTCTGTCAGAGTTCAGTCCCTTGGTTGCTGGAAAATTAGGTCAACCGAAATGGTCACATAGGTAGACCGAAATCGGGAAACTCTATAAAATCAACTTGTTAGCCTAGAAAAACATAGCCACACTAAAGAACCTTACATTTGGACTCTTGTAGAGGTTGTTTGTAGTTTGTCACCCACATTGGCCGGTGGTTCTGGGAACAACAACTGAAACATGTAGAGTTGAAGCATACTCTTTAGAATCCCACTTGAATGAAATCGACTGAGTTGGTGTACTATCTTCATGGTTTGTTTAGCATACCTACCTTGGTGATCTACACTACTTAACCCCATCCTCTTCACATCATATCCGAAAGTCCTGACGTTAATAAACCTTGATATGAGAGATTTAAGCCTATTGAGATTCTGAGACATGAATGCAGAGGCTTCAACTGATTTCCTCATATCTAATTCTTGAATGCAAAGGTTTCATGTCATCTGACTTCAGCTGGCAGTCAGACTGAAATGGTGGCTGTAGAGACAAGTCTGTGGACTTGTGTGACACTTCTGTTGACTGAATTTTCCATACTTTGCACAAAGTTCGTCAACCTGGATTATGAATGGCTCAAGAGATTTGTAGCTGAACTGGACTAGGCTTATCACCTTCTGGACTGAAGTTAGGCTTTTGCATTTCTATATAACTGAAGGACTTGTAGCTTGCTATTCACGCATCAAACTAAACTCTGAAACTCTGATAGTCATGAGTTCTTTATGGAATTCTGACTTGGTTGAATGCAGAAGTTGGGCTGAATTCCAATAGCTTGGTGATTTGCATTACACTCATTTGACTTCAGTGTTGAGCCCCTTTTCACACAGGGTTGGCTGAACCTGAGTCAACATTAGCTTTTTACACAATTCAAAAGTGGTTAGTTGACATCATCAATACACATGTAGACGCACCAGTGACTCATAGTTCATCATCATCAAAACCATCAAACCCAGGGACACAACATTCTCCCCCTTTTTGATGATGACAACTATGAGTCATGAGGATAGGCATTATCAACTATGAGTCATGATAACAACCAAGCATTCACCAACAAACTTGACATCTCCCCTTTTTGAAATATCAAATGCGAACTCGCATATGAAATATGGCTCATTAAACTCTTGACTCATCAAACTCTCTCCCCCTTTGACATCAGCAAAAAGTAGTAGAGGTGAACATGTTCTCTCCCCCTTTGAGGAGAGAGAATAATATTGATATCAAAAAGAGAATAGAGTTTGACATCATGAACAGAAGTTTAAAGATGACCAAATGAGCGTACAACTAATTCATTAGACTTTGATTATCATGCTGAATATGAAATGTAGAGAGAAAGCCATTTCAGAAAGAAATTTTTCAACATGAAAAACCAACAATACTAAAAGCACAACCAGACAATTGTGTGAAAGCATGCAGTCAAGTGCCAGAACCATTAAGAGGGGTTAGTAGAGTTCAAATAGTGAAGTGTACATGCATATCATAGCAAGGAAGGATGATGACCACACAAAAGTAAAGTTTGAAGATCACAAAGATGATCACAAGGATGATCTCAGATGCAAATTGATAGTTTATGAAAGCACTTGGCAAACAGTTTGAAGAAAATATGCCAAGATAAGCAGCAAAATGTGCAACAACAATTGATATAAGTTTTTGCCAAGCAGGCAGAAGGACCTCCAGAAGGCTGCCAAAATAGTGAATCAATAAGCATTCAAGCAGTAATATTGTTGGAAGATTTTTATTTTTGTTTTTGATGAAGACACTACTCAGAAATATGAATCCGGAGACATTAGCTGTCTGACACTAATTGGACCAAATTGAGAGCAACTGTTTCAGGCAAGAGATGTTCTTGAATAAAAAGGTCAGTGAGATTCACAATCTGAAAGATAACTCATAAACCATAGTTTACAGATTTTTTCAGATTCTTCTGCTATAAGGACACTAGAGATATAATCCACAACTAGATTGGTTCAAGTCTAATAAATTCTAAGTTTATCAATTATAATAGTTGAAACAAATTGCAGTTAGAGTTAATAGAGATAAACCAATATAGCATATTTGAACCCTATTATACCTCCCTTCATCTTACTAATAAAATTCCATTTGACCCCTTTGGGAGCAACTTAGGCTAGTATTGAAGCAAAACACTTGATATTTCAAAGTTGACCCCATGGATTTAGCGATCATTTTATTATTATTATTATTGCTACCACATTCAAATTTTCTTTTTCTCATCAATTTTAAGAACAATCAGGTGTAGTACACACCTTTTGACATAAGTATGCACGTTGATCAGACGCCAACACCCCTAGTTACTCAGTGTGACTAACCATTTTGCTACATTTTGTACAGAGATAGCACACCACTTCATGACTTTGTCCACTCCACTTCAGCAGTGAAGGGACTTAGTTTCTCAGTGAGCTATATGCCATTGCTCTGCCTTTATTTTCAAGATTTTAGGTAGAGATAACAGTGGCACTTCATGACACCATCCACAAAACTTCAGTGGTAAAGAATAAGTGTTTCTCAGTGGACCATTGTCAAGGCTCTGAATTGTATTGCCTTGGGGATTTTTAGATTTATGTAATGTTTAAGAAGCAATACTCAACTTAAGTTCCTCACCCAGTAAGTAATACATGACAAAACATGCAAGGACTAGTTGAGGTCCATTAATTCTGAATACTAGCATTTTCAAGGCAAACTCATAAATTTATTAAGCTTAAACCAGCTAGAAGTACTTGTTAGAGCCTTATGATAGAAGATTCTTGCATGAGGTTTGCTCAGGTTTATGAAATTAACAGTCAGAATGGAATCCTCCTTAGTTCAGACTGGTTCAAGAAAATTCTGCCAAGCAGAAGGTGTGTCTTTGATGTTCACAAGACATGCAGGAGTAAGGAAGCATTTGATAGATGAAATTTCTCAGATTATCAGAGGCTAGACAAGGTTCTCAAATTACTGGGACTCCACCTGAGAAAACAGACTCCAAGAATTTTTCAGAGGACTCCCCCTGAACAAATGCAGAAATTTCACAACCAGAAATTGTGAGCTCAGTGTAATTTCAGAGGAATCAAACCATGGAATGAAAGTGAAGATCAGATGTGTAGTTATTTCAGACTAGTTTAGGAAGTTGAGAGTGCAACTTAGTCCATTGAAGCTCACAGAACAGCAGAAAATGAAGTGAGAGCTAGTTCTGAGCGGGTGTGTCGACCTGGGATCCATAGTGAGTCGACACAATGGGGTTTGATAGAAGGTCAATTTTTTTTTGAATGAATTGTTGTGTCTGTGTCGATGCCCACGCTTTAGAGACAACAACAAACTCACTGAATTCATTCTTTCAGCAGAAGCACATTGATTACTGTTTTGAAACACCTCTTTTGCAGACATCTGACTTTCCTTAACTGTATGCATGAACTTTGAATTATATTTTTTTGTTTTGGATGATAATGACATGCAACCCGATCAAAAATGACATATGCACATGAACATACCTAATAATTAGCTGACCCCCCTATTTAAGTCAATTTATGCATGTGCAGTAAGAGTTAGAGAAATGCTTGACCACTGACCAGATCAAAAGAATAGAAATGCATACTCCCCCTTACTAAATGCACTGAAGACTGAACTAGACATCGAGACCATGCAAGGGAGTTGGCTGACTTTGAATGCTGATGGTCTACTTAGCCCTAAATGGAGGGTTGACCCTTGGTACTAGGCGGAGTTACAAACACTCACACATAGTGATAGCTTTCAGACTGGCTTAGCCTACTTTTCGGCACATCACCATTTGATATACCCTTGGGTCATGCATGAAGATGGATTTGCAAATGCAGTGCACTTTTGTATGAAGAGCAGATTCAACAAACTTATATATGACATTGCATGACAACACAAAATGATGTTTGAAATGCAGACCCGTGCACACATTGACTATGTATGCAACACATTTAAACCACACAAATCATACTTTCCCTCACTTATTCAATTCAAGGACTCTATACAACTATATACATAGTCCCAAGGTACCTGGCGGAGCTTCTGCTCACGCATAGTGAAGGTTTTCATACAGACTTCTCTATCTTTCCACCAGTCACCATTTGATATACCTATGGGTAAAAAATACACGGCTGTCCTCAAAACAATGAAGACCAATTTTACACATCCAAAGCATGATCTCTGAATGAGAAGAGGGAAACTATCAAACTAACACATTTAACACTTGAGAGCAAAATTGAGGTTTACCAACAAAGGGTGCCTTGCATCATTGGACCCCCTTGTATACTTCTTTTTTTTCAAGGCACTCCTACAAAAAAATAGATCCTGATTTGAAGTTCTTAAGTACCCAAGATCTCTGGGGTCCTTGAGGATTAGTCACACATTTGGCAGGAGTTTTCCAGAATTTCCATGCATTGTAATTATCAAGATCCATGAAGAAACAATCATGTATCGTATGACTAGAAATGCCACAGCAATTGCGACAAATATTGGACTTCACATTTTTCTGAAATGAAAAGGTAGTGAATTTCTATGTGTGGGCAGGGAATTCATTACTTTGATCATGAAGTTGGTTTTCCCTCTTCTTTGCCAACAGTTCTTGACTGTATGGCCAATTTTCCAACACTTAAAGCATTGAATCTTTGTTTGCCTGACTGCATGATTTTCATCATGAAAGTTTTTCTTATTTACAAATCTCCTTGAGTTTTTGAAACCACTCTCTTTGTTACCTACTGTCAAATCATCAGACTTTTTAATGGGACTGTCACGCCCCGAGCCTTTATTACAGCGGAAGACTAACTCGGGGAGCGCGGACAGTCGGCATGGTAAGCCTTTTGCAAACAAGAATGATCAGAGCGCAAGATAATCACACACAGCAATGCAATTGCATAATATTTACTCAAACTCCAATTTTATTTCATAATAATCAAGTATTCAAATACAACCACTAATTCAACTTATTCCAATCTATCAGACTCAAGAAATAGGAAAATTACATAGACTCAATCTAAACAATATAGACCTCCCTAAGTCTTCACTCCCATCTTGACAATACTTTCATTCGCTCTCGGACCCGCTACTTGTATAACCCGAATCCGAATTCGAATCACTTCCATCTCCTGAAAAGATTGGAAATAGGTAATGAGCACACTTGCCCAGTAGGTATCTTCGCATCAACATGAAGGCACTATTAAAGTAATTAACAATTTAGCTCTAAAGAATAAAGTAAAAATCATGCGAATGGGATCAATCACGCGATTAAACCAAAGTAACAAGACGATCAAGTAAGTTAGAATGAGAGCAAGTACGAACTAGCAAGAATATAACAAGAACATGATATTGGCCTTTCATGAATAAGAATATATCGAGAATGTACTAGGAAGCCACATAATCATCACTCTAGTATCTTTTGCTGATGAGCAAGTACTTCGTGAATTTTTGTGGAATATCAAGCAAGAAAGTCATGTACAAGAATGTCATGTCATGCCGTATTGTGGATTTTCACTTATTTATAGAGAAAGTACTCTCAGCGTAATGCAACGCCAGTAGCATCATACTCCATAGTTTATGATAGTATGTTTCCGACAATCAGCCGAGGGGACTAGCATAGAGCCCTTGAACACAATCAGTGCTCGATCACATCTTCAAGTATAAATCAAGCTTTTTCCACGCATGTAACAATAAAGTATGGCCAAGAATGTAATAAGTTCAATAAGCTCATGATAACAATAATTCAATGAATGAATGCTTTAATAAGAATCATGAGAAATCAAGAATGACTTAAGCAGGGTTATGCTTATGGAAATAAATCGGCAGCATAACGGTACATTCTTTATTTTCCATTCATTATTTTAGGTTTCTTGATTAATATGATAAGTTCTAGATCATCAATAGTCCATCTAGAAACCTTGGAATATCAACCCTTGGTCCACCTTAGGTTAAAATACTCAAGCAGTGTGACGGTCGTGTACTGGGCCGTTACATGATGTGACGCTCTAGTATTGGGCCGTTACATTAGTCTGAATCCAGAACCAAGAATTCGGACTCAGTTGAATGTGACGGTCGTATATTGGGCCGTTACTTGTGCCTGATGGTCCAACATAGAGCCGTTACATTACTGATAACCAAAAATATCGATAGTGTAATCTAATCACTAGGCTTTAATGGTACAACCAACTCGGCGTCCTAATGAGAATCCTAGGCTCACGGAGAATTACGGAGGCCTTGAAACGAGATTTCCTAGTCCATTGGAAGGAATATCCAATAGTGAGGTCCTCATGTCCAAGAATAATGTTCCTAAAGTGCAATCTGAACTAATGGACAACATACCGGAATATGCGCCATATACTTAAAGAAATGACTCTATTGATAAAGAGAACGTGTAACGATGTGAAACCATGAGAAAACTCCGTCAATACAACATTTGGAAAATCATGATTTAAATACAAAACTATATAATTTTGGCACATGAAATTAACATAACTTAAAATAACCTAAGACACATTAATCATACAATTTGATTATGAATCAGTAACTAACTTGAAGTCATGATAACAGGTCCAACTTAGCTATCTAAGCTTATTTATAAGTAAACTTAACTGGTTATTATTCTGCCTTGGGCTGGCAGAACACATGGGTCTGACGGTCTAGGATAGGCGCGTTACAGTGCTTGTGACGATTTATCGAGGGGCCGTTACAGTGGTGTAACGCTCCTGCTAGGGTGCGTCAGAGACAATAGAACAATAAAATACAACAGGGTGTGGCAGTCTATCGTAAGGCCGTTACATTCATGTGATGGTCTTACTTTGGTGCGTTAGAGAATCTGCTGGCAGTGAACTAAGTAAAGGTTTATGAAAACATAAAATGCCTGGAAATCAAAATACTACCACTATCCTAGTCATGATAACGAAGTATAGGCCACCTATATGCATGGGTTTAGTGAATAGACATGATAATATCTTTTAATTTCTATTTAGGGCTAAGAGATGCATGAATATATAAAATTATTAGATCATGAAATTCTTAGTCTAGAATACATGAAATCAAGCACAACCAGAGGGAGTTTATTCCTAACAAGTTGTTTTGGCCAATCATGAGATAACCTACCTCTTCTAAAAACCTTTAAACTTTGAATTTGATGCTAGGTGCTACCCTTAGTCCCTTGTACTTCTTGTGATAAATCAACAACTTCAATCTGCTCTATTTCCTCAGCCTCTTGACCTAAGGATGTGAAATTTTGAGGGTAATAAGATGAAACTATTGGAAAAAAAAAGTTCTAAAGGATTGAACTCTAATTACCTCGTTTAGACGTCCTAATCTCAGGATCTTCGGGGAACTTGCATTCAGATTCCTGGGTTGCTAATGTTGAATCAGCAACTTTGGAAGCTTCTATCTCCTTGGTTGCTTGATCTCCTGGCACGAAATTTGGAGTGCTATTAGTCTAATGTATTATAAATAAAAAGTCATAAGGAACTTACCCGAAATTATGACTCCTTACCTTGATTCTTCACGAGCCAAAAGTAAGGGTCGCTCAGTTCAGAACTAGGTCCTATTTATAGGGTTTTGAAGATTAGATCGATTCTAGAGTCCTTAGTTTGCCAGAACCTAATCCCTAAGAGTCCTTAGTAATGTTATAAGCTCTCCCAAGTTGATCTCTTGTAGATAAGATCACAAAGTTCTAATCTTTTTACTCGTTCTTCCTTTCACGGAACTAATAGAGTGTAACACATCCAGCCTGATGCGTTACAGGGCTGTGGCGGTCGCCCGATAGACCGTTACATTCAACGTTTATAGAGTTTCAATTTCATAAAACTCTTTTATTCGTTTATCCACATAATTATCTTATATAAATAGTATTTATCCTTAAAATACGTGAATAAGGTAATTACCCTTCTAGAATATGGGCCAAACTTGATGGGCTTGGTCCATTAACCTTTTGGATTATCTTTAAATAGGCTAGGTTAATTATTTAACCTAATTGGGCCTTATAATGACTTATTGATCCAATATTCTATTTATTAATTTATTTAGGCCTTTATAAATTCCAAAAAATAATTAAATATTCTTAAAATAATTTATAAAAAAATTGGGGTCTTACACCCTCCCCTACTTAAGAGAATTTGGTCCCCAAATTTAATATATAGATTTCGGAGAGTGCACTTACAGTTAAATAATTCTAGAAATCTTTTCCGCATGGCTGCTTCGGTTTCCCAAGTTGCTTCATATGGCCATATTTTCTTCCATTGAATCTTGACCATAGAAATAACTTTATTTCTTAGTTTACGCACTTCCCGTTCCAGAATCTTTATTGGCTTTTGTTCGAACGTCATATCCTTCTGAATCTCCAGATTGTCATAAGTGATAATATGGTCAAGATCATATACATACTTCTTCAGCATAGAGACGTGAAATACGTCATGAACTCCTGCTAATTGTGGAGGTAAAGCCAGTTTGTAAGCCACTTCACCAATCCGTTCAAGAATTTTAAATGGGCCAAAAAATCTTGGAGTTAGCTTTCCTTTAATGCCAAATCTTCGAATACCATGACCTGGAGAAACCCTTAAATATACATGATCTCCTACCTGAAACTCCAAGTCACGTCTTCGATTGTCAGCATAAGACTTTTGCCTATCTTGTGCCATTTTCATTCTTTCTTGAATGAGCTTGATCTTCTCTGTAGAATCCCTGATGAGATCGGGGTGTAGAAATTACTTTTCCCCTATGTCATTCCAACATATTGGTGATCGACAACTTTTTCCATATAAGGCTTCAAAAGGTGTTATTCGTATGCTAGCCTGATAGCTATTGTTATATGCAAACTCTACTAGAGGCAAGTGATCATACCAACTACCTCCAAAGTTGATAGCACAAGCCCTGAGCATATCTTCTACTACCTGATTCGTTCTTTCCGTTTGACTATCTATTTGTGGATGAAAAGCAGTGCTGAAATTCAATCTAGTCCCTAGTGAATGTTGTAGACCCTTCCAGAATTGTGATGTGAATCGAGGATCTCTATCAGATATAATAGTGACTGGGACACCATGTAGTTTGACAATCTCCTTTATGTATAATGCTGCTAGAATATCCACAGACCATCGACTCTTTATTGGTATGAAGTGTGCGGATTTAGTCAATCGGTCTATGATTACCCATATTCCATCGTGTCCACCTCTTGTCTTATGTAAACCCATAATAAAGTCCATCCCTATACTCTCCCATTTCTATTCGAAAAACTCAAGGGGTGTAATTTACTTGCGAGTCTAAAATGTTCAGCTTTTACTTGTTGGCAGGTGAGACAATGGGGCACGAAATTAGCTATCTCTCTCTTCATATTGGGCCACCAGAAATTTCTTTTGAGATCTTGATACATCTTTGTTCCTCTTGGATGAATTGTGTATTTGGAATTATGCGCTTCATCTAAGATTAGTTTCTTCGTAGCCTCATGATCTGGTACACATATTCGGCCCTTAAATAACAATCTTCCGTCATTGGAAATAGAAAAATCCGGCCTTTGTTTAATATTGACTTTAATTTCCAATAATATAGGATCATCATTTTGCAGCTTGACCAGATCTTCTATCAATGTAGGTTGAGCTCGGATATTAGCTATGAAACAATCTTATTCCTTTATGTCAATATCTAAGTTCAACTGAGCAAATTGAGGAACAAGGTTAGTTACACTTATCATAAGACTTGATAGCGTACCCATTAGTTTTCTGCTGAGTGCATCTGCTACAGCATTAGCCTTGCCATAATGATATTGAATAGAAAAATCAAAGTCCTTGAGATATTCTAACCACCTCCTCTGCCTCATGTTAAGCTCCTTTTGAGAGAATAAATATTTCAAGCTTTTGTGGTCCGAGTAGACCGTGAACTTTTCTCCATAAAGATAATGACGCCAAACTTTTAAGGTAAAAATAACCACTGCCATTTCAAAATCATGTACGGGATAGTTTTCCTCGTGACGTTTCAATTGTCTAGAAGAATAACAGATTACTTTTCCATTCTGCATGAGAACGCATCCTAAGCCAATGCCAGACGCATCCGTATACACTTCGAATCCACCACCTTCCATCGGTAGTGATAGAATAGGAGCTATGGTAAGATGATTCTTAAGAGTTTGGAAACTCTTCTAACATTCCTCTGACCAGACAAAAGGATTTTCTTTTCTTGTGAGTCTAGTTAAAGGAACTGCTATCTTTGAGAAGTCCTTAATGAATCTTCTATAATAACCAGCTAGACCCAGAAAGCTTCTTACTTCTGATACAGTCGTTGGCCGGCTCCAATTTCTGACAGCTTCTACCTTAGAAGGATCCACAGCAATACCTTCTTTTGAAATAATGTGGCCTAGGAATGAGACTTCCTCGAGCCAGAATTCACACATATTGAGTTTGGCATAACGCTTGTGTTCTCTAAGTGTTTGTAAAGCTATTTTCAAATGTTGTTCATGTTCCTCTTTTGTCTTGGAATATATCAAGATATCATCAATGAAGACGACGATGAAGTGGTGCAGATATGGCTGGAAGACATTGTTCATAAGTTGCATGAATGCTGCTGGGGCATTAGTTAACCCAAACGGCATCACTACGAATTCATAGTGGCCATAACGACTTCGAAAAGCCGATTTATAAATGTCCTCTTCTTTAATTCTAAGCTGATGATAACCTGATCTGAGGTCTATCTTAGAGAAATATTCTGCTCCTGAAAGCTGATCGAAGAGCTCATCAATACGCGGTAATGGATACTTGTTTTTAATTGTAAGCTGATTCAGTCACCGATAATCGATGCATAGCCTGAGAGAACCATCTTTCTTTTTGACAAATAGGACAGGCGCACCCCATGGGGATGTGTTAGGTCTGATGAAGCCCTTATCCAGAAGTTCCTGCAACTGCTTCTTCAATTCCTTAAGCTCTGTGGGGGACATCCTATAAGGGGCTATAGAAACAGGTGCTGCTCCTAGAATGAGTTCAATAGTGAAGTTCACTTCCCTCTCGGGCGGTAAACTGGGTAATTCAGATGGAAACACACTTGGGAACTCATTTACAATAGGGATGTCCGCTAAGATAATCTCCTTGGATTCGGCAACAATGACAGAAGCAAGAAAAGTTTCACATCCTTGCGAGATAAGTTTGCAAGCGTGAAGAGAAGATATGACAGTAGGATGCTTCTTGTACTTGATGCCAAGAAAAGAGAATCTCGGAAGACCGGGCTTTCGAAAGGATATAATCCTATTTAGGCAATTGATATAAGCATCATGATCTACAAGCCAATCTACCCCTAAAATGGCATCATAACCTTTCATGTTAAGGCATACTAAGTTTACGGGGAGATTGTGACCCTCTACTATCACTTCGCTATCAGGATAATAGTCGGTAAGCTTTGTTCTAGAACCTAAGGGTGTGGAAATAGCAAGATCTGAAGATAAGAGAACTGATGCGATTGGTAATGTTTTAGCAAAAGTAGTGGAGATAAAAGAATGAGAGGCACCCGTATCAAATAGCACAAATGCAGGACGAGAACAGATTTGAAGAGTACCTTCCATAAGCCCATCATCCCTGGGCGCTTCCTCTTCTTCTAGAACAGCATTGAGGCGAGCCTGCCTCCTGCGCCCATTAGCAGATGACTGGTCTTTCATAAGGGGGCATTCCGGCATGCGATGCTCCCTGCTTCCACAACGTAAACAAGCGCCAAGGCGCTTCCAACACCCCTCAGCCGAATGGCCGAATTTTTCACAAAATGTGCAAGCCATGGCGACTTGCTCCTTCTCCTCCTTGACTTTCTTTTGCTTATGGGAACTACCACCATTCCCATTACTAGATCTCTTCTTACTATCACGGCTCTTGTAAGGCTCCGTGATGCTGAACTTTTCTTTCTTATAACGCCGATCTGAGCGTCGGCTTGATTCTTCTCCTTTCCCTTTCAATTTTTCAACCTTCTTTAAGGTCCTTTCACATAAATACGCTCGCTGAACCATCTCCGCATAATTACGGATGCTTTGGATCCCGAGCTGCTGGATGAAACCGGGACGTAACCGGTCCATAAACCGATTCGTCTTTAATAAATCAGTACTGATTAGATGTGATGCATATGGTGCTAGCCTTGAGAATTACAGTTCATATTCGGCAACCGTCATCATTCCTTGCCGAAGAGTGGTGAACTCCATAGCCTTTCGTTCCTTTATGTGCTCCAAAAAGTACTTGGCACGGAATAGGGTAAGAAAACCGTCCCATGTATGAGGTGCATCGGCCGGAGGTGCCGGAACCGACTTTCACCATGTGCGAGCATCTTTGTTAAGTTGAAAGGTTGCGAGACACACCTTCTCCTGATCGGTGCATTGGATAACATCAAATATGTGATTCATTTCATCTATCTAGTTTTCTGCCTCGTCGGGATTAGAAGAACCAAAGAATCGCAGAGGATTTAAACTCCAAAAATTGCGATGTAGGTCACCGGCCCTTGCCCTTGTGCCACCTTACGCTATGGTTTGCAATGCCTGAGTAAGGCCGGCAACTATTTGTTGCATGCCATCCCAATCTACACGATGAGCCATTCGTAAGATAAGGTACCTGAGAGAAAATAACAACTTGTTATTTCTCATGAAATTGGAATGAAAAAAAATCAATCTTAAAGCTAATTAATTATCTTATCCCGGGCTCTACCCAATTCTCACATGGATATGAAAATTTCTTCCTTAGTTCATAGGTAGGGGTCCTTAAACCTTGGACTTTTCCTATGACATGACTCTTCTTCCTAAGTCCTGAGACTTAGGCTTTGATACCAACTTAACTGTCACGCCCCGAGCCTTTATTACAGCGGAAGACTAACTCTGGGAGCGTGGACAGCCGGCATGGTAAGCCTCTTGCAAGCAAGAATGATCAAAGCGTAAGACAATCACACACATCAATGCCATTGCACAATATTTACTCAAACTCCAACTTTATTTCATAATAATCAAGTATTCAAATACAACCACTAATTCAACTTATTCCAAATCTATCAGACTCAAGAAATAAGAAAATTACATAGATTCAATCTAAACAATATAGACCTTCCTAAGTCTTCACTCTTATCTTGACAATACTTTCATTCGCTCTCGGACCCGCTACTTGTATAACCCGAATCCGAATTCGAATCACTTCCATCTCCTGAAAAGATTGGAAATAGGTAATGAGCACACTTGCCCAGTAGGTATCTTCGCATCAACATGAAGGCACTATTAAAGTAATTAACAATTTAGCTCTAAAGAATAAGGTAAAAATCATGCGATTGCGATCAATCACGCGATTAAACTAAAGTAACAAGACGATCAAGTAAGTTAGAATGAGAGTAAGTACGAACTAGCAAGAATGTAACAAGGACATGATATTGGCCTTTCATGAACAAGAATGTATCGAGAATGTACTAGTAAGCCACATATTCATCACTCTAGTATCTTTTGCTGATGAGCAAGTACTTCGTGAATTTTTGTGGAATATCAAGCAAGAAATTCATGTACAAGAATGTCATGTCATGCCGTATTGTGGATTTTCACTTATTTATAGAGAAAGTACTCCCAGCGTAATGCGACGCCAGTAGCATCATATCCCATGGTTTATAATAGTATGTTTCCGACAATCAACCGAGGGGACTAGCATAGAGCCCTTGAACACAATCAGTGCTCGATCGCATCTTCAAGTATAAATCAAGCTTTTTCCACGCATGTAATAATAAAGTATGGCCAAGAATGTAATAAGTTCAATAAGCTCATGATAACAATAATTCAATGAATGAATGCTTTAATAATAATCATGAGAAATCAAGAATGACTTAAGCAGGGTTATGCTTATGGAAATAAATCGGTAGCGTAACGGTACATTCTTTATTTTCCATTCATTATTTTAGGTTTCTTGATCAATATGATAAGTACTAGATCATCAATAGTCCATCTAGAAACCTTGGAATATCAACCCTTGGTCCACCTTGGGTTAAAATACTCAAGCAGTGTGACGATCGTGTACTGGGCCGTTACATGATGTGACGCTCCAATATTGGGCCGTTACATTAGTCTGAATCTAGAACCAAGAAATCAGACTCAGTTGAATGTGACGGTCGTATATTGGGCCGTTACTTGTGCCTGACGGTCCAACATAGAGCCGTTACATTACTAATAACCTAAAACATCGATAGTGTAATCTAATCACTGGGCTTTAATGGTACAACCAACTCGGTGTCCTAATGGGAATCCTAGGCTCGTGGAGAATTACGGAGGCCTTGAAACGAGATTGCCTAGTCCATTGGAAGGAATATCCAATAGAGAGGTCCTCATGTCCAAGAATAATGTTCCTATAGTGCAATGTGAACTAATGGACAACATATCGGAATATGCGCCATATACTTAAAGAAATGACTCTATTGATAAAGAGAACGTGTAACGATGTGAAACCATGAGAAAACTCCGTCAATACAACATTTGGAAAGTCATGATTTAAATACAAAACTATAAAATTTTGGCACATGAAATTAACATAACTTAAAATAACCTATGACACATTAATCATACAATTTGATTATGAATCAGTAACTAACTTGAAGTCATGATAACATGTCCAACTTAGCTATCTAAGCTTATTCATAAGTAAACTTAACTGGTTATTATTCTGCCTTGGGCTGGCAGAACACAGGGGTCTGACGGTCTAGGATAGGTGCGTTACAGTGCTTATGACGGTTTATCGAGGGGCCGTTACAGTGGTGTAACGCTCCTGCTAGGGTGCGTTAGAGACAATAGAACAATAAAACACAACAGGGTGTGACGGTCTATTGTAAGGCCGTTACATTCATGTGACGGTCTTACGTTGGTGCGTTAGAGAATCTGCTGGCAGTGAACTAAGTAAAGGTTTATGAAAACATAACATGCCTGGAAATCAAAATACTACCACTGTCCTAGTCATGATAACGAAGTATAGGCCAACTATATGCATGGGTTTAGTGAATAGATAGGATAATATCTTTTAATTTCCATTTAGGGCTAAGAGATGCATGAATGTATAGAACTATTAGATCATGAAATTCTTAGTCTAGAATGCATGAAATCAAGCACAACTAGAGGGCTTTTATTCCTAACAAGTTATTTTTGCCAATCATGAGATAACCTACCTCTTCTAAAACCTTTAAACTTTGAATTTGATGCTAGGTGCTACCCTTAGTCCCTTGTACTTCTTGTGATAAATCAGTAACTTCAATATGCTCTATTTCCTCAGCCTCTTGACCTAAGGATGTGAAATTTAGAGTGTAAGAAGATGAAACTATTGGGAACAAAAAGTTCTAAAGGATTGAACTCTAATTACCTCGTTTAGACGTCCTAATCACTGGATCTTCAGGGAACTTGCGTTCAGATTCCTGGGTTGCTAAGGTTGAATCAACAACTTTGGAAGCTTCTATCTCCTTGGTTGCTTGATCTCCTAGCATAAAATTTGGAGAGCTATTAGTCTAATGTATTATAAACAAAAAGTCGTAAGGAACTTACCCGAAATTATGACTCCTTACCTTGATTCTTCACGAGCCAAAAGTAAGGGTCGCTCAGTTCAGAACTAGGTCCTATTTATAGGGTTTTGAAGATTAGATAGATTCTAGACTCCTTAATTTATCAGAACATAATCCCTAAGAGTCCTTAGTAATGTTATAAGCTCTCCCAAGTCGATCTCTTGTAGATAAGATCTCAAAGTTCTAATCTTTTTGCTCGTTCTTCCTTTCACGGAACTAATAGAGTGTAATGCATCCAGCCTGGTGCGTTACAGGGCTGTGGCGGTCGCCCGATAGTCCGTTACATTCAACGTGTATAGAGTTTCAATTTCATAAAACTCTTTTATTCGTTTATCCACATAATTATCTTATATAAATAGTATGTATCCTTAAAATACGTGATTAAGCTAATTACCCTTCTAGAATATGGGCCAAACTTGATGGGCTTGGTCCATTAACCTTTTAGATTATCTTTAAATAGGCTAGGTTAATTATTTAACTTAATTGGGCCTTATAATGACTTATTGATATATTATTCTAATATTTATTAATTTATTTAGGTCTTTATAAATTTCAGAAAATAATTAAATATTCCTAAAATAATTTATAAAAATTCTGGGGTCTTACAGGGACAGTTATGCATCATATGACCATCCCTACCATAGTAGAAACATGAAGTTCTAACTTCCTTTCTTGGTGCATGTTTATGTGTAGCAAGGTTGTGTTTAGCATGCACAGGGGTATTAGCAACACCAGTTTTGGATTTCCTATTCATAGTATTCTTTTTCTCAGACCGGATTTCAAGAGTTTTCACTTGTTGAACATGAGGAAGTTTCTTAGATGTGCCGGGAATATCTGAAGCATGAACAAATGAAGTATGTAATTTATTTTCAAATGGTTTCTTGTTCACTGGGCTATAGCCAAGCCCTTCCTTTTGGAAGTTAACCCAAACTCCCAGAAGTTTATCCAAATTCTCTTTCC
Organism: Amorphophallus konjac; assembly: GCA_022559845.1. Classification (NCBI taxonomy): domain Eukaryota; kingdom Viridiplantae; phylum Streptophyta; class Magnoliopsida; order Alismatales; family Araceae; genus Amorphophallus; species Amorphophallus konjac. The sequence goes on along the minus strand of CM040119.1, from coordinate 79,884,582 downwards.
CTTCAACAAACCTTGATATGGAATCATTTAGATCATGGATTTCAGATTCAAGGGTTGTTATGTGAAGTTTATAGCTTGCTATGTCGGCTTCACAGGAAACAACTTGTTGATTCATTATGCCATTCATACTTTTGAAACTTTCTATTTCATGTTTCAACTCTTGCACATTTTCAGAGTCATTTACATCCAGAATGCATTTTTTTTTTCAAAAGCCATAAGTCTCTCAGACATGGCACTGTTTAATTCCTTTAGTTTTTCAATTTCTTTTACAAATTCTTCATTTCGAATCAGCTCATTAACTAGAAATTGATCTATGGTCATTGAGTTTAGTTTCTCTTTGTAGACTTTTTCTGTTTGTTGGAGTTCAGAAATGTTGGCCAGAAGCTCTTCATTTTCATTTGTCAATGAAGTAATTTTTTCTTTATGAACTCTAACATCAAAAGAAAGAGACTCTTTTAATTCCTGAAAGTGTGAACATTTTTCACAAAGGGAATTACTTATGTTATGTTCAACTTCCTTTCTCAATTTTCTATTTTCATATTTCATTTTCTTGTATATCCTTAACAGTTCATCGTAAGCTTCTATTAAGTCTTCAAATAAAATGTCATCACTCCCAGAATTTACCTCGGAGCTTTCCTTGCTTGACGTATCCAGTTTATCGGCCATGAGACACATGCCATCCATTTTTTCTTCTTGAGCTTTGATCAAATAATCTATGAGCTCCTTTGCCGTTCTACAAGAAGAGTCAAATGGAAACATGTTAGTATTAACGGAAGCTTTCAATAGACTCAGGACAGTGACATTTTCATGGTTCTTCAATTTATCCTGATTAGACCACCTGGTCTCATCTAGAGGCACTCCGTGAGGACCATCATAAATAAAGTTCCAAAGGTCAAGATTAACAGAATTAGTCAGCTCACACATTTTTCCTAACCATGAAGGAAAATCAGAGCCATTAAAAACATGTAAGCAATTCATCGAGATATGCCCAACAGAATAATTCATGATTGACACTACACTGGGATATCTCTGTAGATCATTAGATCTAAGGACAATAAAGCCTCACTCTGATACCAATTGTTGGGTCCCGTAGTGTAGGAAGATAGATCTAGAGGGGGTGTGAATAGATCCTTCTATTAAAAATTAGTTCAATTAAAACACAAGCACCCCACAGCGGAAACTAACACAACATCTAAACAATTAGGCACGACGTAGATTTACCAAGCAGCAAATAGATGGACATTAAGGATTAAAATTGACTTGTAGAACCAAACTCAAGTTAGCTCCTTGTGTGCACAAATTAAGTGTATGTAGCAATTTATTTGGATTGAGTGTGTGAAAGTATCAAATTAAACCTGTGAATGGAGATAAAGGAAATGCACAGTCATACAGGCATTCAAATATGAACACAATAATTTTTAAGGTGGTTCGGGATCACGATGGGCTCCCTGCGTCCGCCCCTCACTCAACTGCATGAGGCTTCACTACTGGTAAACCAGTACAGGGATAAATCCCCACACACACACGAAGCCAAGCTCCAACACACACACACATGACGATGCCTACACACACACACGGGCACACGCCCCAATACACACACGGAGACAGAGTCTCCAATAGATCCAACGATCGGATCACACTGTTGACACACAAAATATGATTGGGCAATAATAATGTGCCGGAAGGAGTCAACCAAAAGTCAAAGACAGGTCCACTCGGACCGCTGAAACCTCAGGTCACCTTACAAGAAGTGTCGAGGACTCAACATCTCATCATCTTGGGTTTACACATCTACCACAGCTCGCTTAAGGCCTATTGATGGTCAGAGCCAATGAAATCGGCATCGAGACGATCGTGCTGGATATACCTCCATACCCCGTCCGACCAAGATGAGAATGTAACAGGTAGCTCCCGCCTGATAAAGAAGTCTCCCTGAGATGAAGAAATGCCTCTGGCCCCTCAGAATAGGGAGCCGAAGGTAGTATCAGCGAAAAACTTGAGTCGCCCGATCAGGACACCCGGAATTCTGAAGTGGTCCGTAAGCGACCGAAAGGTGACTCTATAGGAATGAAAATCTCTGAGATGAATGCCCATCTAATGAAAATTCTTCACGCGAGCATAAGGCAGGACTAGAGGCCCAATATTTTTGGTCAATAGTGCCATCAACAAAAATATGGGAATTCCGTGTAAGACACACGCAGAATATCAGAATGGTCCATAAATGGCCTTAATGATGTCCAGCCTGAGCGAAAATCCTTCCAGGGGTAGCCCTTCCAGTGAAGAAGTCCCACGCGTCCTCCAAAGGAAGTTAGCAGCACGAATTGACCTACTGAATGTCAAATCAGCACGAAACTCTGAAAATCAGTACGGGTTTGACACATCCCGAAAATCTACTGAAAGCCCGAATCAACACTTCAGAACATATTCTGGGGCCACTGCACTAACTCCAAAGCAACTCCAGACGACGACCTCTCACCGGGTTAATTTCAGGGTAAAATGACAAAATTACAAAAATGCCACTGGGAAGTGAGTCGGTAGCGCTGAAAGGTTGATTCGGCGCTCGCTTCACAGTTGAGCCGGTACCGCTGCGACACTGAATCGGTGGCGACCCTTCACGGTGATCCGATGGCGCGGACGCACCTTATTCGGTAGCCCTGGTTCACATTGATTCGGTAGCGCGATTGGCACGCATCGAGTCGGCGAGCCCATCCCATCGGTGTTCCGGTGCCCTATTTTGGACATTCACTTATAAAATGGCCCTCAGAAAAAGGGAGGATAGTGAGAAATCAATCGAAGAAAGAGATTGAGAGGTGTGAGCTGAAGAAGTCAGGGAGAAGAGTGAGAGAGAGCAAGGAGAAGGTGGGTTCCGTGAGGGGCTTTGCGTGTTCTTTCTGCTCTATATTCTTCCCCCTTCAATTTTCCTCTTTCTTTCGACTAGTTCTTTTCATCCTCTCCCCGATTCCCTGAACATTGTAATCCTCTTTTGTATTCTGCTACAATCGGAGAGGAAACTGAATAAGAGGCAAGGCTCGAGCCTCGTTGTGATTGCCATTCTATCTGTAATTTCTCTATTGTACCGCTTTCGCTGTTTTGCTTCAAATTCCCTAGCTCTTCCCGAGCGTGAGGAGGTTTCCCCCCTCAGGGGCTAAAGCTGCCATTGATCCTGGGATCGCTCGGGAAAGAGGGAAAATGGCCTGTGATGAGTCGATCACGTGATAATGGCTCGTAGCCATGCCCTCAATGGGCGACAGTAAACCCCCTCCCCATGGGCTTTATCCCCTCTCGTCATTTAACGTGGTTCAGCGTTGTATCTCTATTGATGTTCGTCTGCTCTTTGTTTCACCAAAGGATTGGCTAATGAACGAGAGGCTACTGGGCACTCTTTCACTCACCTCCGTCAGTTGTAAGGGTGCCAGTGTACTCCAATAGTCGATGCCACAGTTGTCTGTCTATTTCCTATAATGTCACTATATATATGCACCCTTCTTGGTGATCGATGGTTTGTCTTTGGAAGGTGAGGTCTCTTTCTCAAACTATTCTATTGAGATAAGTGATAGTCGCAGTCAGCGACCATGACTGCTTGCAAATCGGAGCTTACCTCGTGGCAAAGCAGAATGATATGGGTTGTCTCTGTGATTGTTGTTAATCGATGTGTGGTTTCTTCGATTGTTTCTAATCGTCCAAGCCTAGGGAGGGGTACAGCCATTTACTCGGTTTGTTTAATTTCTACGAATTAACATCACTCCGGGTTCCAGGGGGTCTGTCGCCCCGTCACATGTTCCCCTGGAAGCCCTTTGCACTGAGTGATCCAATGAAATTGCCATTGATATGGCTACAATCAGAGACCCACTGCACCCATGGATCATCACGAGTCTCTAGTAGGCTGGCCCTCGAGACTCTATTCGTGATGACCCCAGGGACTGAGGTAGTCCACCTAGGCTCTTCAGTGTTTACGGCTTGGCACCGGTTTGACCATGTGTGATGCCACTTGTTTAATTGAACATCTCCCTATTCGGGGGAGATGCTACCAAAATTTTTTTAGACGAGGTCACAGTTTCACGATGATTTTCCTCGTCTCTAACAGATTATAATGTTGTTGGTGTGTTTAGTTTTGACACTAAGAAGGGTCTATATATATGTCTGCCTTGTGCTCGAGTAGGAACCTCGCCCAGGCAAGACTGAAGAAAGCTGAATGAACGAAAGGCTGCATAATCCACCCATACAGTTGGACAATCATATCCTAAGAACCACCTAAATAACCATGAGAAAGCTTAATTAGAGGAAAAGTCATTTAAATTTTCTTTAATGTACCCTGGCTGAGCTCAAGATTGAAACATCCCTGCGATTCGGTGGCATCGCCACCGACTCGTTGGCCTGTAGATTTGATTCGGTGGCGACGCCACCGAATCGACACCCTTCATCTTTTGATTCAGTGGCATCGCCACCGAATCACCTGCCTATGTGCCTTATCGGTGGCGGCGCCACCGACTCGAGGCTCTTAACGCCTTCGCGCCGTCGACTCGTATGTGCGAATATATATATATACATATATAATAATAATAATAATAATAATAATAATAATAATAATAATAATGCAATTATGCCAATGTTGCCTATGTTTCATGCATTCGGTACATAAAAATTCCTAATCACCCATGTCATGAGTATAGTGCCTGCTTGCATGTATGACAAAACTTTGGTATATAGAATGGCGCTCAACAGAAGGCTGAGTCACGCCCGACTGGAAGTGTCGCTATGCGTGATGATGGTCTCCGGACCTAAATTCTCCTCCTCGTACCGAAGTTCGGACGTAATAAACCTTAACTCTTCTTGCATGAATAAACGAAAGCATAGAAGCCTGCATAGCTTCATGTTTATTTCACTTTTCATACATCGTTATTATTCGGCCCTGAGTGGCACTTATCTTGGTAATTAATCAAGGGTTTTCCTCCTCAGAGGATGTAATTAATGCTATGGCCTTTACGGTATAGCGGACTTCCGGTCCCGACCCGAATCTCACATTCGTCTGACCACGTCAGAACGACTACACAATAATCTGTCACTCATTTGACTGGCACGCCTCAACGCCATCTAAAATTGTTCCACCAAAGTGGCACGCCTGGTGGGACCGAGTCTCCCTTCATCTCTTTGCCAAGATAAGAAGCCACTTGGGGCTTCCCCCAAGAATATTGATCGTTTGCCTGTTTCTTTGATTACAGGAGAGCAAGAATAGAGACCGGACTAGCTGCACTCATGTTCGGTTCAGGTGTCGTTGACAACCATGTCAACCGTGGGTACCTGGCAGTGCCCACTGTGTTTGGGTCCTTCCCACTCCCGCTATCGGCTTCCCCAACTTTTTGGGGCTGGCCTTTACTGAACTATTGGGAGTCAAGTCTCCTAAGCCGACAGAGATCAAGAAGGCTGAAGAAATCAGAGTCCCTCAGGCCCCTCGCTGTGCAAGCCTATCGAAGGAGCCGACGAGAGAGGTTAGCTACATGGTGCATCACGCCACCAACGGGGCTCGCCCCATTTGCAATAGAAAACCCGGAGGCTGTCAGCCAAGGAGCATCTAGAGGAAAACTACTACTATTGTCACTGGGCACCTCTCAGCGTCCGGGAAGTCTATTCTCGTTGGAGGTGTCCGCCTCTTCCTCAACGAACGTGATGCCCAGGCCATCCCTAACCGGGTAGTCCCTGTTGTGCTTGTTCATAACTCTTTTTAGGCCTTGTCTGGAAGAAGGGCAGAGAAAGAAGGAGAAGGTCGCCAAGGCCAAAGAGAGCTCGCCACATGGCCAAAGAAATTTAAACAAGTATGGGTCCCCAAAAGGGTTCAACCCAGGAAGGAAGATACACCCATCCATCCCTGCGAGCCCAGGCCAAGGGAGATCAGGAAGAGGAGAAATGAGAGGGGTGCAGACCCAGAAGAAGAGGAGCATGCGGTCTCGGGGCTTCCGCATCGTGAAGTTTTCCATGCCTGTGCCAGATAGGCTAATATCCCAATTGTGAAAGGAAGGTTCCATCAGCCATCGGAGATAGCCCGACTGGCATATCTACCTCGGGTGTGAAGCCACACATTATCTCACGTCCTCCGTGAAAGTCATGATCAACAGGAAATGATCGATATGGTCAGACGATATTTCAGGGGCTTAGGTAACCCCTCACTAGGCCAGCAGCGCCTGCTCCAGGCAGCTATGGCAGAAGAGGAAGAATATTCATCGATAGAGATCGCGGAAGAAGAAAATAGACAAGCTTTGTCCGTGGATGATAATGGACATGAAGGTCCGTTCCAGTAATATCGTGATACTACAGAAACCCCACTATAGCAAGAGGGAAGGATGAGGAGAGCGTCAGTCTTTGAAAGGCTGACCTACCCGAGCCGGGTGAAGAGAAGTGTCTCCAGATATAGGAGGAGCTTCAATATTGTTACTTGCAATATGGCCGGAGTGGCCAGAAGATGTGACGGTTTGCCAGATGAACTGCAAGAGTTGGCTCGTCTAGCCAATCGGTCCGGGCCAGATACTAGGATGGCAACAGCTGCTAGAGAAAAGCTACAGTTGATTGAAGAAAACTGGGAGGTTACCGAAGTAACCGCCACCCTGGCTATTAATGTGGTGACCACCGAGGAAGACGAAGTCTTGTTGAATGCCTCGCCTGAGGGAGCTTCGGGAGAAGCAATGGAAGGCACTTCAAGTACGGTGACCCTGGACCCGTCCGTGTTGATGTTGCTATAAAAATATCAGTAGGAGATTGAACTCCTCAACAAACAATTGCAAGATAAAAATGAACAAGCATCCACTTCCAAGCAGCCAGAAGTGCTAGCAGAATCTTCACAATGAGGGGTTCACCCCTATGATTTCCCACCTCTATACACTCTGCCTCAGTCGGCTGAGCATAGCCAAGCTGCTCCATTGCAAAGGGTTCCTTAGCCATTGATACCGCCAATATTACCTCAGTCGCATCAGGCACCTTTGCTGCGCCCGCTCCCACAGGCGACTATACTAAACACTCCATACCAGCAGCCGGTCCACTTCTACCCAGAGCCAGCAGATCCTGCAACAGTAAACTGACTTATGGTCAAAAATATGATAGAAATGAAATTGGCTGAGCATGGTGAAGGTGGATACTTGGCTTTTGATGCCTACCGGGTGCCTTACCCACCACACCATGCTACCAAGCGGCTTCCCCCGGGAGTCAGCAAGCCGCCGAAGTTTGAAAAGTTCAAGGGGCAAGGTCCCCCAAGAAACACATAGCATACTACATGACCGTCATGGGGGATCTGGCCTCTAATGAGTCATATCTTCTGAAATTTTTTGGGTCCTTTCTGACGGGGCTCATATTTGAATGGTATTCAAGCTTGTCGGCCGGGTCGATCAGCGACTGGCCAGATATGCAGAAGAAATTCTGAGAAAGGTTCTACGTGACCGAAAGAGAAGTTACTATGGCCGAACTCTATGCAACCCGTCAAAGGCCAGATGAGAATGCTCTTGATTTTATTAAGAGGTGGAGGAATCTCGGAATGAGATGCAAGCGCCCCCTGCACCAAGAGGACTATGTACAGATATGTAAACAAAACCTCCGCAGAGAGGTGCTAGAAAGGATGATTGGAATGGAGATTAGGTCATTTGACCGTCTTAATAATATAGTAGCCGAGATTGAAGCCTTCCTGGCGAAACATTCAACTACCACATCCGGCACTTCTATGCTAAAATCAAACGTAGTCGAGCGACGCCTAGCACCTAAAGAAGCTAACACCATCAACCTCAAGGCCTTTGAGAAGCATAGGGATAAAGCTAAAAAGGTCATTGTGCCTCTGCCAGATAAGGCAGACGATAAGAAAGATGGTCCCTCACTCAGGGACAAGATGAAGAAGGCTTACTCTTTTCCCAAGGAAAAGACTAAGGTGTTGTTTGACTGGGTTACCCAGTATGACATAATTACTCTGCCTGAGCCAAAAGGGGATGAAGACCTGAAGAAACAAGACAGTCCCAGGTTTTGTCCTTACCATTGAATGCTGGGACATCCATTTGAAAATTGCTATGTCTTCGAAGACATCATAGAAGGCCTGATAAGGAAAGGAGAGATAGATATGGGGGAGTACAAGGTTGATCCCCCGCAGCCGCACGGAGTTCAGATGAACGGATGGCTATTAATATGATATCTCTATACCCGGCATTACCTGAAGAAATGGCGGAGGCTAGTACGTAGCATACATATGAGGCGTGTTTTCTCACACCTCTAAAAGACCAACAGGGATGTCAGCAGGTCCCTGCAAGATACAAGAAAAAGCCTTTACCCCAATCAGTTAAAGGGGTACAAATTCGAGGCATCACTCCACGGCCAACCACGCCATCCCCAGCTCTGGTCTGGGTTGAGTAGCCTGTGAGGGTCAAAATTCCTATCCGCAACCGGAAGAAACCGAGCCCGTTGCCCCAGGCTAAAAAGGTCAGCCCAGAACTCCAGCGGCTACAGGCCTATATAAACAGGCTAGAAGAATATGAGCAGCTCGCATTACAGCCACTACTGGTGAAGGATTATGTTCCGTGGGAGGAATTGGAACGGCTTTCTCTACAGCAACAAGAGGAGCCCAAAGAAGTTCCTAAAGAGGACAAAAGCATGTTCTGGGGGCAGGCGCCAATTGAAAAGAAAAAGAAGAAGAAAAGAAGGGGTCGAAAGGCCAAGAAGGAAATGGTGTTATCCTACAACACACTGTCCGCCCTCTTCACCCTGCCTGGGGATAAAGATGAAGACGAAGACATGTTATACTCTTGCTGCCGAGGCAAATCAGGCTGAAACTTCTCAGTCAGCACATGCTACCCGCTCAAGTCAAAAATGGGGGCGCCCGCCGCCCGCCGCCCGCCGCCCGCCAACCATAATATCATCTTCAGGGGTAAGCAGCCGTACAAGATACCTGCGCCAGAGGTTAAGGGAGTCCAGATCCCTCCCCTGTCAGGGCTGTACAACTAGGCTAGGGGTAGTAGCAGCACTCCCTCCTTTCTGGAATTCTTCATTAAGTCCCAAGGCAAGCAGCCCTACCATGAGGCCAGCCCCGCAGTTGGGAGCATACCCCCATAGCCTTAGCAGCCTTCGAACCAGACAAAGGGAGATAAGGCCAGGGCAGAGATAGATGCCAACAAACAGCCGGGTGAAGCCGCTAAGCAGCAAGGAGACACAGAACCGGTGGCTGATGAAGTAGGCCCATCAGGGGCCACTGTGCAAGGTTCCTCCAGACCAAAATGGGCGAAAGAGATGAAGCTGTCAAATGTCCGAGCGGGCAATAGAATCATGAAACTATTGAAGAAGCTTCCTGCTTGATTTATGATGTGGGATGGACACGTGACCTAGGACTCTAGCTCATGGGCGTCCCTAGCAAGGGATGCATGGGACCGTGCATGGTTGAGAAACCGGTAATGAGTCGGGTAGTCGGCTCTTCCGTGCTCGGATCGAGTCACGGGACGAGTCTCGATCTCTCTCTCGCAACGGCGATATAAGAATATAATGAGCTAGAAACCTATCACTCGCAGCGCCATATACAAAGATATACGAAATAAGCAAATGCCTACGAGGAGGGTGGCGAGTGTACCTCCACGCTCCGAGTGGGGGAAAGACGATCCCGGCCAAGTACGGTAACTCCTGGTACAATGGTAAAAATTTAATTACATCAGTGAATTACGTTGACCACTCCACACAGGGAGGTAAAAGGCTACAGGTGGGCCCGGGAGGACGGACCCTGGGTTGACGGGCAGCAAGCCGGAATGGCTCTCGGGGCGAACTCGGCATGCTGGTCTGACTCGGTACTGCACCGAGTCGGTGCTGCGCCAACTCAGTTCTGACTCGCTGGAGAGCAAGCCGTTGCCTCCAAAGGAACGTCGCCTTCCTGAGATCTTCTGAAGGCGCCGCTTGGCTGGGACGATGGCAGCATATTGTGAATGTGATTTTGATGATTACAAAATGCCTTTGTAGCTTGGCCTTGTGCGTGAATGGTTATTCATGTCTTCCTGTGTATGAAGTTTGAAATGGTTGTGGAAATGGCTGTGGAAATGATCACAAACTAAATGGTTGTGGAAATGCTCACAAACTACTTTTATTGGGATATCATGTCGATGTATTTGTGACTCTTTAAGGCTCATATGTGCTTTGATGCTAGCACATTGCATTGTGGAAAACATGCTTGGATAAATGTCATATTGAGCCTCATGTCATGAATGGTAATGCTAAATGATTGATTGAGATGCAAATACCATTGCTAGCCCCCAAGGTAATGATGTGTGGATTGATGAGAGTTTGGATGATGATCAAATTGAATGTGACTCAATATTATTTTATGTGGCTTGGCTCCTTACTCTTTGAATTCCAAATTTATACTATCATGCAATGGTGAATGATATTTGGAATTTCATGACTCTGTGTATGAATGATTCAACCAATCAACAAGAAATGTGAACTCCGGTAAAACAATGAAGTGTTGCTATAAGGAGTTAAATGGATATCTCGTTCCTCCTTCACTCTTGGAATATGTTCAATGATGTATTTTATTGTGAACATGCTCATAGTGTTATTGCTTGATGTAAAGATCTTGATTTTCAACTAACCTCTTGCCTTATCATATTTTTCAGGATGAAAAATCATGGTTGATCTTCATGGGATTATGGTAATAGTTAATCAATTTTTTCCCATTGATTTGATGGTGGTTTTAGTTGTTTTTCAGGCCCAAACAAGAAGGGGTCGACCCTCTCAGGTTCTGTTCAAAATAGAACCATTTTTATGAACCATGCCTAAAAGGGTCGACCCCTGGGGTCGACCCATGGAAGGGTCGACCCCTGTAACCCAGAACCAAAAATTTGGTTCTGTTTGGGTTCTGGAATCACGAGGGGGTCGACCCCTGTAACCCAGAACCAAAGATTGGTTCTGTTTGGGTTCTGGAAACACGAGGGTCGACCCTAGGGTCGACCCCTTCAGTTCCGACCTCCAGCCGCCACTTTTGACCACCGTTTTTTTGCTCCTAAAGTCTTCCAATCCGAGTCCAACTTCCACAAAACACTCCACAAAATGTGGATCTGGTTCCCAAGCTGTCTTTGACTGTCCTAATCAATTAAATAAACCCTAGTGGCATTAAATAAATAAGAAGAGAGGTGAGATCTAAGGGGTTGTTGAGACATTCTAATTGGTATGTGCAGGTTCGGAGTTGCAGCTCTCAAGCCCTCTTCCGCCTTACTCTGAAGCTAAAATTGAAAGGAAGAAGCTTGAATCAAGCCCCAAGATCATGTACAACTGAAAGCTGCATCTAAAATCAAGATCCAACCTCTGTTCGTGCTGCATTACTTCACACTTGCTTCAAGTTCGTTCTTCATCCTGCAGAAGCATTTCATGAGGGAGTTATCTTGATCTTTCACTTCTGTATCTCTTATTTGAGATTGCTTAAGGTTTTGAATGGGTATCTAAGATGTGTAATAATCATCTACATGTTCTTTGTTCACTCTCTCTTGCATATATATATGAGATGCAATTTTTGTGATATAACATTTCTAATGCTCATATATTCTTTTGTATAGGTGAAGAAGAGGGGGATCTCTAAACCATTGATTTTCACATTCTTGATTAGAGATTAGCTTAAAGGTTGTGCTTATTATTCCGTTTATCTATTCTTTCAGGTGAAGAAGAAAATGGAAGAAGGAAAAGAGGAGTGCCTTGAGGAGAGGAAAAAGATGATGTCTAGATTATGATCATCTGTCAACGAGCAAGGAGAATCATATTTTGCTGAAGAAGGGGGAGCCTTTTACTTAATGTAACTTTCCAATTTCCATCTATATAATTTGTTTGGAGGGTCATAGCATATAATTGTCATTGCTTCATAAACATTTGAGAGAACACTTGGTGTGGGTGTTCAGAGCAAGGGTTCTCCGAGTGTGTGTGTTGTCCTATGTGTGTCGATTTGTGCGGAGTATATCCGCGTGTGTGGTTGGGAGTTTCCTCCCGTGTGGTTGTGTAGGCATTGCCCTACGTGTGTGTGGACGGAGCTGTGTCTCCGTGTGAGGTATTTTGTTCGGGGTGTGTTCCCTAACTGTGTGTGTGTGTGTGTGTGATGCTGTGGCAGTAGTTTGAGGCAAGGCCTCGTGTGTGGTTTGCTGCGAAAGCAGCGTGTGTGTTGTTAGGGTTCATCCCCGTGTTGCTACATTTTTGTAGCGTGCAGTGAAGCCTCACCGGTTTGGTGAGGGGTAGACGTAGGGAGCCCGTCGTGGTCCTGAAGCACCTTAAAAATCCCCGTGTCTTGTGGTTTGATTCTTGTGATTGTGTGTTCTCTATCCTATCTGTTTGTGCAATCGTGTGAGCTTGGTGAGATTGAGTGAATCTAGTTTAAACATGTTTAGATTAAATTACTCAATCTTGTATATTCCGCTGTGTGCTAGTTGTGTTTTTAATTGGACATAGTTTTTAGTAAAAGGATCTATTCACCCCCCCTCTAGATCCGTGATCCTGCACTACGGGACCCAACAATTGGTATCAGAGCGAGGCTCTGTTGTCCCTAGATCTTGCGATCTACAAAGTGATCCCAGTGCATTCTACAATCATGAATTTTTTTGTTGAACATGTCTCAATGAATTGTTTGCCAATCTTCACTGGTTCAGATTTTGATTCATGGCTAGGCAAACTCTGTATGGTGATCAATTCTATTAATCATAGTCTTTGAAAATTAATTTATCATGGTCCACACATATTACCTCTAGATGAGACCAAGTGGTCTAATCAGGATAAAATGATGCATCATGATAATGTTACTGTCTTGAGTTTATTGAAAGCTTCTGTAAGTACTAACAAGTATCCATTTGTATCTTCTTGTAGGACGGCGAAGGAGCTTATGGACCAGTTGATTAAAGCTCAAGAGAAGGACATGTTGAAATGTCTCATGGCGGATGATGCTGATCAACAAAGTGACGAAAATGTAGAAGAGGTAGATTCTGATTCTGAAGAATTTACTCTTGATGATCTTGTTGAATCTTATGATGAGTTGGAAAAATAATATAAGAATGTCAAGTTAGAAAATAGAAAATTGAAAAAGAAATCTGAAAACTTGGTCCATGAAAATGGTTCTTGTGATAAATGTTCTGAGCTTGTTAACTTCAATGAACTTTTAGAGCATGATGTTGAATGTCACAAAGAAACCATTGCTTGTTTGAGAAATGAAAATGTTACCCTCAAGAACATAATTGATCAATTGGAGAAAACTGAAAAAGATCTAAGAAACAAAATGGAATCAAACTCAATTGATCAGGATATTTGCAATGAATTGATTATGAATGATAAACTTGCAAATGAAAATAAAGAACTTAAAAAGGAAAATAGTGCTATATTGATTCAGACATCTCTGGTTGAAGGCAGCATGAAGTTTCTTGAAAAAGAAAATATTTTGTTAAAATCTGAAAATGAAAAATTAAAATTTCTAAACACAACCATGTCTAAAAAATTACTTACTTTTGAAAAAGGGAAAAGTTTGGTTGTTGATGATTGTGAAAAGATACATGTGCTAGAACAAATGATGGAGAGCTACAAAGCCATCAATGCCCAATTGAATGAAAAAGTCATTTCTTATGATAATGAGATCATTTCCTATGAATTGCATATTTCATCACTTGAAAAGGAAATTCTTGATCTGAATGATTCTTTGTCTAAGTTTGTGAATGGGGAAGAAAATCTAAACAAGATATTGGGGACTAAGGTGAATTTTCAAAGAGAGGGGCTGAGCTATAATCCTGTGAACAAAAAGAAATTTGAAAATAAAGTCTATACATCATTTGTTCATGCAAACATAGCCAGCACATCAAATGGGTCTCCAAATCAATCTGTTCCTCAAACAACAAAGAGATCAAATGAATGTCTGAAAAAGAAACAAAACTTACATCAAAAGGCTAAAAATGTTGTTGGTGTCACGATGAATGCCATGAAAAATTATGTTGCACACACACATTCATCCACAAAGAAAATCTCATATTTTTATTGTGGTGAACTTGGTCATATGATGCATGATTACCTTTTGATGAAATCTGAAGATCTAGAAGTATGTAAGAAAATGAATGGCTTCAGAAAGCCAAGAAAGTTTTTGAACACAAAAAGAACTTTTGATAACTCTTATGTTCATGTAAGAAGACCATTTGAAAGATTTGCTCCATTGAACTGTTTTCATTGTGGAAGGTTCGGTCACAGGATGAACAATTACTCTAATTTGAAAAATGAGAACATCTCTTCAAACCCACAAAAATTCCATGCTCATTCTTACAAGAAAAATCTGAAGTCTTTTGGTCATTGTCATTATTGTGGTGAGTTTGGGCATACCATGCATGATTGCTTCTTAATATATTTTGATGATATGCTTTCCCAAAAATTGTGGAAGGCACCCACTAGAGGTGCAACTAACCATCCGGGACCCAAGAAGGTTTGGGTACCCAAAACAACCAAATGAGAACTTTGTTGCAGGATTGCCTTGAGGCCAAGAGGAAGGCCTTAAGTCGACTTGGGCAGTTCGGGTGTGATGCCTTGGTTAACATAGGCTGGTCCTTGATTTCACACTGATTTATAAGTTGGTTGTTCATGTTTGTGCATATTGATTGTATGAATTCTCAGTTCATACTGTTGGAATTTAAAGTCTCTAATATGTAGGTGTGAAGAGGCAGTCTTGTATGTTTTATGTGCATCAACCTTGTCTACACATGTGCTTAGACTTGGTTCTTCATGTGTTTAGTCTGGACTCTTTACACTGTTGGGCTAAACTTGTAATCTCTGAAGTGAACTTTGAACTCATGTCAGCTTGAGTGAATCACTTGTATTGAAATCTGAAACTCATCATTCATTCTTACAGCTCATAGGAGATTGTCTTGTTGAGAGAGAGAGAGTCATATGTGATGAAAAGCCTTGAAGTTAGTTTCTTCAATATGTATTGGCTTAATATTGACATGACTTGAGCTCTTTACAGTGCAGGTTTGATTATGACCATCAACCCTTAAAATCATGGTAAGAATTCAAACGTTTGAATGTATCACCATGTGTCTAGATTGAGTTTAATTCATGTTTGGCATTTCTGGGCTCAGATTAACTGTCTTAGGCAGTTTTGCTTGTTCCTTGGATGGTGTCGAAATGCCCATCTTGAGGACCGATTGGTTTGAACTTTTACCCCATTACCCTTAGGGTTTCTCTTCTTATCGTAGAGGATTGTTGAAAGGGTTTTGGCATGGGGTTCTCGGAGAGAAAGAAAGGAGCTCAAGTAGACTTCAATGCCAGATTTGATCTACTTCCATTTCTTTTGGCTAATATCATTCTATTTCTTGCAGGAGAGAAAGAAAGGAGCTTGTTGATGAAGATGACAACAAGCGAAATAAAGTGAAGAAATTGAGGATGTTAATAAAGGTAACTCAAGACAGAGGTGAGAAAATAAAGTGTTTGTTTGAAGCTCTTTGGTCTTGATGTTAATGCCATAACTTGGCAGACAGTGATTTTGAAGTTTTGAATACCCCTTGGTTGCTTTTGACAATGTGGATAATGAATGCTTGGCTGAATGGTATTGAAACATCTGAGCAGTATATATGAGAGTGTAGCCATTGAATGTCTTTTGCTAAACCCCCGATGTCAAATGAGAATACATTTATTTTTGATCATCATTTCAATGATTACATGGTATATAAAATGTTATGGTGCTAGGCTCGGATACAGAGGGGGGGTGAATGTATCCCCTTCAGAAATTATGTCCAAATTAAATCTCTAGAGCTCAGATATGCGGAATAAACACTAATGAGCTTTCCAAGATGAGATGATAAGACAACAATAGATCAAATAGTTGGACTGCAACAATGCAGCCACCTGATCAAACCAGAAACGCAGACAGAACTAAGCAAACCAATCACACCTAGCAAAATAATGCTCAAGGTTAACTCCCTAGATAATATAACTAGCCAAGCATGCACAACCTGTGAATGGGAGGTAGAAGGCAAGGAACAACCGCACAAACCAAAACCACTGCACAGTAGATTTTTAGGTGGTTCGGTCACCAAGACCTACATCCACCCCTCACTCCCAACCAGAGTGAGGCTTCACTAGCCAACGCTAGAAACAAGCAGACTCAGTCTACGAACACTTGCTGCCACACAGCTTGACCAGGGGAACATCCTCCCCTCTTCCTCCCAACCGGAGGGACACCCCAAGTGACTCCCAGCCACTTGGAAACCAGAGGTCGAAGACCTCTCTTTCTCCAGACCAGGAGGGACCCCTGGACTTGCAACCACAAGCCCAGAACAGGAGGACGAGCCTCCCTTCCTCTAACCAGAGGGAACCCACAAGTGACAACCTGTCACTTGCAACCCGGAGATCAGATCTCCCTTCTCCTGAACCAACAGGAGGACCCCGATCCCCAACAGGGCAATCGGAAGAACAAAGCTAACCAGAGAAACAAAATGAAAAGTAAGAAAACATAAAAGGAACAGCAACAAAGGTTGGAAATGAAACACAATAGTCGTTCTGGATTTGATCCACGAACAGACTGAACAGGTCTTCAATAGAACTCTATCCTCTCTTCTTTTCTTCCTCTTCTTTCTTCTTCTCAGCTCACGCAATCTTTCTCTCTTTCTTCTACTGCTTTCACTCTCTATTTTCTTCTCTTTCGCAGGCTCTCCCTATCTCTTCTTTTCTCTTCTTCTTCTGCTCTTTTGATCGTTGCTGTCTTTTTTCTGCTGTATCGAAGAGCTTTCTACTCTCTTTCTTCTGCTGGATCGAAGAGCTTTCTGCTCTGCTGTTGCTCTTTTTGCTCTCCAGGCTTCTTCTTCGATCAGTCTTCATCTGTTGGATGAAGTCTTGTATGTATAGCAATAGCAGGCACACTAGGCGCGTGTGGCTTCCACATTTCCTACCCTAGAAATTCAGACGACGTGGCAGCATCCTGGTATCTCATCCATCCTTGGATCAGGAGCCAGGCACCTCGGATCATGTGCCCTTCATTAGCCTCTTCAGTCCGATGTATAGAGTTCTCAGTTCACGTGCTTAATGACAGCAATCTGACTTGCTGGGTCGACGCTGTCAATCAATGGCGTTAACGCAGTGAGGCATTCCAGTAAGCCATTAGCTTCGTCTCTTTAGCTGCTGCGTCGACGCTTCCAACCCGTGGCGTTGATGCATTGATGCATTCCAGTGAGCAACCAGCCTAGCCTTTCTTAACTGTTGCGTCGACGCTGCTCCACTGCTGCGTTGACGCATTGGAATATTTCTGACAAGGCCTCTGCTTCTTGAGTGGCTGAGTTGACGCAGCCTTTGCGTAGAGTTGATGCTGTGAAGAGTATCCGTGGATGCATCTTCACTGGTGCGTGGACGCCATAAGCTCTAGCGTCGACCCTGTTCCCTTCAGCAACAAGAATGAAGTCATAAGGTCTAAGTATGTACATTGTATTGTATATACTTCGAAAGAAACAGTCCAATGTATATACTTCAAGAACTCTAGACAACGGACGCTGTACAGACTTCAGATGCTTTGAACGCTTGAGCGATGTATAGACTCTGAATCGATAAGGCAGGCTGTACAGACTATAAGAAGGTTGAAGCACTATGTAGACTTGATGAAGATTTAGGCCGTTGTACAGACATGGGGTTCAGCTGAGGATGTATGGACTTTGACGAAGTGAAGCAGTGTACAAACTTTGAATCAAACCGATGTATAGACTTGAAAGGGCATGGAGTGTAAAGACTTGAAGTCTGAAGACGATGTATAGACTTGGTGAAACAAAGTCCAGTGTATAGACTTGGTGAACTGACTCCAATGTACAGACTTGCAAAAGCGAGCTACAGTGCCAATGTGTAGACTTCACGCTGTACAGACTTTCCAAAGAGAACGTAACGATGTACAGACTTGAGGCTTTGAACGTTGAAGGCACAAGACGATGTACAGACTCAGATTCTAGACCAGTGGCTGTACAGACTTAGAGTGTAGCTTAAGCCTTGAACGTAGGAATAGGCTGGACTGTATAGACTTCAGGATTCAGAAACGAATGTACACACTTGACCAATTCAAAGGTGAATCAAGTGTACAGACTCTGAGTCCAAACCCAACGGCTGTACAGACTTAGAATGTGAAGACTGATGTACAGACTTCATTAATCAAACAGGCTACACAGTCCACTGTATGGACTTGATGAAATGAACTTCAGGAGGATATGACACGGCTGTACAGACTTGTTTTCCAAACGAATGAATAGACTTTGCCACAGTCTAATGTATAGACTTGAAGAACCTGAACTGAAGAGTCGACGCATCAGCTCAAGGAGTTGACGCACTACTGTGTGGACAGAGATAAATATGACTGAAGGGTCGACGCATCAGCACAATGAGTTGACGCACTGCTGTGGAGGCTGTGAAGACAGGGTGTAGATAGAATCAAATAGAGCAAGTTATCTGACAGCCATATGAACTCCATTCACTTACATGATAAAACATGAATTAATCGAGAAGAAAAAGGAAAGCATTATGATCAGAGAATGACTGAATAATAGCATGATGACACACACAGCAAGATGACTCACAGTGAATAACTCACATCAAAACTAATCATCAAAACCACCATTAAAACCGTCATCAAAATCACATGGGCACAACAATCTCCCCCTTTTTGATGATGGCAACACTACACAGTGAGTCAGTCTGATGACTCAAACTATTCTCCCCCTTTGACTTCATCAAAAAGAAAATAGTTTGAGAAATTAAAGCATGTATAAAAAATCAGTCAATTTCTCCCCCTTGCAAGAACATGATTCTCCCCCTTTAAGAGTGTCAGCAAGAGCATGAGTTAGAGATGATCAAAAGGAACCTGCATGCAATGATTGAATGATATTCTCCCTCTTTGGCAAACAATATCCCCCTTTGGTATAATCAAAATAAACCATGGGAAGGGGTATGAATGTAGATGCAGATATCAGAGATATGAATGCAAGAGCATAATTCTTCTCCTTCTATGCAGCATGATGCATATGACAAGGAGGCTCCCCCTCAAGAAATGGAACCTTATGAAATGAATGAGAAGGAGACCACAGGGGCAAATAAGGAGAAGTTCAAGTCAATGAGCCAAGGATAGTGAGCAGAAGAATTTCAGATAAGCTTGAAACATAAGGAATTCAATCAGATTTTCAAGGAAATGTCATTCTCATAAATCCAAAACATAAATTTTCAAAGTCTTCCATTATAAGGGCTTATGAATGAGCTTTATTGAACAGCATGATTTAAACATGATGTATGCAGAGTTTATCAATAAAATTCTGTATTGATATCTAAAACCATGTTTTAATAAAAAATGAACCAAGCCCTCATATTTATCTTGATTATCCTCCCTTTGTCTTACACAATCAAATTTATTGACTTCTTTCAGAATTACATGCACTAGTATTGAGATTAAGTAATTATGAAGTCATATAATTTTGTCTAGGGTTGTAGCAATTTGATTTTAGCATCAATATTCAGATATTTCAATTCGTTCAACAATTTTTCATGCTACAAATTTTACGAGCAGTCTAGTTCAGTGCACACTTTGTAACTAGAGGATATACCTTGATCAGAGGCCTATATCCCTAAGCACTTAGTGTGACTAACTGTCATGCTATATATGAACAGAGATAGTATTTACACATCATGACACACTCCAAATCATTTCTTGATGAGTGAGTTGTATTTCTCAGTGTGCATGCCATTGCTCTGCCTGAATTTCAATGAATTCTTAATAAGAGTTAACTAAGGCACCTCATGACACAGTCCTTTGGACATGTGTTTCTCAATGACCAATGTCATTGCTCTGACAGATATTACCCTTTAGACATTTCAGAAAAATTTATTTGCTTCAAATCAATAATAGTTCCATGTACTTAATCTGTTAAAGTCATGTATTCAAAAGTACAGATTTCAGAAGTTTTCAAGACACAGCATGAAACAGATGGTTAATGTTTATTAAACATGCTTCAGATATTTTTAAGAGATTTTAAAGTCAAACTCATTGAATACATTAAACTTGAACCACCTGAGTTATTTCAGATATTCATAAAAACGTATAATAGAAGATTTCTAGTTCAAAAGTTTTCAGATTTATGATCGAGATAGCCCATTGAAATCTTCATGAAAGACTGATAGAAATCTGAAGCCAAATGATACCAATTGATAGGAGAGATTTTGAAGCTCAATGTTTTCAAAAAGATGTTCAAGGTCTGTCAACAAAATCAATAAGAAGGGATATGCAATGAATTCTGACAAATGTATGCATTTGACAACCTATATGCAATGCATTGACTTCCCCTGACACTATGCATTCAATGACCCTTTTTGGTATTTTCAATGCAGTAAAATGCAATGCAATTAACTACATGCATGCAAAGACTCAACATTGAATGCTATGCAAGGACATGCAATTAACTCCCCCTGAAAACATGCAATGTTTGCACTGAAAACTGAACATTTAATTTTGATTCATGCACATTCAGACTGTCCTAACCAGCAAGGTGACCCATGGTACTAGGCAGAGCACTTGGTCTAAAAGACCACCTCACACATAGTAAGAACCTCCAGACAGACTTCCCTGTCTTTTGGTACCTTACCATTTATATACCATTGAGGTCAACCATGATAATTCAATATAGGCAGCATGCATGGATCACATTTCAACTAATCAGATTTTTCAGAATGCAATGGACAGATTTTCAATGAACTATGCAATAGATAAATTTCAAGCCATATTCATAAGCAGTTCAGATTTTTCCAGAAAATTCAGAATGCAATTTCTTTTCAAAGGTTATGCATTCCAGCAATTATCAAACAACTACAAATGGCAGATATGCAACAATTTCAAAGTAGGAGATGCAGAGAAATTACCTGAAAATTTCAGAGGGGGTTTTTCCTTGAGTGCCTTGGTTTATTTCCCCCTTTTATTCCTCAGCTTCCAAGGCACACATGTAGCAAACACATCATTTTGATGTAACAGGTACCCAAGAATCCTTGGGTCCTGGTTTAGCAGTGACACTCCTAGCAGGTTTTCTCAACAGATTTTTCGCATGTTTATCATCACAACACATGATATGACAATTATACATGGAATGCCCTACCTGCCCACAATGATAATAAGAAATAACAGATTTCATGTTCTCCTTGTATACATCAGCATTGGCGTGAACATGGTGTGAGTGAACATGATTAATTCTGTTATTGACATGAAAATTTTTCTTTTCATAACCGGCCAGCCAACAGTTAATAGCTCTGTGGCCTGGCATTCCACATTCAAAACATACAGTGTGTTTGCTTCTAGAACCAAACTTCTTTCTATCAACAATATTTTTATTAACAGGGAAATTAACAAATCCAGAGTTAGTTTTCTTTCCCTGAGCATGCCAGCAGAAGGCAGCAATGTGACCAAACTTCCCACAGCAATAGCATTGAATTTTCCTTTCCTGATCAGTAGAATGTTTCCTAAAATGATTTCTAGGATACTTTCTAGCAGCATTTCTTTCATCATTTATCAATGCTACACAGTTATGCATAATATGGCCAACTTTCCCACAATAGTGACATGTTATAGCCTTTTTATTCACATTCACTTGTTTGACAAGATTGATATTCTCATGAGAGTGTGAATGTGTGTGTGAGCAGTGAGCATCATGCACATGTAAATCAGAGACATATTTGGACTTATTCAAATCAGCATTTTCCTTTTATTTTTGAATCTTTTTCTATTTCTCATCTGAATTTTCAGCCTTCTTAGCAGTGAATTGAAAAATAGAAGAACTAGATTGATTAGCTTGTTCAGAGCTTTTCACGAATACAGTTGACTTCTTCTTTTCATTCACTTCCTTATTCACATGCACATACCCAAGTCCTTCTTTCTGAAAATTCACTTTAGAACCAAGCAGCCTATTCAAATTGTCTTTTCCTTTAACGAATTTTGACAAAGAATTTTTCAGATCTTCAATCTCAGAATTCAATGAAGCGATACTCACTTCATACTTGGATAGCTCAGATTCACAACCAATCAGCTGTTGTTGCAAAGCATCATTCAGGTTCTTCAGAGTTTCATTTTCTTGTTGAACCATTATTTCAATGTTGTTCTCATTTTCCTTCACAACAGTTTTTCCTTTTTCAATTGACAACCATCTTTCAGAGAAGACAGTATTAAGAACCATTAGCTTTTTATTTTGATCTTTCAAGTAGGCATTTTCTTCTTTCAGACTTCTGACTTCAGAATTTTTCTCTTTTCTTAATTTTCTCTTCTCTGATTTAACTCTTTCATATTTTTCCAGTAGATGCTCATGCATGGCAACTAAATCATCATGACTCATATCCTCGGTCTCAGAGTTTACCTGGGATGAGGACTCATCTGATTGATCACTCCTTCTTGCCATGAGACATTCTTCTTCCTTTCCATTGTGGATGCGAAGCAATTCATCCAATATTTCCTTTGCCGAGCTACAACCTGAGAAAGAGGAAAAATCATCAGAACCGATTGCAGCCTTCATTAAATTTAGAGCTCTCACATTATCATCATTTTTCAACTTGTGAACATGAGTCCACTTGGACTTATCCTTAGGAAGTTCATGTGGACTGTGAGAGATAACCTTCCACAATTGTGGATTAATAGAGTTAACATGCTTGTGCATACGATATAGCCAGAATTTAGTATTTGAACTACTGAATAGTGGAGGATGAGCCATGAGAACACAACAGATTAATGCAACAGGAATATTGATGAACTAAAAATAAATTAGCATCGAAAACTGCAAGATCGGATCTATAGGTCGCTGGACCTTGTATGCAGACACCGCTCTGATACCAACTGTTATGGTGCTAGGCTCGGATACAGAGGGGGGGTGAATGTATCCCCTTCAGAAATTATGCCCAAATTAAATCTCTAGAGCTCAGATATGCGGAATAAACACTAATGAGCTTTCCAAGATGAGATGATAAGACAACAATAGATCAAACAGTTGGACTGCAACAATGCAGCCACCTGATCAAACCAGAAACGTAGACAGAACTAAGCAAACCAATCACACCTAGCAAAAATATAATGCTCAAGGTTAACTCCCTAGATAATACAACTAGCCAAGCATGCACAACCTGTGAATGGGAGGTAGAAGGCAAGTAACAACCGCACAAACCAAAATCACTGCACAGTAGATTTTTAGGTGGTTCGGTCACCAAGACCTACATCCACCCCTCACTCCCAACCGGAGTGAGGCTTCACTAGCCAACGCTGGAAACAAGCAGACTCAGTCTGCGAACACTTGCTGCCACACAGCTTGACCAGGGGAACAGCCTCCCCTCTTCCTCCCAACCGGAGGGACACCCCAAGTGACTCCCAGCCACTTGGAAACCAGAGGTCGAAGACCTCTCTTCCTCCAGACCAGGAGGGACCCTTGGACTTGCAACCACAAGCCCAGAACCGGAGGACGAGCCTCCCTTCCTCTAACCAGAGGGAACCCACAAGTGACAACCTGTCACTTGCAACCCGGAGATCAGATCTCCCTTCTCCTGAACCAACAGGAGGAACCCGATCCCCAACAGGGCAATCGGAAGAACAAAGCTAACCAGAGAAACAAAATGAAAAGTAAGAAAACATAAAAGGAACAGCAACAAAGGCTGGAAATGAAACACAATAGTCATTCTGGATTTGATCCATGAACAGACTGAACAGGTCTTCAATACAACTCTCTCCTCTCTTCTTTTCTTCCTCTTCTTTCTTCTTCTTAGCTCACGCAATCTTTCTCTCTTTCTTCTACTGCTTTCACTCTCTATTTTCTTCTCTTTCGCAGGCTCTCCCTATCTCTTATTTTCTCTTCTTCTTCTGCTCTTTTGATCGTTGCTCTCTTTCTTCTGCTGGATCGAAGAGCTTTCTGCTCTGCTGTTGCTCTTTTTGCTCTCCAGGCTTCTTCTTCGATCAGTCTTCATCTGTTGGATGAAGTCTTGTATATATAGCAGCAGCAGGCACACTGGGCGCGTGTGGCTTCCACATTTCCTGCCCTAGAAATTCGGATGACGTGGCAGCATCCTGGTATCTCATCCATCCTTGGATCACGAGCCAGGCACCTCGGATCACGTGCCCTTCATTAGCCTCTTCAGTCTGATGTATAGAGTTCTCAGTTCACGTGCTCAATGACAGCAATCTGACTTGTAGCGTCGACGCTGTCAATCAATGGCGTTAACGCAGTGAGACATTCCAGTAAGCCATTAGCTTCGTCTCTTTAGCTGCTGCGTCGACGCTTCCAACCCGTGGCGTTGACGCATTGATGCGTTCCAGTGAGCAACCAGCCTAGCCTTTCTTAACTGTTGCGTCGATGCTGCTCCACTGCTGCGTTGACGCATTGAAATATTTCTGACAAGGCCTCTACTTCTTGAGTGGCTGAGTTGACGCAGCCTTTGCGTAGAGTTGATGCTGTGAAGAGTATCCGTGGATGCATCTTCACTGGTGCGTGGACGCCTTAAGCTCTAGCGTCGACCCTGTTCCCTTCAGCAATAAGAATGAAGTCATAAGGTCTAAGTATGTACATTCTATTGTATATACTTCGAATGAAACAGTCCAATGTATATAATCAAGAACTCTAGACAACGGACGCTGTACAGACTTCAGATGCTTTGAACGCTTGAGCGATGTATAGACTCTAAATCGATAAGGCAGGCTGTACAGACTATAAGAAGGTTGAAGCACTGTGTAGACTTGATGAAGATTTAGGCCGTTGTACAGACATGGGGTTCAGCTGAGGATGTATGGACTTTGACGAAGTGAAGCAGTGTACAGACTTTGAATCAAACCGATGTATAGACTTGAAAGGGCATTGAGTGTAAAGACTTGAAGTCTGAAGATGATGTATAGACTTGGTGAAACAAAGTCCAGTGTATAGACTTGGTGAACTGACTCCAATGTACAGACTTGTAAAAACGAGCTACAGTGCCAATGTGTAGAGTTCACGCTGTACAGACTTTCCAAAGAGAACGTAACGCTATACAGACTTGAGGCTTTGAACGTTGAAGGCACAAGACAATGTACAGACTCAGATTCTAGACCAGTGGCTGTACATACTTAGAGTGTAGCTGAAGCCTTGAACGTAGGAATAGGCTGGACTATATAGACTTCAGGCTTCAGAAACGAATGTACACACTTGACCAATTCAAAGGCGAATCAAGTGTATAGACTCTGAGTCCAAACCCAACGGCTGTACAGACTTAGAATGTGAAGACTGATGTACAGACTTCATTAATCAAACAGGCTACACAGTCCACTGTATAGACTTGATGAAATGAACTTCAGGAGGATATGACATGGCTGTACAGACTTGTTTTCCAAACGAATGAATAGACTTTGCCACAGTCTAATGTATAGACTTGAAGAACCTGAACTGAAGAGTCGACGCATCAGCTCAAGGAGTTGACGCACTACTGTGTGGACAGAGAAAAATATGACTGAAGGGTCGACGCATCAGCACAATGAGTTGATGCACTGCTGTGGAGGCTGTGCAGACAGGGTGTAGACAGAATCAAATAGAGCAAGTTATCAGACAGCCATATGAACTCCATTCACTTACATGATAAAGCATGAATTAATCGAGAAGAAAAAGGAAAGCATTATGATCAGAGAATGACTGAATAATAGCATGATGACACACACAGCAAGATGACTCACAGTGAATAACTCACATCAAAACTAATCATCAAAACCACCATTAAAACCATCATCAAAACCACATGGGCACAACATAAAATGGTGACATGTGGAAGGGCAGGTCAAGCCTGTTTGAAAGCTATCACCATACGTGAGAATATGCCTCCGCCCGGTACCATGAATCATCTATGCATATGGCATCCAACTTAAATGAATTTTCTAAAATCATGCATTGATTATGGGGGAGTTTTGCATGCTGAAAATTTTGAAAATGATGTTTTTCCATTCTCTCCGCATGATGATATTGTTTTTGTGGCTGAACATCTTGAGGACTGAAGTTGATCAATGTTCCATGGTCTTTACCAATGTGCCACTCGTCTTTCTAGATAAAAGTACAACTGTTTTCAAGAAAAGTTCGCATGTGATGATTTTGATGCTTTGAATGAATTTTCTGAATTCTCTTTTTAGAATAAAATTATGTCCTCACATTTTAATAATTGGTAATGCATGTCATGCATTAGTTGCATCAGGTGCACATAGAGTGTCATGTGAAATCTGAAATCTTGCATCACATTATATATTTGCATATCATTCTCTGCATATCATTCACATAGTGCTTTTGGAAGATGAAGCTCATCGTGTGTCTTGTTGCATAGTTGACATTTTCAGCATACATATAGTGCATATTTTGAAATGCATCATTTTGAACATTTCATGTTGCATAAATGCCAAAATGAATACTTCAAACAATTGATCTCATATCTTTGGGGCCAACAATTGAAGAATTAAAATTGCATATCTTTTCATTTTGCATTGCATATGCATATCTCCATTGTATGCTTGCATGTTATTATATGCTATTCAACCCCTTCCTTTGAATCTTCTAAGACCAAACACTCCATTGTTAAATAATGTTACATCTGAGTCTTAACAAGTGTGCTTCATATCAAACTCTCAGGGGGAGCATTTCATGCTTATTGCATTTACATAGGGGGAGCTACACTATCATGTTCTAAGTTAAATTTTCTCCATACATGTTAAATCAAATTCGTACACTTCATGTACTCTAATGTGAAATTGAGTGTTATTCATGAGGATATAGGAATTTCGTTTTGACACTCTAAAGTAATCCAACTTGCTGCATGAATGATAAGAGACAGTTGAGGAAAAAACTACCTGCCTCGACATAAAAAAATGGTTGAAATGAAAGGCAGAGCAATGCTAAGTCTCACTGAGTAAACTGGGCACATGTCACCTGAGACGTGATGTGATTCATTTTTGAAAAGTGTTGACTAAAGTATCTCTGTTCAAATGAGGTGACAAGGTTCAGTATTCTGAGTAACCGGGGATTCAGGCATGAGCTCCATGTGTCTCCCCGCGTAAAATAGAATTATTTGAACCTGATCCCTCAGAGAAAAATTCAGATTGTCAGTGTGAAAATTACTGATGATAATTTTATGAGGAAGAGCGAAGCCTCCAATACGCTGTTCTCTAGATTGAAATACAGTCTGTGCCATTAGTATTGTGTTTAATTGAAAATCTGGTTATCCATATGGCTAAACTTCATTCTCATGTTACTCACTTGCACATGGTAATTTGATTTGATATGTATTTTAAAATTTTGATTAATTGCTTGACCTACTGTACGTCTTCTCCTATTTATCTGCACAATCCTCTAGGTGTAATCATGAGCATTCTGAACTTAATGACTCACTTGTATTTTTCCTACACCTACCCCCTCACTGTAAATCAATTGGTATCACTTCTTGTGAATGAGTTATGTTGCATGTATCTATAGATATCTGCTTGATTACATTGTATGCATTTCATGTCTCATCATTTTCATACATCATGTTTCATGCATTTCACAAGAAAACTAAAAATCTAAAAATTTGAAAATTAAAGCCAATCATCTAATGTGTCATTGTATAAGGGGAAGCTTTGCATGTAATCTTATCTGCTTAACTCATCAGGACTTGCATGGGTCAATACCTTTCTATGGGTGTTTGAGTGCCTGTTTGCTTGCTCATTATTGTCATGCCATACACCATTTCCAATTGCTGCAACTCGTGAGCATTTGCATATCGTTTTATCATCTTGCATTCTACATGATCAAATTGTCCACATTTGCATTTCCAATTTCAAAAATTGGTATCAAACAGTTTTGCAATTACTTCATACATATTATGCATATTGGTTCTCTTCATAATCCCAGTGTCCATAGGTTCTTGGCATTCTGGATTCCCCGTCCTGCTCCCCATTTCTGATTATGTCAAAGGGGGAGAGAGCATTATAGCATAATATTTTGTCATCATCAAAATGGGGGAGATTGTTGTGAATGTGATTTTGATGATTACAAAATGCCTTTGTTGCTTGGCCTTGTGCGTGAATGGTTATTCATGTCTTCCTGTGTATGAAGTTTAAAATGGTTGTGGAAATGGCCGTGGAAATGATCACAAACTAAATGGTTGTTGAAATGCTCACAAACTACTTTTATTGGGATATCATGTCGATGCATTTGTGACTCTATAAGGCTCATATGTTCTTTGATGCTAACACATTGCATTGTGGAAAATATGCTTGGATAAATGTCATATTGAGTCTCATGTCATGCATGGTAATGCTAAATGATTGATTGAGATGCAAATACCATTGCTAGCCCCCAAGGTAATGATGTGTGGATTGATGAGAGTTTGGATGATGATCAAATTGAATGTGACTCAATATTATTTTATGTGGCTTGGCTCCTTACTCTTTGAATTCCAAATTTATACTATCATGCAATGGTGAATGATATTTGGAATTTCATGACTCTGTGTATGAATGATTCAACCAATCAATAAGAAATGTGAACTCAGGTAAAATAATGAAGTAAGTGCTGCTATAAGGAGTTAAATGGATATCTCGTTCCTCCTTCACTCTTGGAATATGTTCAATTATGTATTTTATTGTGAACATGCTCATAGTGTTAATGCTTGATGTAAAGATCTTCATTTTCAACTAACCTCTTGCCTTATCATGTTTTTCAAGATGAAAAATTATGGTTGATCTTCATGGGATTATGGTAATATTTAATCAATTGTTTCCCATTGATTTGATGGTGATTTTAGTTATTTTTCAGGCCCAAACAAGAAGGGGTCGACCCATGGGGTCGACCCGCTCAGGTTTTGTTCAAAACAGAACCATTTTTATGAACCATGCCTGAAAGGGTCGACCCCTGGGGTCGACCCCTGTAACCCAGAACCAAAAATTTGGTTCTGTTTGGGTTCTGGAATCACGAGGGTCGACCCTGGGGTCGACCCCTGCAACCCAGAACCAAAGATTGGTTCTGTTTGGGTTCTAGAAACACGAGGGTCGACCCTGGGGTCGACCCCTTCAGTTCCGACCTCCATCCGCCACTTTTGACCACCATTTTCTTGCTCCTAAAGTCTTCCAATCCGAGTCCAACTTCCACAAAACACTCCACAAAATGTGGATCTAGTTCCCAAGCTGTCTTTGACTGTCCTAATCAATTAAATAAACCCTAGTGGCATTAAATAAATAAGAAGAGAGGTGAGATCTAAGGGGTTGTTGAGACATTCTAATTGGTATGTGTAGGTTTGGAGTTGCAGCTCTCAAGCCCTCTTCCACCTTACTCTGAAGCTGAAATTGAAAGGAAGAAGTTTGAATCAAGCCCCAAGATCATGTACAAGTGAAAGCTGCATCTGAAATCAAGATCCAACCTCTGTTCGTGCTGCATTACTTCACACTTGCTTCAAGTTCGTTCTTCATCCTGCAAAAGCATTTCATGAGGGAGTTATCTTGATCTTTCACTTCTGTATCTCTTGTTTGAGATTGCTTAAGGTTTTGAATGGGTATCTAAGATGTGTAATAATCATTTACATGTTCTTTGTTCACTCTCTCTTGCATATATATATGAGCTGTAATTTTTGTGATACAACATTTCTAATGCTCATATATTCTTTTGTATAGGTGAAGAAGAGGGGGATCTCTAAACCATTCATTTTCACATTCTTGATTAGAGATTAGCTTAAAGGTTGGGCTTATTATTTCGTTTATCTATTCTTTCAGGTGAAGAAGAAAATGGAAGAAGGAAAAGAGGAGTGCCTTGAGGAGAGGAAGAAGATGATGTCTAGATTATGATCATCCGTCAACGAGCAAGGAGAATCAGATTTTGCTGAAGAAGGGGGAGCCTTTTACTTGATGCAACTTTCTAGTTTCCATCTATATAATTTGTTTGGAGGGTCATAGCATATAATTGTCATTGCTTCATAAATATTTGAGAGAACACTTGGTGTGGGTGTTCGGAGAAAGGGTTCTCCGAGTGTGAGTGTTTTCATATGTGTGCCGATTTGTGCGGAGTATATTCGCGTGTGTGGTTGGGAGTTTTCTCCCGTGTGGTTGTGTAGGCATTGCCCTACGTGTGTGTGGACGGAGCTGTGTCTCCGTGTGAGGTATTTTGTTCGGGGTGTGTTCCCCAACTGTGTGTGTGTGTGTGTGTGCTGCTGTGGCAGCAGTTTGAGGCAAGGCCTCGTGTGTGGTTTGCTGCGAAAGCAGCGTGTGTGTTGTTGGGGTTCGTCCCCGTGTTGCTACATTTTGTAGCGTGTAGTGAAGCCTCACCGGTTTGGTGAGGGGTGGACGTAGGGAGTCCGTCGTGGTCCCGAACCACCTTAAAAATCCCCGTGTCTTGTGGTTTGATTCTTGTGATTGTGTGTTCTCTATCCTATCTGTTTGTGCAATCGTGTGAGCTCGGTGAGATTGAGTGAATCTAGTTTAAACCTGTTTAGATTAAATTACTCAATCTTGTATATTCCGCTGTATGCTAGTTGTGTTTTTAATTGGACATAGTTTTTAGTAAAAGTGTCTATTCACCCCCCCCTCTAGATCTGTGTTCCTGCACTACGGGACCCAACACAGCACGTCCCTGAACGACTCCCTGAAGGGGCGGTTCCAGAAGTTCAGTTTTGGTATTTGTTTGTGAATTTCTCCCGGACTGCTATTTTGGACCTGCACAGGGAATAGATTTACGCATCTCGGCAGAAAGAATTAATTCTCTCAGCTTCGGAATTAGATAGAGGTGAGACCAACGGCGTTGGAAAAAGAACTCCCAGATCTACAACATATAATTTTTGTATGTCGATCCAATAAAGGGATGAGAAATGGGAGACTCTGTAACACTGTGTTGTTTCTGTGGACCTGATTACTAACACTAAGGACAGAAAGGGTTCTGCCTGAAACTGACCCTTGACCAAGCAGTAAATGATTTTTTAAGGGGCTTAAAAAATTATGGGAGGTAGGGGGGGACGTGAGGAACATTAAGAATTTTTGTGATTTTGTTCAAAATGTCTATGGGGATGGGAAAAATACCACGAGGTGACATTGTCCCGTGGGTCTGCAGAATGGCAGATTATAGGGGGAAGTATAAGAAATATGGGAAAAATACTAAACGATATCCAAATGACAAGAAATTTGAACTGGGGGTTAAGAGAGACAGGAAAGACGAACCCTCAAAGTTTGGGCTCCATCTGACAATAAGAGAAAGATAGAGAATTTCAGGATTGGGGTTCTGTCCTGATTTAGATAGAGCTCCGACGATGGCGGCGCGATGGCGACACGAACGGAAGGCGGCGGCCGGAAGTCGCATCTAGCAGAGGTTGGAGATCTTGGAGTCACACCAAGATGAGGGCTTCACACCCTAGAATGGGTAGCAATCACTGCTGCAAGGGGGAGAGGAGAGAGGGGCGCACCTTGCTCTCTTGGGGCAAATTCAATATTTCTTCTCATTAATCCTTACTAAACACTATACATGGGTTTTTATAGAAGAGGAGGAAGGGGGAGGGGGGGTTGGGATTTCGTGGGAGAGAGGTGAGGGGTAGCATTTTCTTCCCCCATGTGGTCAATTGGCCTAAAAAAGAAAATACAAAATGCCATTTTAATGGGGGGCACCCCCTTGACTTAAGGGGAGGCATCTTGGACATTTTTCACCCATTGTCCCCTTGACTTATCCAAGAAGGAAAGAATCCTTCTAGAAGCCACCTTGGCATTTGACTAGCCCCACATGGACCCCTGGAGCTTAGGTGGACCAATGGGGAAGGAGTTAGGGCCCTCTTGCTGGACCTATTGAACTTTTACATAAAAATCAAAAGAT
This sequence comes from Amorphophallus konjac, assembly GCA_022559845.1. Lineage (NCBI taxonomy): Eukaryota > Viridiplantae > Streptophyta > Magnoliopsida > Alismatales > Araceae > Amorphophallus > Amorphophallus konjac. The sequence goes on along the minus strand of CM040119.1, from coordinate 79,852,789 downwards.
CCTTAGGGAATAACAAATTGGCTTATAGAGCCTTACAATTGCCAACCTACTTTCCCAAGGATATAAAAGTAAACTAAAAAGACACAAATAAAAAAATAAAATGTTAGTGCACGGTGTCGATTCCCATCAATTCTCCCCGGGTGGGAAGAACTCGACCCCGTCGAGTAAGGGGTAGCTGCTCATGTGTCACTCCGGCGGATCCATCACCGCACCAGGAAGCGCAGAGTACGCTCCACTCCAAGTAATCGACAGCTGCTCATCCCATATAGATTCGATATGCCCACGCTGCTGTGGAGGAGGCTAGAGGTGGACACTCCGGGGTAGGGTCACTCTCAAATGACAGGAGGCGGCTCAAAGGCTTACTAGGAATCACCGCTTGTCCCTTATGTGACTAGATTCAATATGTGAAGTAGAACCGATCCCAAAAGTCCGACAAGTCTCATACTCGAAAGGAACTAACAACGCGAGCGTGCAAAATCGACTCGACTCGATGTATGCACAGACACATAAGACCCTCGACACACCAAATGTTAGTTCGACCTACACATAGGCGATGGTGGACCAGGACACCCGAATGTGTGCCATGCATGCATTTGACGTAATCGGTGGTTGGCGGAATAAAGAATTCCTAGACCTCCTAAAGTAGACCATGCATGCACATTGGACTTGGATGTGGGAAGGCCAGGAGTACCAAATGCATCTTCTTCCTTTCCCCTAGATGATGGTGTATCTCGCAAGTGAACGTGCTTGGTGGGTGTAGATGACCCGGCCCGTGGGGAAAGGGTGTGGTAGTGGACTCCCTCGAAGAAGTGAAGTATATATGGTGGGTCTAAGGGTCCACTAGGGAATGGGTCAAAGGGATCAAAGAAGGTATGATCCCTTGTGGTGGGTTCCCACAAGTCACGGTCCCATGTGTGGTAGTCTTGAAGGTGTGGATGGTCACCTTCATGTATTGTGGTAGGTGGGACGGTGATCATGTGTAGAAAATAAGATTCCTCCCTTGGGCAAAGGGGAATGAAGTCGGGGTCGGTCAGCATGGGGAGGAATAAGAGGATCTCTGTGGTGACACAACCCACGGTGCACACGGAGGTGATAGACCCTAAGGATGGATGTGTGAAGCTACGACCTGTAGGTCGGTCGAAGCCTGGGGCCAACAAGTGCGTCAACGTCAACTGCCGGTCTCACCCTTTAAGAAGGTCATCCAATGTATCCACATAGTGACTAGATGGAAAAGTGGTGTGACATGAGTTCATTGGAACTATAGGTAGTGTGGGGTCCTTGGATGGGAAGGGAGGTGGGACCAAGCCATTCTTGAGCCAGCTAAGGAGTGGCTCGGTAATGAAAAGCTTTCCCGTTAGAAACACGGGTGGCTCGGGCTAAGATAGCTCCACATAAAGATTGGAAGATGATGGTGGTGGTAATGGAGCTCTCATGGGTGGGGAAGGAACGTCCTCCCGGAGGGGAAGAGGTTCTTGGGACCCCGTAGTTGGGGCCAGGTTGGGGTTATAGGCTATGGCCTCCCTAGGCTCGAGTATGGCTACCTCATGCCTTGGAGGTGGGCAAGGGGAGACTAGTGACTCAAAATAAGTGCATCTCCTATCCACCCGATCCGAAATCATTTGCACAAGTTCGGCAACGGTGTAGGTTGGAGTAGGGGTATCGCGGTGGACTCGCCCGTAATCAACCGGCCTAGGCTTGGGTACCTGAGGGGCTTCTTGCCTCCGGATATGACCAACTTGGTTGGAAGTGAGTTGGTGGGGTCGGCTGGAGGTGATTGGGTGGGATGGGTTGGAAGGGACCGGATGGGGAAGGTAGACCCTTCTAAGCTCTCTCTTCATGTCCCACCATGACTCGATGGGCCATTGCCTCCTAACCTCTCTCAAGCGCTCAATGTGGTTCCATTTTTCGACGACCTCGTGGAGAAGCCTCTCCTTGGCAAAATAGAATTGCCCGGCTTCAGACATGGTATAACAATCATAGTATGTGTCCATGGCGGCCTCCCACTTGAGGTAGTCGCCCGGGTCATTGGAGCCATAAAAATTTGGGGCTTCGGGCCTACGGAAGTGGAGAGGGTGGTTTCCAAGTCCATGGGTGTGCCAACGGTCATATCGCCTGGGCGATGGGGAATCCATGGGAAATTGGGGGGGAACTACATGCTATACATGAAGACACTTGGACAAGACACTAGACACTGCTCTAAAAATGACAATGCAAGTTGAAATGCCGACTCGACTAGACACAACCAAGACTCGGTACTTGGCGGAGTTGCGGGACCCAAAGATCCTCTCAACGCGAGTGTGCGGCCTTCCCGATAGGCGTAACCTACCGTTCGGACAACCCTTTTTATATACCGAATAATGGTATGCAAATGCGACACTTAGACTTAGACACTTAGACTTAAATGACTCTTTTTTGTGTGTTTTTAAACAAGACTACCCTAGACTCGACTCGCTCTGATACCAATTTGATGTAGGGTGGACACGCAACATGGGACTCTAGGTCGCGGGCATCCCTAGCGAGGGATGCGTGGGACCGTGCGCGGCTGAGAAACTGAGAATGAGTCAAGTAGTCGGCTCTTCCTTGCTCGGATCGAGTCACGGGATGGGTCTCGATCTCTCTCTCGTAGTGGCGATATAAGAATATAACGAGCTAGAAACCTATCACTCGCAGCGGCATATACAAAGATATACGAAATAAGCAAATACCTACGAGGAGGGTGGCGAGTGTACCTCCACGCTCCGGGCGTGGGGAAGACGATCCCGGCCAAGTACGATAACTCCCGATACAATGGTAAAAATTTAATTACAGCAGTGAATTACGTTGGCCACTCTACGCAGGGAGGTAACGGGCTACAAGTGGGCCCGGGAGGACTGACCCTGGGTTGACGGGCAGCAAGTCGGAAGGGCTCTCGGGGCAAACTCGGCCTGCTGGTCCGACTCGGTACTGCGCCGACTCGGTGCTGCGCCAACTCAGTTCTGACTCGCTGGACAACAAGCCGTTGCCTCCAAAGGAACGTCACCTTCCTGAGATCTTCTGAAGGTGCCGCTTGGCTGGGACAATGGCAGGACATCCCTGAACGACTCCCTGAAGGGGCGGTTCCAGAAGTTGAGTTTTGGTATTTGTTTGTGAATTTCTCCCGGACTGCTATTTCGGACCTGCACAGGGAACAAATTTGCGCGCCTCGGCGGCAAGAATTAATTCTCTCAGCTCCGGAATCAGATAGAGGTGAGACCAGCGGCGTTGGAAAGAGGACTCCTAGATCTACAACATATAAGTTTTGTAGATCGATCCAATGAAGGGATGAGAAATGGGATACTTTGTAACACTGTGTTGTTTCTGTAGATCTGATTACTAACACTCAGGATAGATTTGCCTGAAACTGACCTTTGCCCGATAGGTAAATGGTTTTTCCAGGGGCTTAAAAATTTATGGGAGGTAGGGGGGACGTGAGGAACACTGAGGAGTTTTTGTGATTTTTTTAAAAACTTCTACGGGGATGGGAAAAATACCACTAGGTGACACTGTCTCGTGGGTCTGCAGAATGGCAGATTATAAGGGGAAGAACAAGAAATATGGGAAAAATACTAAACGATATCCAAATGACAAGAAATTTGAATTGGGGGTTAAGGGAGATAGGAAAGATGAACCCTCAAAGTTTGGGCTCGATCTGACAACAAGAGAAAGATGGAGAATTTCGGGATTGGGGTTCTATCCTGATTTAGACAGAGCTCCGGCGATGGCGGTGGCGGCGCGATGGCGGCACGAACGGAAGGCGGCGGCCGGAAGTCGCATCTGTTAGGTGCAGATAATGAGACAGACGCAGATCCAGAGGGGGGTGAATGGATCTTCTAATGATTTTTAGCCAATTTAAAAATCGTATGAGATGATGATCACAGATTCGATGGATAAATACTCAAACATCAAAGATGCATGCCCCATCAATCACTAGAACATGGACAACCAATAAGATAACGTTCCTAGCATGCATCTAGCGAGGTCAATCAACCAGACAAAGCAATCAAACCCTGATGGACAATGAATTTTTTAGGTGGTTCGGACCACAGACCTATATCCACCCCTCACCCCAAACCGGAGTGAGGCTTCCACTAGCAACAGCTAGAACAGCAGACTCAGTCTGCAAACAAACGTTGCCAGATAGCTTGACAAACCAAGGGAAACAAATCCCTCAAACCAAGCTCTGCAACCCACAGAAGCTTGACACCTGGACTTGCTATCCACAAGACCAGAACCGGAGGGCGAGCCTCCCTTCCTTTAAACCAGAGGGAAAACACAAGTGACACCCAGTCACTTGCCAACCGGAGGAAAACCTCCCTTCCTTCAAACCGGAGGGAAAACACAAGTGACACCCAGTCACTTGCCAACCGGAGGAAAACCTCCCTTCCTCCAAACCAGAGGGGAACTGCTAGTGACAGCCCGTCACTGGCAAACCAGAGATCACAGATCTCTCTTCCTCCATACCAGGAGGGAACCCGACCTCAAACCAGAGGATCGGAAGAACAAGGATGATAAAGGAAGAAAAGGGGAAACCAAAACAACAAAGGGAAAAACAAAAACCAGTTAGCTCCAATGAGCACAGTCGTTCTGGATTTGATCCACGAACAGACTAAACAATTCTTCAAGAAAAAACTCTCTCCTCTCCACTTCTCAATCTCTGGATCTCTCTTCCTCTTTCCTTCTTAAGCTCTCTTCTTTCTCTGCTGTTCTCTCTTTTTCTTCTTCTGCTGGCTCTTCTTCTTCTTTTCATTCTTCTGCTACTCTCTCTGCTTCTGTTTTCACGATCTACCTCCTTCTGAGGAAGAAGACTTCCTTTTATAGCAGCAGCAAGCAGATAGGGCGTGTGCTCTCAACGATTCCCGCCCAGAAGGTTCAATCCACGTGGCAGCATTTCAGCACAGTGGTTCCACATGTCACGATCAGGGCCATCTCCTATTCTTGGATCACGTGCATCATTAACCTCCTCAAATCAGCAGTCCTGTTAGAATAAATTTACTATCAGTGTAAGTTAATTTATCTGACAGGAAAGACTGAATGCATCGAGTCACTTTGATGAATGAGCTGAGCTTGTACAGACTTGATGCATCAGTTGAAGTGTGCACATATGAGAAGGTATGTACAACGAGAATGAATGTACAGACATTACATTCAAGAGTGTACATACTTCAAATGCATGAGATGCAGGCAACGAGTGTGTAGACTTGAAGTGAATGCGATGCAAACATAAGGAGTGTATAGACATGAAACAATGGAGTGTATAGACTTGATGTTTACGTACATGAGAAACCAATGTACAGACTTGTTGTGCCTACAGCAGACGACACCAGTGTACAGACTTGCTAAGCTTTCGCTAAGTCTGTATAGACTTGATCATGTAGACGATGACACCAGTGTACAGACTTAGTGCAAACGGAATGTGCAGACTTTGTAGCATGCAATGAAGCAATGTACAGACTTAGAGTGAAGCACAAACATATGCAATGTATAGACTTGGAAAGCTTGAGCACTAGTCTGTCAACGAATGTACAGACTTTCTATGCTGCATGCACAAGACGCTAAGAGAGACGCTGTATAGACATGACAATGCATGGACTATGCACATAGACGCTGAGTGAGATGATGCAGGCTGTACAGACTTCGAGTGTGTGCAGCAGGACAGTGTATAGACTTGTGTGTGCAGGGTTGACAAATGGATGTACAGACTTCAACTCAAATATGCATAGATACTAAGTGAGACGAACACGGTGATGTGCAGACTTTAGTTGAACAATGCATGCAGAAGGAATGTATAGACTAGATGGCATGAGACATGCACAAGCTACAACGATGTATAGACTTGATGAACAATGCAATAAGACTCTGTACAGACTTGGCCAATGCAAACTGTGCAGAACTCTGTACAGACATTAAGTGGTGCATGAATGTATAGACTTTCTACGGCATCAAGGCAACCATGATGATGTGCAATGTTCAGACTTGACAATATATGAAGAACATATGTTGTACAGACTTCGAATCAATAGATGCACGATGTACAGACTTCAAATCAAAGGATGCACAATGTACAGACTTTGCATGAGACGCTAGACGCTGTACAGACTTGGAGACAATGCATGCTGCAATGTATAGACTTAGCATATGCATGAGACGCTACGTGAGACGGAGCTGGCTGTACAGACTTTGAGAGACGATGCACTGTAGGCTAACGCTGTACAGACTTTAAGAAATGCATGACTATTGCATGTACAGACTTTGTGTGGCCTTATGCAAAGATAATGTACAGACTAGACTGCAATGTGTAGACTTGGCATAAGCATGAAGATAACAGCAGAGAGTGTATGGACTTGCTGTATGCATGAACTACCCTGTACAGTTCATATGCCCAAAGCAGAACAATCATTCAGACACAGATTCATGATATGCTATCATCAAAATCATGGAAATCAAAATCATGTCACAGATGTTCAGATAACTCATAGTGTTTGCTATCATCAAAATCACAGGGGCACAATAGCATCCAGTAGAGGTTGGAGATCTTGGAGTCACACCAAGATGAGGGCTTCACACCCTAGAATGGGTAGCAATCACTACTGCAAGGGGGAGAGGAGAGAGGGGCCCACCTTGCTCTCTTAGGGCAAATTCAATATTTCTTCTCATTAATTCTTACTAAACACTATACATGGGTTTATATAGAAGGGGAGGAAGGGGGAGAGGGGGTTGGGATTTTGTGGGAGAGAGGGGAGGGGTAGCATTTTCTTCCCCCATGTGGTCAATTGGCCTAAAAAAGAAAATACAAAACGTCATTTTAATGGGGGGGCACCCCCTTGACTTAAGGGGAGGCATCTTGGACATTTTTCACCCATTGTCCCCTTGACTTGTCCAAGAAGGAAAGAATCCGTCTAGAAGCCACCTTGGCATTTGACCAGCCCCACATGGACCCCTGGGGCTTAGGTGGATCAATGGGGAAGGAGTGAGAGCTCCCTTGCTGGACCTACTGAACTTTTACATAAAAACCCAAAGATCCTTAGGGAATAACAAATTAGGTTATAAAGTCTTACAATTGCAAACCTACTTTCCCAAAGATATAAAAGTAAACTAAAAAGACACAAATACAAAACTAAAAGGCTAGTGCTCGATGTCGATTCCCATCAGTTTACTATCTGGGAGATCCTCTCCCTAAGTGAAGAAACCCGACAGGCGATTGTCACTGCTCTGCAGACGCCTGCCCAATACGAGAGCTGTTTGGCCGAGACATTGCCTTCGGCAAATATTACATTCACTGAGGAGGACATGCTATTGCCAACTGCTGATCATAACAGTCCCCTATACATGAGGGGGCAATTGAATGGCCAGCCGCTGAGCCAGATTCTGGTAGACCCGGGGGTAGCTGTCAACATACTCCCCTATAAGATATTTCAAAAATATTGCTTTAATGTTCACCTAGACAAGGTCGGGGATATGCACATCATGGGCTTCAATTAGAAGTCTGAAGTCCCGCTCGGTGTGGCGGAATTTACTCTTACCATGGCAGACTTCGCTACGAAAGTCCAGTTCCATGTAATAAATTCAAATACCACGTACAAGGCGCTGCTTGGATGCCCTTGGCTACATGAAAATATGGTGGTACCTTCAACTCTCCACCAATGTATCAAATACAACCATGAAGGAAAAGAGGAAAGGATATTTTCCGACCTCCATCCATTTGAAGTATTTGAATGTCACATGTTGGATGCGCCGTTCTACATGGACCAGCCGTAGAAAATTCGTAAGGCAAAGGCCTCAATGAAAGCAGTAAAGAAAGCTTCCGGGGACGATTGGTTCCCACCACCGCCGCCTGGCTCTGTAAATTCTCAAGGGGTATCCCATATCACCACCACAGGAGATGTGGACAGGGTAGCGCCTCCTGCTATTTACCCATAGGTGAATGAACTCAAAATGGAAGATCGTTATGATCATATCAAGGTGCCGGAGGGTCTTTTCAAGCCGATAGTCGGCCTTGACCATTCCATGGTCATGCCTCTCAGAACTTTGGAAGTGGCCGATCATGAAGGCCCCACCAGCTTGTTCTATGTTGCGGAAGAACACGCGGCGCGAGAAGATACTGATTGTTGCCTCCCCGAAGACTTGGAGAGCGCTACAGTGCCTGTTAAGAGGTTGCCTTTTACCTCGGACAAGATGGCCAGAATGTTCATAAAACAACACATCCCTTCTGGCCAATCTCAAAAGATGACTAAGGCCTTCCAAAATCTCTAGTATCCTGCTAGCATTGACAAGGAGCTTAAACGCGTATCTCAGCATCCAGGGCTGAGATTCTTGCTAGAAGAATACTATTACAGCGGGCGATATGAGGTGGACACTATCTCTATCCTCTCATCAACAGAAGAGGCACCTCTGGGGGCAACTTATAATGAAACCCCGGTGGAAGATGAACAAGCTCAGGTACTCCGATAATAGGACCAAAATCTGAAGGTTGCCACCCCCTGCAGATGTTGGGAGCAACTCGGTGTGGGGAGATGAGAGTTTTCTCTTATTAAAGAAAATATTTTATTATTATTGATTTGGTTTATTCATTAACAGTTTATTTTAGCATAGGGCATGCCAGTCACTAGGTGACGAGTTTATTATGCGCTCAATCTGACCCGGGTCGAGCGAAAGTGAGATACGTGTTAGGATAAAAAGTCTGCCATACCAAAAAGGCTATGACATTAATTACATCCTCCAATAAAGAGGAAAATATCTGATTAATTATCGAGATAACGAGCCGTTCGAGGCTAAAATAGAATGCAAGTGAAGGCATGCGATGATGAAACTTTTAAGGTTGCATGAGATGATTCATTTGTTATTTTCTTAGTCATGCAGAGTAGGCATAATTCATTGAGTTCGAGCCTTCGATACGAGGTGGAGGATGTAGGTCCAAAGACCACCATTGCGTATAGCTAAGACGTCCGGTCGGGCGTGACCTGGACTTCCATCGATGCCATTTGATATACTGAGGTCTCGTTCAAGCAAGCATGCATTAATGTAGCATATGGAAATGCATATCTATATCTAATGCCTAGATTAGCAAATGCATGATGACAGATGATTTCAACTTAAAGAGTTTCTTCTTATTTGGTCTATGGTTGATTACATTGGCCGACCCAAGCCATGGAAGACGAGGGTTGGCTCGAGAATGAGAGAGGAGTTAAAACGGCGCGAAAGACGCATTTTTTGTTCAAAATCAGGGTGGGGTAGCGTAGGTAAAAGGTTATATGGTGTGGGGTAGCGTAGGTATAGAGGCTAAAACGGCGCGGCGAAGACAAATGGCCTTAATTAGTGCGACACGCTCGGTGCGCGTCGGATTAGGGCACGTCGGGTGGTGCCCAAATGGAAATCAGTGAGTTTGAGTGTAAGGCTATTTCGGCGCAGGGGGGGGGGGGTACCGCGGCGTATAAGGGGGCGCCGGATTAGGACTGCGCCGGGTTAGTTGATTTTTGAGGTATTTTTGAGTTTATTTAGTTTATTAAGATGCATTGAGCTGATTGATGAGGGAATTGAAGTCCAGGGTGCACTTGAGACAGAGTTGAGGCTCGTGCGAGGTTCATACTCGAGCACATAAGTCAATTGTTCTGAGAACATCTCTTATTAAGCCCGAGTTATGAGGGTAAATAGTCAAACAAGTCCGGCAAAATTTTGGCAGCAACTCCCCATCCCTAGAGAGTTATGGGGGGAAAGTGGAGGCATACCCACATAATGGAGTAAGCTCTTTAATACCGGGTGGCACAGTGACGGATGGTGTACCCAAATGGATGGAAAACCCCGAGGGGTAGCCTACGAGGGGCACCAATATTCCATGGGCCAAAGCATGATTAAAAAATTGACGACCAATGAGGGTGGAAACCCTGAGGGCTAGCCTACGAGGGGCACACAACCCATGGTCACCACAGTACCCTCAGGGACAGTGGATTTGATATTGGGCTAAGAGCCCTTTCAATATTCACCCTCTGGCGGCCTGCAGAGATACATGTCATTGCGGGACATGTCTCCTTAGACCTCGTAGTGATGTGGAAACTCCGATGGGGAATGTTCCCCCTCCCCAGTCAGTAAGTTCCTTGAGGAAAAAAATAGTCATGTACGATGCATATGCAGAATGCACTCAGTCGATAGGTTGGCGACAACTAGTTATGTGTATATGTATATATATCGGAGTTAGCCGGTTAGCAAGTTAGCCTGAAGGTTAGCAGGTTAGCAAGAGACTGAGACATTGAAGGGAGAAAATGATCGAACAGTTCAGGGGCTTCTGTAACATGAATGATTATGATATTCACGAATTTTGGAGATGGCCCCCTTCCCCTAGCCCATAGCCGTGAACAGGGAAGTACCGGGGAGCCGTTCCCGAGGCTGGAGGGGAGTGTACCTATATACACGCCTCCAGCCTGGAGAAACCTATGGACATACGGAATACGCGATGCGGTCAATGCATTAGAAAGGACCCCGGGGAGGGGATATTTGTTGTCGCCCCTTTGGGATAACCCAGGGTGTGTTCAACATCGGTGAAGAAGAAATCCGCACGAAGACACATAGAATATTAGGAGTCGAATGCAACCACAAGAAGAAATGGGGGAAGTAGGGCGTAGGAGATATTACTCCGCTTGACATCAAGACATTGTTATCATAAAAGGGACCATTACCACACACATTCGGGATGGCATGGCATTGTCGCTCAAGACCGGCCGGTGATTACATGGACATGGATTAATCCCTGGTCGCAGAGGAGAGGGAAGATAGAAGGAACCCCAAATAATAAGAAAAGACAGGGGGGGCTAATATCATCACCCCCTCAACCTCATAAATTCATAGAGGCTTACAAAGGAAAGCAGCAGTGGGAATGACCGGGAGAGAAACTATCAGAACCCACCTGCAGAAATAGAGTATCGTAGACAGATGCTTCTTCCCTGACATCGGGTTCCTCCAGGCAGATGGGCAAGCTGTAAGGGACGGCGACTCTCTAAGTCCTACTCCCCGAAAAACCATTCTTCTTCCATAATTCTCTCTTTTCTTCTGTCCTTTTTTTTACCGTATGTTCTCTTCTCCGATCACTCTTTTTATTCGGCCGATGACTGGCTTATATAGCATGGCCAATGCGTGGAACTTCTCTGGCACAAGAAGAGCGCGCCGGGAAGACTCCGAGTTATATTTGAGCATCGGGAAGAGGGCGCACCGAGAAGTGGAGCGCGCCAAGAAGAGGGTGCGCCGGGTTAACCCCATTCGTCGTGTTTCGTCCGACAAGAGGCTGACAATGAGCTCCAGACTGGCTCTAGGAGTCACTATGATCCTTCATCTCGCGATGGTCTTGCTGAATCACGGTGGGAAGTATTGATAAAGCTTTCAAGCCGCTGGACAGCCGCTTTCAGAATCTCGTGCATCTTTAGCTCGGACACATGGGTTTTCTGCTGACATGGCCTTCGGCACAATGGTTTGTATTGCTGTCTCGACTTAACCTGCATTGGTAGCTTTCTCGGGGAGTGGGATACTACCCGTGGTGCTTTCACCTTGACTGGGTGGTCATTTGGTCACTAACGGACCTAATTTGTTAAGAAGCCATATCCATGTCGGGTTGTCCGGGACTTCTGCTGACGGAGCCTCCGGTTCCCTGTTCTGAAGGGCCAGAGACATTCTATCACCTCAAGAGGGTCTCTTGTCAGGTGGCAAACCACCGGGTGCATTCTCATCCTTGGTCAGACGACGGGTATTATTTATGCGGCACGACCGAGTCGATACCGATTCACTAGGCAGGCCTGACGACACTGCCGGTTTGTTGTGAATTCTTCTCGACTCTCCTGAGCCGAAGTTCCTGGTGTTCATTCCGGGTGACCTAAGGCTCTGGAAGCTCGAGATGGCCCTGGTGTATTGGTTTCCTTCGGCTTCTCTGCTTCAGTGGGCCGCATCATTCTTGTCATTTAGGCTTGATCGCCCTCAAGCATATTTCGAGTGCCAACAAATGCCCCCCAGCTGCGGGTGCTGCGAGCAAGGTACGAGCAATGCGGGACCAGCGGATGAATTCTGACTGGGCCGATTCTTTATCTTGTTGGCAGAGGTGCCGAACGGCTCCTAAATCGGTGCGATGGTTATTCCGGCGCAGTCAGCAAGTGGTTAACACGGTGCGGGGTAATCCGGTGTGCCCTTTGACTTGAAGGCTAATTCGGCGTGACCTTACCGGCACGCCTTTTCGGAAGGGGGGGTTAACACGGCGCACTTTTTAGCACGCCAGAGTAACCCACAGAGGCCTCCCCCTTTAAAACCCCCCTTTTCCTCTATTTTTTCTTCACCATTCTTCATTCGCACCAAAACTTCCTTTCTCTTCCTCTTCCTTCTTCGAGCGGCGGCGAGAGAGCTTGGGGCGCGAGGGCGTCCTTTGAGTGGGTGAGGGTGAGTCTTTGCCATCCGGGATTTGAATCTCTCCCTTCGGACCCCGGGAGGCTCCTAGTAGGGCTTGCCTTTGGAGCTATTCCCCTGGGTGTTCTGTTTTGGTCCCGGTTCGATACCCACGACCTGTTTTAGGGACCGTCTCTTGATGGACGTGTTCCCACTTCTTTCTGGCAATCTCCTGGGTTGGGGATACTCTGCCAAAATTTTGTCAGAAATTTCATTCTCATTAACTGTTTCTGACCTTGTTTATTCTTCTTCTCATGCTTTTGTACATAAAATGTCATTTGTTTCTTCTTCTTCTACTTCTCGTGCAGTGGTGACATGGGAAAATGTGAACTCCCTGGACCAAGGGCATGAGCAGCTTGCTATGGTCGCAGAATCCTCGGACTCAGAGACCGACACAGTGGACACCAGCCGCCTTCTCATTACGGGGGCGATTCCTTCAGTTATGACCGAGGAGACGCCATCAGGAGGGACCACCCCAAGGATAAACATTTAATGTCCTTCCTCAGGTGGTTTAACTTTCAAGGGAAGAGGGATTTTTTCCTTGTCCGAAAAGCTGAGTAGGGGCTACTTTTTGAGAGAGACAGCATGACAGACTTTGTAGTGCGGGGAAGGCCCATTTATCTGCCCGGTGAGCCCCAGAGATGGAGTGCTGTACTCGGACTACAGGACCTGGTTCCGGAAGACGGGTTGCTGACCAGGGCACCCGAGTTCATACCCTCTCACTGGAATGACACTGCGGGTCGTGTCGACCGAGAGAAGCCCGTATTCAGTCTATTTCTTGCCCTATTGAAATGGGGATATAGAGAAGAATCTTTCTTGTTGGACTGCATGGCAGTCCGTTTCAAGCATCAGATCTCTGTAGGGTGGTTTGCCGAGTTGAAGGTCACCGATGCCCACGCATTCAGACTCGGAGTAGTGGAGTTCACGGACTACGTCCTTTAACATTACGCTCCCATTCTGGTGAAGGCAGGTGTATATCATAGCGTGTATGCCTCAAGGTATCGCTACCCTATTTCTAGGGGTTTGTGCTGCAGCATGATCGAGGTATTCTACCTAGAGTATAACACTTTCTACACTTCAGAGGGAGAAACCTCTTTAGACCTTTGGAGTCTTTCACAACTCAGCGGCTTGCCGATTGACGGTGAGCCATATGAAGAAGTCTGCTGGCCAGATTGGCTGAAGGATCAGACTGACGGTGAAAATCGATATCTAGCGGGCTTTGCCTATCGGTACCTGATGAAGGCGTACCGTATGCTTTGCCGCTCATCATATGATGCCAGGAACGCACGCAAGCCTGGGGAGAAGAGACGTGTGCGGATGGGTGCTTGGCTTTAATATTTCTTCAGTGGGGAGTACAAGTATGAGGACTTTCCCACAGTAACACCAACTGCATTGAAGTAGAAGAAGAGGGTCCGGCGACAAGCCACTTTCCTGCCTGTTTTGAGGGAAGGGCAGCAAGGAGGCCCGAACCCTGCCGGTGTTGATACAGTCACACACTGTGCTGCATATCTAACTTATTGGATTTGTTCATTTGCTCTCCCGCAAGGCGACGAGAGCGTAATCAGGGCGAAAGCCATTTATCCTGCTTGCCTTATGACCTGGGGAACGAAGCTGTCCCTCTGCCCAGTGGCTTTATGACTCATTTACAAAATGCTGGGGGACTCCCACCAGAATCATCTCCCCAAGAATTTACGGACGGTTGGTCCGCTACATTTCTTCAATGCATGGGTATGCATACTATTCCCGGAGGCTGCTCCACGGGGGTTATAGTTCACACGCCTCGTTCCGTGGATAATCGAATTTGCTAGCGCCGAACTATCATCGACATCGGAGCAACTCTTTGCCATTCGGGGGAAGTTGATGAAGGTCCCCACGGATGCTCCTGGGGCTCTGCATTTTTGGAATTTGGCTGCCCATTCAAGCTCGCTGGTGAACACGACGCGGCAATGCAGTATTTTCGAGGCGGAGGAGTATATCCATCCAATCTCTAGCGCCACGTGCACAAGGCCAATCCTAGAGCCAAAACTGGTTGACTAGGCGTTGGCTATCAGACCAAGCGTCCTTGTCTTTCGGAAGAGCGGCATTTTGTAGCTGGAGCCATACTACCCATTCCGATTTAGTCAGAATTTTGGCTACGATCAGCACATCGCTCCTTCTTCTTCGCAGTTTGCATTGCCACATAGGCATAGAACTGGCCAGGTATCCTATGACAATGCCCGAATATGGTGGGATTACTTCCACCGCCGAGAGGAGGTTTCATTCTGAGTCTCGGCTCCCGCTCGTTTTCCCCGCGTTACCCTTGAATATATCAAATGGTTGAATGCGCGGACGGGGTTTTACAAGAGCTCCCGTCGAGAGTGCTGGGCTGTTGTGAAGTCCCGCGATCAATGACATCCAAGAGGGGGGTGAATTAGGTGTTTACAAATTTTAAGAAAACTTTTGACTTTTTTTAAAATAGGTGATAAAACACTAACTAGGAAGTTGAAGTCTATTTAACCACAAGTTAGAATACAACGTACACTAACGATCACATAGAATGGAGGTAGGAGAAATTAATCACACCACACAATCCAAACCACAATACACAGTGATTTTAAGGTGGTTCGGATGCAACGACGGCAATCCTACGTCCACCCCTCACCAAACCTGGTGAGGCTTCACTCGGGATAAATCCCCAAACGGAGATGACGCTCCAAACACACACGCAGGACGACGCCTATACACACACATGGGGATGAGCCCCAATACACACACACATACACCCAACAACTGGATCACCAACATAATCACCCGCTGCCACAAGTGCAGCAATCCACACACACGAGATAGAACATATCTAAATAGACCCACACACATACAAACGTAGATCTAGGAAGATCCACGCACACACACATGAATCAAATACGACACACACGCACACGACTATGGATCCAACAACGATCCACACACACACAAGCTCTTAAGTTTATGACGAACACAAATACAACACCCAAAGCATAAAGACGATGAGGCTTAGTTTAGAAAACTCATGTTTTGGGTTCCCCTTGAATGCATGTTGTGGATCATGAACGTATCTTCAATCTTCACTTGACCGGAGCTTCAATTTGTGCCTGCTTAGCTTTTCTCCTTTCTTGCTTGATTGGCTTCTCTTCTTTCTCCCTTGGGCACTCTTCTTGGAATCCTTGCTTGCTTGCTTGGCTCTTCTCTTCCTTGGAGGAGGTTGGCTTCAGATATGCCTTCAATGTGTTGAGAATGGATGAAGAACACTTGCTGCACGGAGTACTGTTCACAGCTATAGTACCCTTCTTCTTCCTCCTTGGACAACACTCTCTTGATCTCCCTTTGAAGCTCTTGAATGGTTAGGGTTTATGACTCCAAATGAGATGTTTTATAACCCTTGAATGGTCCATGGAGAAGCCCCAGACCAGATCCACGAATTATGGCTTAATTGGGGTCATTGGGATTAAACAAATGGGAAGAAAGACCTCTCCACGAGCTTGAAACAAAAGTTAACAAAAAGGGCCTCAGGGCTGTCGGTCGACCGGAAGTTGGTGGTCGGGCGACCGGAAAGTTTCAGATATGTAACATTTCGGTTCTGGAGAAACCGGTCGACCAGCAGTATGGGGTCGGTCGACCGGAACTGGGGGGGTCGACCGGTCCTTCTGGGCGGTCAACTAGTTCCTGAGAATTTTGTAGCATGTTCGTCCCTGGAAATTCTGGTCGACCGGTCAAGGTCCGTTGGTCGACCGAAATGACCCATACCTGTAAAAATGAAGTGTTAGCCCAAAGAAACATGTCCATAAGTTAAGGGCTTTATGTCCTTATCAATTCCATGTATTTTGGGATTGGATTCAACTTGGTTTATGCATTAGACCATTTGAAAATTTCTCATTACATGAAATCTTCTGAAACAAGTTCAATGCTCACTCTTGAAGTCAAGGTCGATCCACGTGCGAGGGCGCACGATGACGAGTTTTGTAAGGGCTTAAAACCTCATGAACTAGGTGCATATGAACACTTTGAAACACACATGTTCTGAGGTAAGGATCAAGTTCTGGGTTAAGAATCAAGAGATAAAACTCAATCATCGCAAGTAAATTATTCATGAAATAGCCTCATGGAACACTCAATAACAAGGAGTGTATAACAGGGTAAGAGCCTTACCAATGGTTCTTAACAATACATGACATATACAACTTGTTTTGGATTGTAGAGAAGCAGGGTGCTTATCCGCACGTTTGGTTCACCAGGTGACTGCCATGAGTGTGATCCTGCAAGTAAGATAGTCAGGGTTAATACCATGCTTGTTTGATCCTGCAAGCAAGATATTTAGGGTTAATACCATGCTTGTTCACATTAAAAAGGTTATGAAACCTCTTGCCTCTTGTAAAACTAATTCAATCACTTAAGAATCAAGACCATGTACCGTTGCCATTTGCCATCTCAATCATATTTAAACTTTAATGTACACAGTCATTAAGAACATGTGAAATCAACCATAAGTTTAGTTATCATCACTCAATCACACATTAAGTTTAGTTATCATCAAAACCATAACACCAACAAGCATCAAAACCATAACTCAACATGTTGCAGAGCACAGATTCCTGGACTCCCAGCAAGAGCCGGTCTTGGACATTGATCCTTCTTACTTGAAGAAGTTGTGATCTTGGACCAATACGGAGGTGATGGCTTATCTGGAAGCCCGGAAGGTTGTGAAACATCGCTCACCTAGGGCTGACCCGAAGTTGCCCGAGATTAGCAGGGATGACTTTGTGAAGACACTTCGGGGGCTATGCCGTGTAAGTAGTAAGCGGGTGGTCCTTCAACAGATCCCTCTACTAGTGGAGGATCCTATCCCGTCTGTGGCCGACTGGCGTCCTGAGCGCGACAGTTTGCACCCTTACCGGACTTTCATTAGGAGGGAAGATAGGCGGGACGCACTATATAGCAGCACCCCTTGGCTGTTTGCACTGCTCCGCTCCCATAAGCTCTCAGTGGGTGGCCCGAGCGAGGCTATTCTGGACTAGCCCCTCTTCATTTCCTTCAAATATGCCGATGGATGGGGGTTGGACCATCTAGGCTTGTATTATCTTCTATCTTCTCGTGGCCATGTGGACTTGGCGTCGCTGGTCGAGCAAAGCGAGAAGATAGGAGATGTCTGTTGGCTTATTCACGAGGCGGCCTCAAAAGACAAAGTGCCCTCGCTGTTCTATTGGCCCCTTTCTCCTTTCTATACGGGACTAGCAGGTATCTTTAATTCTTTCATTTCAACCTTTCGACCTATTTCTTTCCTCCGTCGCAGTATGTGTCATTCTCACCCTTGTGCTTGTGCAGTTCGACTCACTTCAGAGGAGACCAGGCAATTCATGGAGTTGATAATAAAAGCTCAGAAGCTGACATACTTTGAGACTCCCGAGCCAGCCCCGACCACAGTGCCATTACCCTCCAGTGATTCGCGGAAGTGGAAAAGGTCCCAGGTGAGGGAGGCTATTTGGAAGGCTAAGGTGGCGGTCACGCGGATGACGCGGGCCCGCCGAAGGCAGGCTACGTGGCAAGAACAAGTAATTGTTCCTTCACCGATAGTATCATTTGAAGAATTTGAGGCCTCTCATGTGCAAGGGCCTGAAACTGAAGGTATATCCCTCACTCTCCGTACTCTATTCTTTATTCTGGCCACATCGGCTGATTGTTTCTTTGCAGTTCCCGCCACTCCTGGTGCGGCGGTTGGACAAGAGGCAGCACCGACGACTCCTGTGGAGGGGGATTTGCCTTCTCCGACACCCAGCCACGAGATGGAAAGTAACTTTTAGTTCACTCATTGGTGATGCGGGATGGATGAAGACCGTGCTAAGACGTACGATGGACTTGATGTGTGGCCAGCACTAACACGCTAAAGGCAAGCTGGGCGGTTGACCACCGTAGCGTTCTCCGGGTGGAGACGTCTCTCAACAGCACTCTAACTAGCCCGACGATCATCCCTTGCGAGGGAAACGTGGGGATCGCAGCGGTTAAGGAACCACTGTCCCCTAGGGTGGTGCAGCCCGAGCTCGGTGCTCGACTAGAGCTAAGGAACGGCTCTCACTCACACACAATCGTGGTAATTGTAGCTGGCTAACGGCCCTAATCTCACAAACGCAGCATGATAGAACATATACTAAATCAGCAAAGTGAGAGAGGAATGAAGCGCATACCTCCATGACTAGGCGTGGGGAAGGAATTCCCGGCCGAAGTCAAACAACCCCAATAAACACAATTATTAAGTTTACAATTTCAGAACCTGATGCCCACTCCACGTAGAGAGGTAAAGGGATACAAACACCAATTTTGGGTTTTCTGGAACCCGGGTTGACGGGCCGCACTCGCAGGAGGCGAGGGAAGCGAGCCGGAGCCGATCGGGTGGGCCGAATGGAAGTCGACTCGGTTCTGCCCGCGCTGCTCACCCTGCGCAGCAAACTTGCGAAGGCCGGTGCGCCAAGATCCGATGCCCGATTGGAGTTCCATTTTTTGTAGAACGTCCGTGACAAGACGAAGATCGTCTGCTCTGAAGGGCGCGATCAGATCTTTTTAGATCTGGGCGCAGTAGTGACTGATCTGAGCTTCTGGTTTTGTGCACGCAGAACTACACAGGAAGACAAATAATTATGGAAAAATTGGCTCCCGATGTCAGATCGAGGCGCCGTTTGTGGGAGCTCGTCGATGACATCCAGAGGAAGACGCAGAGAGAAGCTCTTGTACAGATCTGTAAGGGATGAGGCGGGGCAGACTCAGGAAGTCGGCTCTTGTTCTGAGTCGGGTCTGCACAGATCATATTGCGCGATCCCACAAAAATTTTCGCCACGATCCGCATAGATCTCGGATCGAGACGAGATCGGCGGCAACGCGAAGAGGACTCAAAATCCTACGATAACTCTGAAAATCAGCTCCAGAAGACTTACGAGGAGATCTGGAGAAGTTTGGAATCAGTGAACTTTAGATCTGGACAGCAGGCTCGGGCAGATCTTTGCGCCGTCACAAAAAGAATTGCTGCCGGCGATCCAGAACTCCGATCGACGCGAAACCACCTCTGAAATCTTCCTGACTCGATGAAGTATCAAGGATAATTTTTGTGGAACCAGATGAGAAGGGGATGGGGAGGGTATAGGGGCGAGTCACACGCCCAGATTCAATCCCGTCACAGGATTGGGTAGGGCATCACACCCATGGGGGGGAAAGAGAATCACTCTCTTAACTCAAAATTCTTTCACCAAAAACTTCATTAACTTCTTCCCTTACACTATACACATGTTTATATCGGAATTGGCAAGGGGTAGGGGGGGTGGGAGCTTCGATGGAACAAGGGGAGGGGGAGGGGTTGCCCCCCTTTGACAATGAGAGGGAGAGAGGGGGGGACAAGGAGACATAGACTCACCTACTTTCACCTACCTTTAAAATTCAAAGGGGAGGGGGGGGTAGGTGGCAGCCATTCTTTTGGACCAGCAGCCTTCTCCATATTCCCTTGTGGTAAATGAGAGAGGGAAGAAAAGAAAACAAAAAAAACTAGCCTAATACAGCCAAAGAAGGGGGCGCCCCCTTCATGGGCCAAGCTTGGGCCAAGTTTGGTCCAAGGCCACCCTTAAGCCCATTCACCCATGCATAGCTTATGGCCCTTGCAACCTAGGTGGCCCATGATAGAAGGAAGCCCAATTGGGCCTTAAGTGGCTTATGGAGCCATCATGAAGCCTAATGGCCACTCCCCCTTAATGGACTCTAAAGGGCTTAAATCAAATGGCTTATTAAGAGCCTTACAATCAGCCCAAAATGAAAACCCAAGTAACAATACACATTACAAGCCCAAATTCAATGCAAACAAAGGCTAAAAGTACCCAAACTCAAGCCAAACTGTCTCCATTTCAAAGGGAAGCCGATGCGGCCCGATTGGTGCTCCGCGTATGGTACCGTCAACTCGCCGGTTTGTGCTACTCGCTCGCTCTGGTGTCCGCGCCAATTCTCCCTAGGTGTGAGGAACTCGACCCCATCGAGTAAGCATCCTGTGGCTTGAACTCTCCGCATGTGATCAAGGCGTCGCTCATCGTGGGGCATCCTCGCCAATGCACTAAGAAGTGTTGGTAGGCTCTATTCCTTGTGATGATCACCTGCTCATCCAGTATACAATCTATATGCTTGCATTGCGGCTGGAAGAGGTGGACTCTCGGGTGATGTGTCATTTACAACAGAAGGATAAAGCCCGAAACTCACTAGGGATCACCGCGAGTTTTATTTGATATGCTACCAGATCATAAACATTGAACGTCGAACTGACACCATAGTCATCCGGTAGTTCAATAACGTACGCATTCGAACCCACTTGTTTCGTGACTCGGGAAGGGCGGGTATCGCGGACCTAGAGTTGCTTCACAGCCCCAAGAGGAAACCGTTCAGGTATGACCCTGATCATGACGTACTCTCCCTTTTGAACTCACGGACGTGTAGCATGCATCAGCTAACTCCTTATACGTGCATGGTTGGCCTTTGATTGGGACACACTTAATGCAAACCATATGCGTGAAAGAAAACAAACTGTAGAAACAAACAGACACACACATGACCTTAGACAAACCTAGACACCAAACAAACAATGCAACCCAAAGTTGGGGAGCTCTTAGGCACCTAACATGAACCTACTGACTTCTAAATGGGGGTTCAGAGGTTCGGGAAGATCACACCCAAGTGCACATCGCCCTTGGTAACCGGGTCGGTAGCATGCTCTTCTAAAAGTGCATCAAAATACTCCTTCTCAAGTTCGGGGTCCGCCTCATAGATGACCTCCACTAGCTCCGGTGGGGAGTCACAGACTGGAGTGTCCGAAATAGCCAATGATTCCCGAGTGGGACACTTGGCGGCAAAGTGGCCAATTCCACCACACCTACAGCACTGGTCACATGGGCCTGTGCTAGAAGATGCTCCACCGGTCATCGGTCCCTTTCTCTTGTCTTCTCGTCGGGCCAGGGGTGATGGGAGCTGAGGTCGGGTAGGCAATGTGGGCTGCTGGGGGTGTGGGGTGGGGGTTGGTGCCTGTGGGCGAGGGAGAGGGTCCCTTGGTGGGAGAGGCCGAGGCCTGAGAGCAAAGGGGTCCTGGCAAGGGGGTTCCGGAGGATGAACCACTGGAAATCGGCTATAGGAACTAGGTGTGGTCCAAGAGTCGGACCCACGCTGAGGGATGGTTCCCAGTCGTTGGACGGGAGCAAAATCTGACTCAAACTGCTCTAATTCGAGAGCAACTTGATAGGTGTCCTCTAGGGTGGTCAAATTGCGGCGAAAGAGTTCGTATTGATAGTGGGGCCGTAGACCACGACGGAAGCGAGAAACAGGCATCGTGCACTCTTCCGAGATGTCACATCGTAAAAAATATTCATCAAACTCTGCGATGTACTCAGACACAGACCTATCACCTTGGGTGAGGTTCTACCACCGATCAATGAGTCGTTGACGGTACGAGGTGGGAAGATACTTAGTTCTAAGTCTATCCTTCATCTCATCCCAAGTCTCAACCGGGGGCTCTCGACGCTGATAGAGCAAGCTCTCCATATTGTGCCAATAAGTTTGCGCTTGCCCTACAACTTCATTTTTGCAAATCTGAATCTCCGGAGGTCCGTCATTTCGTAGCACTCGAAGTACCGATCCATGCCGGCCTCCCAATCGAGATAGGCCTTTGGGTCCAAAGACCCGTTGAAAGTGGGAGGGTCTGCTCGCATGGTCCTAAGGACTCTATCGTCCTCCTCATCTCTTGGCTGATGAAAGCAATGATGGCGTCGGCCATTCCCCCCATACGCATTATCGGACCCATAGTCTTCTAGACCAAGGTCACGATGTTGTGGTTCGATGGCCTGTTGCCGGGCATTTTGAGGAGCGGGTGGGGGCTGGTTTTGGGCCGCGGGAGCGGCCTGGACTTGGACCATGGGAGCGGGTTGGCCTTGGGCCACCGCGGGAGGAGGTGCGAGTGGGCCCTGAGCAGTTCCAGGGGGGTCCCCGTGTGACATCCTATCTAACTGTCCAACTAGATCTTGGACAGACCTGTCGGATGTCTCCATGCGTTCCTTCATGGCTCGAAGGTGACCATCCATATTTTCGGAGAAGTTCCAAGAGGTGGCTTCGGACCTATCCATCCGAGCCATAATGGCCATCATTGCCTCATGTAAGGAGTGGAAGTCTCCCGAGGCGGCATCTCGTGGGTTAGCCATAGAAGCGGGGCGATGGTATTGGGTACCACACCGGGTGGGCATGCAAAGACACGAATGTTGGAATGCACTAACTAGGAACCTAGACTTAAACCGATATCCGGTACGAGGCAGAGGTTCGATCCGAAGAACTCCTCACGTGAGTGAATCACCTTCCCGATAGACGTAACCTAATGATCGGACGACACCTTTTAATATACCGAATATTGGAATGCAAATGCAACCTTGGACTTAAATGACCCTAGACTTAAACCGACGCTCTGATACCAATTTGATGCGGGACGGATGAAGACTGGGCTAAGACGTACGATGGACTTGATGTGCGGCCAGCACTAACACGCTAAAGGAAAGCTGGGCAGCTGACCACCGTGGCATTCTCCGGGTGGAGACGTCTCTCAACAGCACTCTAACTAGCCCGACGATCGTCCCTTGCGAGGAAAACATGGGGATCGCAGCGGTTAAGGAACCACTGTCGCCTAGGGTGGTGCAGTCCGAGCTCGGTGCTCGACTGGAGCTAAGGAACAGCTCTCACTCACACATAATCGTGGTAATTGTAGATGGCTAACAGCCCTAATCTCACAAACGCAGCATGATAGAACATATACTAAATCAGCAAAGTGAGAGAGGAACGGAGTGCATACCTCCACGACTAGACGTGGGGAAGGAATTCCCGGCCGAATTCAAACAACCCCAATACACACAATTGTTAAGTTTACAATTTCAGAACCTGATGCCCACTCGACGCAGGGAGGTAAAGGGCTACAAATACCAATTTTGGGGTTGCTGGAACCCAGGTTGATGGGCCGCACTCGTAGGAGGCGAGGGAAGTGAGCCGGAGCCGATCGGGTGGGCCGAATGGAAGTCGACTCGGTTCTGCCCGCGCTGCTCACCCTGCGCAGCGAACTTGCGAAGGCCGATGCACCAAAATCCGATGCCCGATCGGAGTTCCGTTTGTTGGAGAACGTCGATGATAGGACGAAGATTGTCTGCTCCGAAGTGCGTGATCAGATCTTTTCAGATCTGGGCGCAGCAGTGACTGATCTGAGCTTCTGGTTTTGTGCACTCAGAACTACACAGGAAGACAAATAATTATTGAAAAAATGGCTCCCGATGTCGGATAGAGGCGCCGTTTGTGGGACCTCATCGGCGACGTCCAGAGGAAGACGCAGACCGAAGCGCTTGTACAGATCTGCAAGGGATGAGGCGGGGCAGACTCAGGAAGTCGGCTCTTGTTCTGAGTCGGGTCTGCATAGATGAGATTGCGCGATCCCACGAATATTGTCGCCACGATCCGCACAGATCTCGGATTGAGACAAGATTGGTGGCAGTGTGAAGAGGACTAAAAATCCTACGATCACTCCAAAAATCAGCTTCAGAATACTTGCGAGGAGATCTAGAGAAGTTTGGAATCAGTAAACTCCAGATCTGGACAGCAGGCTCGGGCAGATCTACGTGCCGTCACGAAAAGAATTTCTGCCAGCGCTCCAGAACTCCGATCGACGTGAAACCACCTCTAAAATCTTCCTGACTCTATGAAGTATCAAGGATAATTTTCATGGAACCAGATGAGAAAGGGATGGGGAGGGTATAGGGGCGAGTCACACGCCCAGATTCAATCCCGTCACAGGATTGGGTAGGGCATCACACCCATGGGGGGGAAAAGAGAATCACTCTCTTACCTCAAAATTCTTTCACCAAAAACTTCATTAACTTCTTCCCTTACACTATACACATGTTTATATAGGAATTGGAAAGGGGTAGGGGGGATGGGAGCTTCGATGGAATAAGGGGAGGGGGAGGGGTTGCACCCCTTTGGCAATGAGAGGGAGAGAGGGGGGGACAAGGAGACATAGACTCACCTACTTTCACCTACCTTTGAAATTCAAAGGGGAGGGGGGGGGTAGGTGGCAGCCATTCTTTTGGACCAGCAGCCTTCTCCATATTCCCTTGTGGTAAATGGGGGAGGGAAGAAAATAAAAAAAAAACTAGCCTAATATAGCCAATGAAGGGGGCGCCCCCTTCATGGGCCAAGCTTGGGCCAAGTTTGGTCCAAGGCCACCCTTAAGCCCATTCACCCTTGCATGGCTTATGGCCCTTCCAACCTAGGTGACCCATGATAGAAGGAAGCCCAATTGGGCCTTAAGTGACTTATGGATTCATCATGAAGCCTAATGGCAACTCCCCCTTAATGGACTCTAAAGGGCTTAGTAAGAGCCTTACAATTAGCCCAAAATGAAAACCCAAGTAACAATACACATTACAAGCCCAAATTCAATGCAAACAAAGGCTAAAAGTACCCAAACTCAAGCCAAACTGTCTCCATTTCAAAGGGAAGCCGATGTAGTCCGATTGGTGCTCCGCGTATGGTACTGTCGGCTCGCCGGTTCGTGCTACTCGCTCGCTCTGGTGTCCGCACCAATTGGACTTCTATAGCTCATTATATTTTCAGTCTACTTGACTGTCCTTTGTCTGAACTTTAGTTGAGCTACTACCTTCTTCGCCTCCTGCACCAGGGTCACTGAGGAAGCCTTTGTTGGGGAGAAAGTTGTTGTAGGGAGTGATCCTACCCCTGAAATTCATTCGACTGGTGCTCCCTTCGCAGAATTGGCTGGGCAAGCCTTCGTTGAGAGAGATGCTCCTCCCATGGGTCTTGAAGGTAGAGAAGCGCCCCTTCCGACAGAGGAGTGTCATGTACCAGCGGAAAGCTCCTCCTCGTCGAAGCAGGTTGACTATGGCGGCAACTCCAATGACGAAGAGTTCCCACCTGTGGAGATAAAAACTGAAGACGCCGAGGCGTCTTTAGCTTACGAAAGTAATTACACAACCTTCAGTCTGCCCCGACTGGCATGGAGCGGCCTTGGGCCATCTGGTCCACTCGTAAGTGAGGGGGCTAGGCCTATGGAGGCCATGATTTCTACTGCTGCATGCTTGAGCTTAGTGTCGATTGAGGTAGGGGATCCTCTGTCGCTTTCACTCCACAACTCTTCTCATTATCGTCTATATCAGATGCCTGACGCATGTTGTATTCATGGTGCAGGCTGATGTGGTACTGCCAACTATAACTGTGCAAATACCTCTCTCGGCTTTTGGTGCGGGCCTATCGACATTCCCACCAGTCTTGCGGCCTATCGCTTTGTGATATCCCAAGGATTATGCTGTGGCGACAGGCTTGGAGGTTTCAGGGGCAGTTGTGGGTGCCACTGAATTAACTGAAGCCACAGGATCCCAGCCGCCCATTGCCGACAGAGAGCTACTCCTGGAGGAGAGGAGTCTTCCCGAAATAGAAGCGGGAGAAATTATTGAAGAAGAGGCAGGAGCCCCTAAGGCTTTAACCCTTGTTATAGAATCGGCCATGGTAGAGGCCAGTCAGGCTGGGCGCGAAAAGCAAGCATCCTCAGCTATTAAGGTTTTGGTGTAGCTGCGCCACAAGAAGTTTGCGGGGAGGTTGCTGTCATCGAGACTTCCTTGACCATCTTAGCTGCGGGGGTCGGCTCAAGTGCGAGCGCCTTACAAGTTATGTCGTCGTCATCTTTCGAACCGAGCGATGACATCTAGGCTGCAGTTGATAGTAGAGTAGATTTTCAGCTTCCCGACACGTCATCACTTGGTCTATAGTCGTCGAATGACCTGGTGTGGAAGTTCTTGGGAACCCTGCAACATTCTGTAATAGCCAGCCGAGATTTAACCTATGTGCAGCTGAGGGGCTTCGTAGAGCACCTGTTCTATTCGCTGCTGGCTTTCGGCTACCCCATGGACGACTGGACACCACGGGTGGTCTTGTTACTGAAGTATGTGAACAGAAGAGAATTCCTCAGCCAAGAAGTGGCTGATTAGCTGACGGCCATAAAATTTGAACGGACCGAATGTCGGACTGCTCTTGACTCCTTAAGAGAGATCGTACAGCAGATGAGAGGTGCAGTCAGTGCATCGACCCAGCGCCAGACTTCTTTGACAGCTAGGATAGCTAAACTTCGTGCTGAACTTTCCAGGGTTGAGGCTGAGCTGCGGGAAGCCGAACACCAAGGAGTCCAGATTTTAGAGGAAGTGGAATTGGTAGAAGGACGAGCCGCGTCCCTTGAAGAGAAGTTAGTGTAGTTGGGAGCTGTCGAGTCTCACCTGTAAGAATTAACCCGTCATCCCACCCTGGGGATTTTGGAGCTCGAAGACATCTTCCGACGCCCACTGCGGTAACCCCTTTTATATTTTCTTCTTCTTTT
This sequence comes from Amorphophallus konjac, assembly GCA_022559845.1. Lineage (NCBI taxonomy): Eukaryota > Viridiplantae > Streptophyta > Magnoliopsida > Alismatales > Araceae > Amorphophallus > Amorphophallus konjac. The sequence continues at coordinate 79,825,926 of CM040119.1, read as the reverse complement.
TGGTGAACTTCTATTAATGTGAAACCACCTTGGGGGTGTTAATCACAAGGCTGAAGACCCCTCGGACCTAGAAAGCAAGCGATGCAATGGACCGGCAACTTCCCTCGAGCGGACTCACCAGCATAGCGCGCACCCGGGTCCGTAGGTGGACCGACAATGGGGATGAGGGTCCGAGGTTGGACCTTGAGATTCTAGGGGGTTGGCGAGCTTAAGATTAAACCCCCAAGGGTCCCGGGATGCCCACCCTCGCCGGCGGCTAGGACGCCGAGGGCGTGGGATGTAATGGCTCTCTCGCAACTCGCCCACAGTAGTCACTAAATTACAAGCAAATTTGGGATCGGGCACTCTCTCACCTCCGACGGCACTAAGATGCAATACTAATTAAGCAAATGAAACCAGCAAAGAGAAGTGTTCAGTAGCTCACCTGGTCGGCGTGAAGACGCCAACCCCAACCGAAGATGAGGGCGAGCGGGGAGGCGTGGGTACGCACCCGCACGCCGCGTCGATGCCGCTTGACCTGAAAATTTGTAGAATACACCACTACTCCTCGCGCAGGAGGGTTGGACAAGGGGTTGGGGATAATGTGATACAGTCAAACAATACCTCCACGGAGGGAGGGACGTTAAGCCGGCCAGGTGGGAAGGGGAGAATTAATCTAGGAACTTAATGAAAGAAAAACAACGGTTCTGTCCGCCCTCTGGAACAGGGGACAGGCGGTCAAAGTCGGTGACGCTGCGGCCTCTCCCGAACTCCGTTGTCGACGAAACCAGTTGGAGATCCTTAATAGTTGACCCAGGAAGCTATCCAATTTTTGGGGGAATTTTGGGAAGGCGGAGCTGGTCGGGGCAGAGGCGCGAACATGGGCTCTACTTGCTGGTTCTGGTAGCTTCTGCACCCCTACAGCTAGAAGATGAGGCTACCACGGACACTCCTCAGCTCTGATTCAGGCTTGGCTAGAGTATCTGATTCACTGTCTAGTTCTCTTGGAACGGAGACCCACGGGGGTGCCGGAGGAGGTCGGAGTAGATAGAGATAGCTCAAACAGTGATCGAGTGTCTGTTCAGTCCCAAGAGGAACAGAACTGCGCACCCAAGAAAGAAAAAATGAGAACTCTTAGCTCCGGATGCCGAACGGGGTTCCGCTTCTTGATCCTGGTAGTAGACTTGTCGTAGAAGATCTCAGCCAAGCGTCACCTCCAGATTCTCAAGAGGATGGCCGTGGTTGAACTTGATCTAGAGCTCTGGTTCTCTGCCTGAGTGGTTTTGCGCAGTCAAGGAAGAATCGCTCTCACGGGCAGCTCGATGGTTGGACGAAGATGAAACCACCTCGGCTGCGAAGCTGTCTGGACGACGATTCCAACTCTATATGGTACGCCTCCTGAAGATTCACGATGATGCCGTGGCTGCTGCTACAAGTTGCTGGTACACTGCTGCCTACGAACTGGCATGTGCAGAGTGGTGATAGGTGATGGGAAATGGGGGGGAGATGGGAGGGGAAATGAGGTGTATGTGTGGGGGGGCAACCCCTGGCTGTGAGGGGGTCTGGGAGGGGGTGTTCCAAGGTGTGGGAGTGGCAGAATGGGGGTTGAAAGGAGGTCTAGCAGGTGGAGGGAGGGAGAGCTGCGAATTTGGTTGGAAGGGAGAGAGGGAAAGGGTATTTGAAAATGGGTTTAAGGGTGGGATTAATTTATGGTCTTGGGGATGGGAAGAGGTGTGTGGGGAAGGTAAAGGTGGGGCTTGGAGAGTGGGGAATTCTCCCTTGGGAGATGAGAGGGTGCTTGGGGAAGGGGAGTGGGTGGTTGGTGGTTGGAGGGTGGCTTGGATAGTGGTGGATTCCACCTTGGGGCTAGGGGTGGAGTTATGGAGAGGTGTGGGGAAATGGGGTAGCTCTTGAATGAGGGGAGAAGAGAGAGAAAGTAGGTGGGAGGGGGAGGAGAGAGAAAGGGGCGCACCCCTCTTTAGAGAGAGAAAAAAGAGAGAGAGAAGAGAGACAAGGGGAATCCACCCCAATAGAGAGAGAGAGAGAAGTGGAGAATCCTCTCCAATAATACACTAATTCACTAAATTTTTTTGATTGATCAAAGATTACAAATGAGGGGGTGAAGGGGGGGTATTTATAGGGACTAGACTTTTCACATGACCATACTGACCCTGACTAAAGACTAAATGACCAGACAAGTCCAAGGGGGGGCACCCCTGGGCTTAGCCCACTAGTTGGGCCCATTAGATTGCTTAATTAATCACATGACTCAGGACTTAGTAAATGACCCTTATACCTAGGTACCAGACTCAAATAAAGGGCAAATTACATAGTTTATGACTCAAATAAAATATAAAAATTACATGGATTCACTCAAAAAAATGTGGAGAACACAATGCTGCAAACAGACGATCCATCAGAGCTTCGCAAAATGTAGAGGGGTAAGTGATGCCCCCATCATACCCCCGGGGTGGGGAGAACTCGACCCCGTCCAGTATGGGTCCACCGGAGAAGTGGTACACCAAATACAGCTCCAAGCAAGCCACTATCTCCGAACTCAACCCCACGTCCATGGCCGGGGGATGGCGCTTCAGCTTCACAAAGTGGCACTGACACACCCTCATGCTGGCAATGATACCTTGCTTGCCTAGTATTGCCTCTGTGTGCACACGTCGGGCTCTCAGGCTGATTGGTGGTAGCTCTCCGGGGGTGTCCCTCTTAAAGGAAGGTATAGGCTCAAAGCACTCACTAGGATCCACCGCGGTGCCCATATAGGGTGCCGGATTCCCTACGTTGGAAATGGGGTGAATCCCAAAACCCATTAGTAAGTCCAACCCGTAAGCCGGGTTGCGAAAGGCACTCGAAACTTGGCAATGTCCAAGTCCTCGTGCCCTCAAATTGGAGGTGACCCTAGGATAGAGCCACTCCAAAGTCATCATCGCCATGTTGCCAACTTGGAATTCCAAGTGGCGCTCGTGACCTTTTGCCCGCTTCTTGTGATTCTCACCGTTCGTTACTTGATGCTTGCTTGGATGCATATGCCATGCACTATGATGCAGTGTGAGTGGAAAATGTGTGGTATGCAAAGGTGGCCCTGGACAACCACATATAGACCTATCGTGCATTGATGTCATGAAGACTTTAAATGATTTAGGAGGACCAGGGCATCCATAGGTGTCCCTCGTATGCGTGGGTGTGATGAATGCTGGAGGACCCGGACATCCATGAAGGCTCCTAGCCTACATAAGACCAATGCTGAATCGGGGAGGACCGTTACACCCAAATAAAGACCACTCATGCTTTCTACTTGATATGTGTGTGATGTGAATGAATGGACCCGACTTTCTAATCATGCCAAGTGGTGTGTTGTGCCAAGACTTATGCACTTCTATCCCAAAGATGACTTCGATGTGTATGGGTGTGGGACAGCCTTTGAACTTCCATGTGAAAGGGTCGAAGGGATCTAGGAAGGTGGGCATTATGGAGAGGAGCTCTTCCTTTCTTCCTAGGCATATGTTGCCTATGGCGATGGTTCCCTTTGTGTGGCCCGAGTCTTGGAAGAGGTGGACTTGGTCCAACATGGTTGGTTGGGGTAGGGAAAGGTGGGTTGTGGGTAAGGTGGGTGGGTCACATGGGTAACTAGGCTCCCATTGGAAGGGGTCAAAGGGGTCGTGGATTGGGCTTCCTAGAGGAAGGAACTCTATGTCAACAAGGTCCATACAAGGTGGGTCATGCTTCTCTATTGAAATAATTGGGCCGAAGTTTTTGGTGGGATGGTCGGCCGTGAATGGAGGGCTTGACGTTCTGCCCGAGATAAGCAACTCTAATTTGTGGATAGCATCGGGCTCATCGGGTGTAGGGAGGAATAGAAGTAGGTCGCTAGTGTAGCAACCCACAGTGTAAACCGCAGTGATAGATCCGACACATAAGTGTTGGAGGTCAAGGCTCCTAGGACGGTCGGCCACTGTGGTCAACCTGCCAGTCAACTCCATTTGCCATGCTAAGCCCTTAAGAAGATCCCCTAAGGTCTCCACTTGGTAGGATGATTGTATTGTTGTGTGATAGGTGGAGAAGGGTACTATGGGGAGGTCTACCTTCATGGGAGGGTAGGCATGGAATGTGGTGGGAGGGATCGGTCTCTCCTTTATCCATCTAGCTAGGGGCCCATCTATGATTATTGTGCCATTTGTGAAGGTTTGTGGTTCTTGAGGATCTAGACTATTTGGAGTGGTGAAGGCTTGAGGCTCTTCCTCATCATTGGTGTGAACTTGGGTTTCCTCATTGGTGGGGAGAGGGTCATCTTCTCCTATGTGAGTGGGTGTGGCCTCCTTTCCCAACGGAATGGGAAGGTCTTTTGGGGATGGGGTGATGGTGGTTGGTGCATGGTGCACCCGGGGTGGTGGGTAAAGGGAGACTTGGGTTAGGATAGGGAGGTGAAGTAGTGGAGGCCTAGGACATGGTAGAGTTGGGGTCGTGAGTGGGAGATGGGTTGGGTGAGGAGGCTTGGTTTGGTTGGTCTTGGGAGGTGTGTCCTTTATGGGGGAAGATGGAGGGACGGAGGCAGGGGCCAAAGAGGTTTGAGTAGTGTAGGTTGGTTGAGGGGGTTTAGGTTGGGGTGTGGGGGCTCTAATGGGGGTAGATGGAGAGGCGGAGGCTGGGACCACTTGGGTTTTAGTGGGAAGGGTTTGTATGGGTGGGGTTGGAGGAGTGGGAGTGCTCCTTGGGTTATGGTGATCCGAGTAGAAGGGAGAAGGTCGGGGAGTGTAGACTTTCCTAAGTTTGGCTTTCATGTTTTCCCATGTGTTAATAGGCTCTTGCCTCATAACCTTCCTTAATCGTTCAATGAGCTGCCACCTATCCTCGGCATGGCGCACAAGCCGACTCTTGGCAAGGTAAATTATCATGGGTTCAGTCATTGGAGTCCTCCTAAAGTATTTGTCCATGTTTTCTTCTCACTCTAGATATGCACTAGGGTGGTACCCGTCAAAGATAAGGTCCTCAAATAGGACTATGTCCAAAGGGGCGTGAATCGGACCCTTGTGGAGGGCCGAATGGGATAGATGTGACCAATATGAAGTAGCCATGCTAGTGGACAAGAGTGATGCATAGGGGGACTCTAAATGCATATGTGTGCCCTAGGACCAACTTGTGGAGAGACAAGTTGTGAACTTGCTCTGATATCACTTGATGTGAAACCACCTTGGGGGTGATAATCACAAGACCGAAGACCCCTCGGACCTAGCAAGCAAGCGATGCAACGGACCGGCAACTTCCCTCGAGCGGACTCACCCGCATAGCGCGCACCCGGGTCCGTAGGTGGACCGACGATGGGGATGAGGGTCCGAGGTTGGACCTTGAGATTCCAGGGGGTTGGCTAGCTTAAGATTGTACCCCTAAGGGTCTCGGGATGCCCACTCTTGCAGGCGGCCAGCATGCCGAGGGCATGGGATATAATGGCTCTCTCGCAACTCGCCCGCGGTAGTCGCTCAATTACAAGCAAATTCGGGATCGGGCACTCTCTCACCGCCGACGGCACTAAGATGCAATACTAATTAAGCAAATGAAACCAGAAAAGAGAAGTGTTCAGTAGCTCACCTGGTCGGCGTGAAGACGTCGACCCCAACCGAAGACGAGGGTGAGCGGGGAGGTCTGGGTACGCACCCGCACGCCGTGTCGATGCCGCTTGACCAGAAAATTTATAGAGTACACCACTATTCCTCGCGCAGGAGGGTTGGACAAGGGGTTGGGGATAATGTTATACAGTCAAACACTGCCTTCACGGAGGGAGGGGCGTTAAGCCTGACAGGTGGGAATGGGAGAATCAATATAGTAACTTAATGAAAGAAAAACAACGGTTCTGTCCGCCCTCTGGAACAGGGGACATGCGGTCAAAGTCGGTGCCGCTGCGGCCTCTCCTGAACTCCGTTGTTGATGAAACTAGTTGGAGATCCTTCATAGTTGACCGAGAAAGATGTCCAATTTTTGGGGGAATTTCAGGAAGGCGGTGCTGGTCGGGGCAGAGGCGCGAACAGGGCCTCTACTTGCTGGTTTTGGTAACTTCTGCACCCCTACAGCTGGAAGACGAGGCTACCACGGACGCTCCTCAGCTCTGATTTAGGCTTGGCCAGAGTCACTAGATTTGTTGTCCAGTTCTCTTCGAACGAAGGCCCACGGGGTTGCCGGAGGAGGTCAGAGTAGACTGAGACAGCCCGAACAGTGATCGGGTGTCTATTGAGTCCCAGGAGGAACATAACTGTGCACCCGGGGAAGAAAAAATGAGAACTCTTAGCTCCGGATGCCGAACGGGGTTCCTCTTTTTGATCCTGGAAGTAGACTTGTCGTAGAAGATCTCAGCCAAGCGCCGCCTCCAGATCCTCAAGAGGATGGCCGTGGTCGAACTTGATGTAGAGCTCTGGTTCTCTACCTGAGTGGTTCTGCATTATCAAGGAAGAATCACTCTCACGGGCAGCTCAGTGCTTCAACGAAGACAAAACCACCTCGGCTGCGAAGCTGACTGGACGATGATTCCAACAGTATATGGTACACTTCTTGAAGCTTCACGATGACGCCGTGTCCACTGTTGTAATTTGCTAGTACACTGCTGCCTGCGAACTAGCCTGTGCAGAGTGGTAATAGGTGATGGGAATGGGGGTAGATGGGAGGGGAAATGAGGTGGATGTGTGTGGGGGCAACCCCTGGCTGTGAGGGGGTCTGGGAGGGGGTGTTCCATGGTGTGGGAGCGGCAGAATGGGGGCTGGAAAGAGGTCTAGCAGGTGGAGGGAGGGAGAGCTGTGAATTTGGTTGGAAGGGAGAGAGGGAAAGGGTATTTGAAAATGGGTTTAAGGGTGGGATTAATTTCCGGTCTTGGGGATGGGAAGAGGTGTGTGAGGAATGTAGCAACCCTGATAAATGAATATTTGAAATAAATTAAAACATATATATATTACAGTAGTAATACAGATAATAAGAATAGGGTTAATTAGATGAAGTAAAACAAAATTAAAATAACGCCTCTTATTAGGGCGTTAATTCAAAAAGAAACGCCTCTATCAAAGGCGTGACTAAAGAAAAAGACGCCCACACGTGCGGTCGTCAACTCTCACGACCAAATAGGCAAGTAAGCGAAACGCCCATATATGGGGCGTGTTTCAAAAACAAGGAACGCCCTTATCCAAGACGTTTCTTAAGAAACGACCTGAACTAGGTCGTTAATTAAAGAATCGACGCCCTTACCTAAGGCGTTAATTCAGTTCGTGAACCGTTCGAACCCAGAACTTATCCAGGGTAAGTGATAAGCATTAGAAAGAGTTCAAACGTGGTAATGACTCTATCATAGAAGTATTGCTTCCACACAATCACTAACCCTAATAGGACACCCAAAATCCTATAAAAACTCTCGTTCGGCCAACCCTAAAACTATTTGGACGAACTACTGCTGCAGGTACGTGAAGAACATATGTTCTTCTATTTTTTTTTCTTCTTCTGTTTACAGTCGCATGAAGAATATTGATTATTCTTCTTCTCTTATTAACAGGTTAAGAGGCTCGGGCGTTTGAGGAACAAGAGTTCTTCATCCGTGTGTAAGTACCCCTTCCTCTACCTACAGTCCATGGATTTCAAGGAAACTAATATCTTCAATCTATCCTCTGTAGGATTCATCCAACGTCTGCAGCATCATTGATTCTTACAAATCCCTCACGGTCATCTCCAAATCAACTCTTAAGGTAGGATTTTCTCAAGTTACTGTAGCCCAAATAAATTAAGACAAGACTTATATACGTATTGACATGACATGCATACGGTTTAATATGGTTTTATTATGTTTCTGCAATATTTTGAAAGAGACGCCCCTGTCCAGGGCGCTAATTTACAAGACACGACCCTGCCCAGGTCGTCAATTTCATATTTGACGCCCTGTACACAGGCGTTAATTTCATGTAAATCTTAAGAACTGATTATCCATGTAATTACATGAAATCAAATCAATAATTGTTAACGGTTAAAAGTCAATAAACATGAAACATCAAATCTGATATATTGCATCTGAATTCCTGCCAATTTTCCTGTCATGACTATATGATTGTTATCCTTGATTATCGTGCAAATCTTGCTAATCATGTAAATTCCTGATATTTCTTGAATTCACGACCTAGACTAGGTCGTTTTCCATGTGGTAACGCCCCATCACAGGGCGTGAATTAAAAATAAACGCCCCTTACTAGGGCGCGTATCTGTTAAAATCCTGGAATATATATTCTGTGAAAATAAGAATTTAATGATTAACGCCCCTGCCAAGGGCGCGTTTTTGATAAATTCTGAAAATAAATATGTTCTGAAAAATATTGTAAATAAAAAGACGCCTGCTACTGTAGTCGTCAACTCTTGAAGAAACGCCCCTGCCGAAGGCGCGTTTTAGATAAATTATTGAATTATTGAAAATTCTGCAAAACGGACCATGTGTAAACGCCCTTCTGTTAGGCGTTAATTACTTGAGAAACGACTTGACCTAAGTCGTTATTTTACTGTAAACTGATTTTTCCTCTGATTTGCTAACCGATGGTTTATATATTATACATATATATATATATCGGCACTATTCTCCACTCCGTGAGTATAGTCCCACTTTTCACGGTGTTTTATCGATCACACTCAATTCTCATTGACATACAAGCTCTCCTTTGGACATTCCGTTCCTTTGGACTAGCGAGTTAGTCATAGAGACCTCCGTAAGACTCCTCGTAGCCTTGGATTCCCTCAAGGCCGACTGAGCTGGTTGTACCCTAAAAACCCATTACACCATTGATGCCATGTCACTCTAAAGAAACATGGGATACCGGCCCTTATGATTATACAAAGAGTATATCATAAGAAATTCTTAATGGGATGATGATATCATGCCATATCATGTCGTTCTAGTAAACCTCAATTCTATGATAAGAATGAGGGTATCTTACCTTTGATATACTGTTCATGTGGACCTCAATTCTATATAAAGAATGTCCATACTGATTTGTCATGGTACCCAAGTTAAGGGAATCATATTCTACCTAGTTTTATCGATATCGTGATTATACCGTTATTATCGCCATTCTATGTCCTTTGTCATATTTTGGACTCTTTTCTATCAAAGTTGTCATACGTGTCTACAAGCATGATTATTGAAATTCTATGTTGGCTATAAACAAGAGTGGATGTCAAAACACATGATAAATGCCTGCGCATATAGGGCCCGATCTGGTCCTGGGAGGAGCACCCGAAAGTACTTGTGCCCATGGGAGTTAAAATGATAAGGTATCTGGCATTATACCGAGTACTTGACTTGCTTGATTGGACATTCCACACACATCTTGTACTTGAATCGTACTTGACTTTACATGAAATGCGTGGCCCGAAAGAGGGTAATTTACTTGCTTGATACATGATAGCCAAAGTTCTTGACATGACTCGATAATTGTACTTGCTTGAATATCTTGAATAACTTGTATCTTGTTGAAAGTTCATGGTAAGTTCATCTTATTTCCTTGATATTACATTCTCTCTATCTTGTCGTTTCATGCGAGCATGCATAGCTTTATTGCATTCATGAAAATGTAATTACTTAAACCCCTTGCTAGTACTTGAGATATAATTTCCTACTGAGCGTTCGCTCATTCCGTTTGTCCCTTTTTACGTTTCAGGTAAGTCCGACGACGATGGAAGTCAATCGGATGGGAATGATCAAGAGTGAAAGAGATAGAGATTCTCCAAGTGTCATCTAGTCTTTTCTATAGTTTCTTGAGTCAACTATGTATTCTTTTCCTTTTTATTAAACAGAGTATTGGATTTGTAATAGTCTATCCATTATGAAATAAAGGATTGGGTTATCTTGCTATTTTGCGCATCTCTGTCTTTGTGTCGAATACACGACCACTCTGATTGACATGATTGATATAGACACGTCGCGCATCTCCGGGTATCTTCCGCGCTCGGGGCGTGACAGTCTTTGTGGTATCAGAGCCTAAGGTATTCAATTCCTAGGAAACCCAAGTCCAAGGATAGGTTTCAAAACCTTTAACCAAGTGAGAGTGGGTAGAACCAAGGGTTAAATGATCAATGAGTCCTTTATAAGATCATAGTGATATAATACTAACATAGCTATTGTAATTGTAGGATAATGGCTGCCGAACGTGCTCAATGGCGCAACATGCAGCGTACCCTTCAAGGGATGACCCAAGTGCTACAACAGGTAGCACAAGGTGGTGCTCCACGAGCTGGAAGCTTACACCAAGCATTCAAGAATATGAATCCCCCGAAGTTCATGGGATCGACCGATCCAGACGATGCCGAGCATTGGGTTCGGGAGATTGAACGTATATTCCGTGTTATGCAATGCACGGATCAGGACAAAGTCTTATTAGCTACTTTCCAGTTAGAAAAGGATGCTAGATGCTGGTGGGAGTCGATTGAAGCTACTGTTGACCCAACTCAAGTTACATGGGGTGAATTCGTTGAATATTTCAACGCCAAATATTTCTCTGATAGGGTCCAGGAAAAGAAGGCCGCCGAATTTGCCGCATTAAAGCAAAGATCTTTATCGGTGGCTGATTATGAAGCACAGTTCTCTAGACTGTCTAGATATGCTAAGCATTTAATTAGCACGGAAAAGATGAAAGCCCGTAGATTTCTTAATGGGCTTAGGCCCCACTATATTACTCAACTGGCGCCTATGGACATCCAAATTTATTCTGAAATAGTGCGCCGAGCTCAATTACTTGAAGATGCCACTGAACTATCTGATAGGATCCGTGGAGAAGACAAGAAGGAACAAGTCACGGGTTCGGGTTCTTTCAAACCCAACTTTAAGAAGAGGCCCAATAATGGGGGTTCTTCATCTCAAGATCAGAAATTCAAGAAGACCAAGCCTTTCTCTATCACCACTACCCCTTCGAATACAGTTTGCAAGCATTGTGACAAGGCTGGTCACAAGACAGAAGAATGCTGGAGGAAATTAGGAGCTTGTCTCCGTTGTGGAAGCCGTGAGCATCGGATTCCCGAGTGTCCATTAATGAACGACCAAGCCGGCGATAGTAAACGCCCGGTGACAAAGAATGCTCGTCTTCATGCAATACAGGAGACCGAACCGGAAGAAGAAGGCGGATTGGTGGAAGGTACATTGAAAATTTGTTCCAAATATGCACATGTCTTATTTGATACGGGTGCATCGCATTCCATTATTTCCAAGAAGTTTGCTGACCCATTACCTCTAGAACCAGAATGGATGAAGTTAATATTGTCTACTCCTCTCGGAAACGAGACGGATATCACACATCATTACCAAAACTGTGAGGTATTGGTTCGAGGAAAGAATTTTCCTATTGATCTTATCTGCTTAGATCTAAAGAGTATGATGTTATACTAGGAGCAGATTGGTTATCCAAATACCAGGCAACGGTTGATTGCCGTGATAGCAAGATTGTTTTCAAGGAATTTCCGGAACTGACTTATACTAGTCCTAAGAGTCGAAGCAAATCCCCTCTTATCTCGGCTCTTCGAGCAAGCAAGCTCGTCAAGAAAGGATGTGTATCCTTCCTTGCTTTTGTCACTATTAAAGAAGCTAAGGAAACCAAGATAGAAGACGTTCAAGTAGTACGAGAATTCCCAGACGTATTTCCGGAAGAATTGCCGGGATTACCCCCGCAAAGAGATGTGGCCTTTACCATCGACTTAGTCCCTGGTGCTGGTCCCGTTTCAAAGGCACCATATAGAATGTCCCCTGCTGAACTCAAGGAGTTGAAGGAGCAGTTGATGGAACTAATCCGAAAAGGGTTTATTAGACCAAGTACTTCCCCGTGGGGAGCACCAGTCTTATTTGTAAAGAAGAAGGATGGATCCATGAGATTGTGTATCGACTATCGACAATTGAATCATCTTACTATCAAGAACAAGTATCCACTGCCGAGAATCGATGAATTATTTGATCAGATTTCAGGATCCAAATATTTTTCCAAGATTGATCTCAGGTCGGGATACCATCAATTAAGAATCAAGGACGATGACATTCACAAGACTGCATTCAGAAGCAGGTATGGCCATTACGAATTTGTTGTTATGCCTTTTGGACTAACAAATGCCCCTGCTGCCTTTATGCAGTTAATGAATAGCATATTCAGGCCTTACTTGGATCAATTCGTAGTAGTCTTCATTGATGATATATTGATATATTCCAAGACTAAGGAAGAACATGAAGAACATTTGAGGATTGCATTGCAAGTCTTGAGGACAAATCAATTATATGCTAAACTCAGCAAATGCGAGTTCTGGCTTGAAGAAGTGGCTTTTCTCGGGCATGTCATATCAAAGGACGGATTATCTGTAGATCCGTCAAAAGTTGAAGCTGTGAGAAACTGGGAAAGACCCACTAATGCAAGCGAGATCAGAAGTTTCTTAGGTCTTGCAGGCTATTATCGACGATTCATTAAAGATTTCTCTAAGATCGCCGTACCACTTACAAGATTAACTCGTAAGGAGATCCGATACGAATGGAGTGAGGAATGTGAAAGAAGTTTTCAAACTCTCAAGGATCATCTCACCACAGCTCCGGTCTTAGCTCTACCGATAGAAGGAGAGAAATTCGAGGTCTACACTGATGCTTCTGGCATTGGCCTCGGATGTGTCCTAATGCAACAAGGAAAGGTCATAGCATACTCTTCACGTCAGCTGAAGAAGCATGAGGAGAATTACCCCGTCCATGACTTAGAACTGGCCGCGGTAGTATTTGCCCTAAAGATATGGAGACACTACTTATATGGAGCACAGTTTACTGTATACTCCGATCACAAAAGTCTCAAATATCTATTTTCACAAAAGGAGCTAAACATGAGACAAAGACGCTGGCTAGAATATCTCAAGGACTTCGACTTCAATATACAATACCATCCCGGAAAGGGTAATTATGTTGCTGACGCCCTTAGTCGAAAGCCGAGAGCAATGATAGCAAATTGTATGATGCAAGAATGGAGGTTACTTGAACAATTCTCCGAGCTCAATATAAGCTTGGACATGGAATCCAAATTTGTCACACTATCTCATGTAAGCATACAGTCAGATTTGTTATCTGAGATACAAACACTTCAGGATGATGATCCTATGTTAGTAGAAATCAAGGGCAGATTAGAAGGACAATCTGATTTTCAACTAACTTCTGATGGAAGATTATCGTTCAAAGATAGAACTTGTATACCTGATTGTCCGGAATTAAAGAAGAAGATCTTAGATGAAGCTCACCGATCAAGGTACACTATTCATCCAGGATCAACCAAAATGTACCAAGATGTAAAGAGGAACTTTTGGTGGCCTAATATGAAAAGAGAAATAGCGGACTATGTATCACGCTGTCTCACATGCCAACAGGTCAAGGCGGAACACCAAAAGCCTGCGGGAAAACTACATCCTCTAGATATTCCTAAGTGGAAATGGGAGGATATTGGTATGGACTTCATCATGGGTTTGTCTAAATCTAAAGGAGGACATGATGGAATCTGGGTTATCATTGACCGATTGACTAAATCGGCACATTTCTTGCCAATCAAAAGCCGATGGTCAATTGATGTGCTAGCTGCACTATACATCAAAGAAATAGTCAGGATACATGGAATTCCTGTCTCAATCGTGTCTGATAGAGATCCCCGTTTTACTTCTCATTTTTGGAAGGGATTACAACATTCGTTGGGGACAAGGCTCAACTTTAGTACTGCTTTTCACCCACAAACGGATGGTCAGACCGAGCGAACTAATCAAGTTGTTGAAGATATGCTGAGAGCATGCATTATTGACTTTGGAGGAAGCTGGCATGACCACTTACCTTTAGTTGAATTTGCATATAATAATAGCTACCAAGCTAGTATCCAAATGGCACCTTTCGAAGCCTTATACGGAAGGAGTTGCCGATCTCCCATATGTTGGAACGAAGTTGGAGAAAAACAACTATTAGGTCCAGACATGGTAAGGGATACAACCGAGAAGATACAAGTAATCAGGGAAAGATTACAAGTTGCTCAGACCAGACAAAAGACTTATGCAGATACAAGAAGAAGAGATCTTGAATTCCAAATCGGAGATCATGTATTTCTCAAGATATCGCCTGGACGTGGCATACGAAGATTTGGTGTTAAGGGCAAGCTTACGCCAAGATTCATCGGACCATTTGAGATACTCGAAAGAGTTGGCGAGGTTGCTTATCGCATCGCATTACCTCCTCAATTGTCCGAGGTACATAATGTATTTCACATATCCATGTTGAAGAAGTACGTGCACGATCCATCTCATATTATTGAACATGGAGATCTGGTGATCCAGAAAGATCTCACATATGAACAGAAGCCTATGAAGATCTTGGATCGAGAAATACGAGCTCTAAGGAATAAGGTTATTCCCATGCTCAAGGTGCAATGGAATAAGAATCCCGAACGCGAAGCGACATGGGAGACCGAAGAATCTATGAAGAAACGATTTCCCGAGTTATTCTAAGAGGTATATGTTCTACGCTCTCCACATGTATAATTATATATATATTGAATTTGGGGACCAAATTCTTTTTAAGTGGGGGAGGGTGTAGCAACCCTGATAAATGAATATTTGAAATAAATTAAAACATATATATATTACAGTAGTAATACAGATAATAAGAATAGGGTTAATTAGATGAAGTAAAACAAAATTAAAATAACGCCTCTTATTAGGGCGTTAATTCAAAAAGAAACGCCTCTATCAAAGGCGTGACTAAAGAAAGGACGCCCACACGTGCGGTCGTCAACTCTCACGACCAAATAGGCAAGTAAGCGAAACGCCCATATATGGGGCGTGTTTCAAAAACAAGGAACGCCCTTATCCAAGACGTTTCTTAAGAAACGACCTGAACTAGGTCGTTAATTAAAGAATCGACGCCCTTACCTAAGGCGTTAATTCAGTTCGTGAACCGTTCGAACCCAGAACTTATCCAGGGTAAGTGATAAGCATTAGAAAGAGTTCAAACGTGGTAATGACTCTATCATAGAAGTATTGCTTCCACACAATCACTAACCCTAATAGGACACCCAAAATCCTATAAAAACTCTCGTTCGGCCAACCCTAAAACTATTTGGACGAACTACTGCTGCAGGTACGTGAAGAACATATGTTCTTCTATTTTTTTTTCTTCTTCTGTTTACAGTCGCATGAAGAATATTGATTATTCTTCTTCTCTTATTAACAGGTTAAGAGGCTCGGGCGTTTGAGGAACAAGAGTTCTTCATCCGTGTGTAAGTACCCCTTCCTCTACCTACAGTCCATGGATTTCAAGGAAACTAATATCTTCAATCTATCCTCTGTAGGATTCATCCAACGTCTGCAGCATCATTGATTCTTACAAATCCCTCACGGTCATCTCCAAATCAACTCTTAAGGTAGGATTTTCTCAAGTTACTGTAGCCCAAATAAATTAAGACAAGACTTATATACGTATTGACATGACATGCATACGGTTTAATATGGTTTTATTATGTTTCTGCAATATTTTGAAAGAGACGCCCCTGTCCAGGGCGCTAATTTACAAGACACGACCCTGCCCAGGTCGTCAATTTCATATTTGACGCCCTGTACACAGGCGTTAATTTCATGTAAATCTTAAGAACTGATTATCCATGCAATTACATGAAATCAAATCAATAATTGTTAACGGTTAAAAGTCAATAAACATGAAACATCAAATCTGATATACTGCATCTGAATTCCTGCCAATTTTCCTGTCATGACTATATGATTGTTATCCTTGATTATCGTGCAAATCTTGCTAATCATGTAAATTCCTGATATTTCTTGAATTCACGACCTAGACTAGGTCGTTTTCCATGTGGTAACGCCCCATCACAGGGCGTGAATTAAAAATAAACGCCCCTTACTAGGGCGCGTATCTGTTAAAATCCGGGAATATATATTCTGTGAAAAATAAGAATTTAATGATTAACGCCCCTGCCAAGGGCGCGTATTTGATAATTTCTGAAAATAAATATGTTCTGAAAAATATTGTAAATAAAAAGACGCCTGCTACTGTAGTCGTCAACTCTTGAAGAAACGCCCCTGCCGAAGGTGCGTTTTAGATAAATTATTGAATTATTGAAAATTCTGCAAAACGGACCATGTGTAAACGCCCTTCTGTTAGGCGTTAATTACTTGAGAAACGACTTGACCTAAGTCGTTATTTTACTGTAAACTGATTTTTCCTCTGATTTGCTAACCGATGGTTTATATATTATACATATATATATATATCGGCACTATTCTCCACTCCGTGAGTATAGTCCCACTTTTCACGGTGTTTTATCGATCACACTCAATTCTCATTGACATACAAGCTCTCCTTTGGACATTTCGTTCCTTTGGACTAGCGAGTTAGTCATAGAGACCTCCGTAAGACTCCTCGTAGCCTTGGATATCCTCAAGGCCGACTGAGCTGGTTGTACCCTAAAAACCCATTACACCATTGATGCCATGTCACTCTAAAGAAACATGGGATACCGGCCCTTATGATTATACAAAGAGTATATCATAAGAAATTCTTAATGGGATGATGATATCATGCCATATCATGTCGTTCTAGTAAACCTCAATTCTATGATAAGAATGAGGGTATCTTACCTTTGATATACTGTTCATGTGGACCTCAATTCTATATAAAGAATGTCCATACTGATTTGTCATGGTACCCAAGTTAAGGGAATCATATTCTACCTAGTTTTATCGATATCGTGATTATACCGTTATTATCGCCATTCTATGTCCTTTGTCATATTTTGGACTCTTTTCTATCAAAGTTGTCATACGTGTCTACAAGCATGATTATTGAAATTCTATGTTGGCTATAAACAAGAGTGGATGTCAAAACACATGATAAATGCCTGCGCATATAGGGCCCGATCTGGTCCTGGGAGGAGCACCCGAAAGTACTTGTGCCCATGGGAGTTAAAATGATAAGGTATCTGGCATTATACCGAGTACTTGACTTGCTTGATTGGACATTCCACACACATCTTGTACTTGAATCGTACTTGACTTTACATGAAATGCGTGGCCCGAAAGAGGGTAATTTACTTGCTTGATACATGATAGCCAAAGTTCTTGACATGACTCGATAATTGTACTTGCTTGAATATCTTGAATAACTTGTATCTTGTTGAAAGTTCATGGTAAGTTCATCTTATTTCCTTGATATTACATTCTCTCTATCTTGTCGTTTCATGCGAGCATGCATAGCTTTATTGCATTCATGAAAATGTAATTACTTAAACCCCTTGCTAGTACTTGAGATATAATTTCCTACTGAGCGTTCGCTCATTCCGTTTGTCCCTTTTTACGTTTCAGGTATGTCCGACGACGATGGAAGTCAATCGGATGGGAATGATCAAGAGTGAAAGAGATAGAGATTCTCCAAGTGTCATCTAGTCTTTTCTATAGTTTCTTGAGTCAACTATGTATTCTTTTCCTTTTTATTAAACAGAGTATTGGATTTGTAATAGTCTATCCATTATGAAATAAAGGATTGGGTTATCTTGCTATTTTGCGCATCTCTATCTTTGTGTCGAATACACGACCACTCTGATTGACATGATTGATATAGACACGTCGCGCATCTCCGGGTATCTTCCGCGCTCGGGGCGTGACAAGGAAGGTAAAGGTGGGGCTTGGGGAGTGGGGAATTCGCCCTTGGGAGATGAGAGGGTGCTTGGGGAAGGGGAGTGGGTGGTTGGTGGTTGGAGGGTGGCTTGGAGAGTGGTGGATTCCACCTTGGGGCTAGGGGTGGAGTTATGGAGAGGTGTGGGGAAATGGGGAGCTCTTGAATGAGGGGAGAAGAGAGAGAAAGTTGGTGGGAGGGGGAGGAGAGAGAAAGGGGCGCACCCCTCTTTAGAGAGAGAAAGAAGAGAGAGAGAAGAGAGACAAGGGGAATCCTCCCCAATAGAGAGAGAGAGAGAAGTGGAGAATCATCTCCAATAATACACTAATTCACTCAATTTTTTTGATTGATCAAAGATTACAAATGAGGGGGTGAAGGGGGGTATTTATAGGGACTATACTTTTCACATGACCATAATGACCCTGACTAATGACTAAATGACCAGACAAGTCCAAGGGGGGGGGCACCCCTGGGCTTAGCTCACTAGTTGGGCCCATTAGACTGCTTAATTAATCAAATGACTTAAGACTTAGGTAAATGACCCTTATACCTAGGTACCAGACTCAAATAAAGGAAAAATTACATAGTTTATGACTCAAATAAAATATAAAAATTACGTGGATTGACTCAAAAAAATGTGGAGAACACAATGGCGCAAACTGACGATCCATCAGAGCTTCGCAAAATGTGGAGGGATAAGTGATGCCCCCATCATCTATGTATCTCGGGGGATGCCCCGAGTAAAATGTATTTTGTCGATTCATAGAAATGAAATGTCTCCATTCACCGTTTAAGTCATGACTTCATTCCCCTTCTTTCTTTATTAGCCAATTAACTTAGCCGAGATATATGAGTTACTAGGGCAAGAGTGCGCTCGCGCCTTCAGCGAAGGTGTGAGGGTTCGCTCCACCGCAACGTAACTGTTGCAAGGGCCTATCCTTTGCCAGGACTAGCTAAATGTCTAAGGGTAGAGCCAAGGGTCGGTTTGCAAACCTCGTCGATGGTGACAAAGTTGGTGAATAACACTCTTGTTGGCGAGTTTGAATGCCAAAGGCAAGGAGCATGTTCATTTATTGACGAGGACTAAAGGTCCAGGTCAAGGGAGTGTTGACCGGTCTTGTCGATGATCATAAGGGTCAAACATGGTTTATTCACCAACACTGGTTAAATATCGAA
The DNA here is from genome assembly GCA_022559845.1 of Amorphophallus konjac. NCBI lineage: Eukaryota > Viridiplantae > Streptophyta > Magnoliopsida > Alismatales > Araceae > Amorphophallus > Amorphophallus konjac. The sequence goes on along the minus strand of CM040119.1, from coordinate 79,807,088 downwards.
GCAAATATTTGTTTATTCATTAACGAGGATGAAAGGTCCAAGTTAAGGGGAAGATTGACAGGCCTTGCCAATGATGACAAGGGTCAGTAACGGTTTGTTCATCGACATTGGTTAAATATCGAAGCAAAGATATGTTTATTCATTAACCAGGATGAAAGGTCCAAGTCAAGGGAAACGTCGACCGATCTTGCCGATGATGACAAGGGTCAAACACGGGTTTATTCGTTGACATTGGTTAAATGTCGAAGCAATGGTGGTTTATTCATTAACGAGGATGAAAGGTCCAAGTTAAGGGAAACATCGATCGATCTTGCCGATGATGACAGGGGTTGAACACGGGTTTGTTCGTCGACATTGGTTAAATGTCGAAGCAAAGGTGGTTTATTCATTAACGAAGATGAAAGGTCCAGGATAAGGGAAACGTTGACCAATCTTGCCGATGATGACAAGGGTCAGTGACAGTTTGTTTATCGACATTGGTTAAATGTCGAAGCAAGAGAGGTTTATTCATTAACGAGGAAGAAATGTTCGGGTTAAGGGAAAATTGACCGGTCTTGTCGATGATGACAATGGTCAATAACAGTTTGTTCATCGACATTGGCTAAATGCCAAAGCAAAGGAGGTTTATTCATTAACGAGGATGAAAGGTCTAGGTTAAGGGAAAATTGACCGGTCTTGCCGATGATGACAAGGGTCAATAACGGTTTATTCATCGACATTGGTTAAATGTCGAAGCAAAGCTATGTCTGTTCATTAATGAGGACGAAAGGTCCAAGTTAAGGGAAAATTGACTGGCCTTGCCGATGATGACAAGGGTCAACATGATTTGTTCATCGGTGGGACTTGGAAGGATATTCTACCTTGTCCCTGAGGAGGGTGTGTCATAATCATTGATCATTCTTTTTCTCTTCTTCTTTTTTTTCTTTTTTTCTAACCACATTACCGGTACAAGCGCCCTTTCGGGTTTTCGCAGGAACCGGCCCCCTCTTGCTTTTGCCCACGTGCCCTTTCGGGTTTTCACATGGCGGATACCCGATTTTACCTACGGCGCCCTTTCGGGTTTTCACCGCAGCTGGGTTATAGCCATTTTTGCCCTTACCCAGGGTATCTGGGTAAGTTTGGCAAGGCATCTCTATTTTAAGCCTCATTCTCTTTTTTTTTAGCTTTAATTCATGGAATTAAGCCGGGATAGACGAGGGCTTGTCTGTTAGCAACGGACGGGAGGTCCGGGCCAAGGGGATGCTGACCGGTCTTACCGATGATGACAATGGTCAAACGCCATTTGTTCATCGATATTGGTCAAATGTCGAAGCAAAGATATGTTTGTTCATTAACGAGGATGAAAGGTCCAAGTTAAGGGGAAGGTTGACCGGTCTTGCCGATGATGACAAGGGTCAAACGTTGGTTTGTTCATCGACATTGGTTAAATGTCGAAGCAAAGATATGTTTGTTCATTAACGAGGATGAAAGGTCCAAGTCAAGGGAAGCTGACCGGTCTTGCTGATGATGACAAGGGTCAGTAACGGTTTGTTCATCGACATTGGTTAAATGTCGAAGCAAAGATATGTTCGTTCATTAACGAGGATGAAAGTCCAAGTCAAGGGAGAAGGTTGACCGGTCTTGTCGATGATGACAAGGGTCAAATGTTGGTTTGTTCATCGACATTGGTTAAATGTCAAAGCAAAGATATGTTTATTCATTAACGAGGATGAAAGGTCCAAGTTAAGGGGAAGATTGACCGGTCTTGCCGATGATGACAAGGGTCAGTAACGGTTTATTCATCGACATTGGTTAAATGTCGAAGCAAAGATATGTTTATTCATTAACGAGGATGAAAGGTCCAAGTTAAGAGAGACATCGACCGATCTTGCCGATGATGACAAGGGTCGAACATGGGTTTGTTCATCGACATTGGTTAAATGTCAAAGTAAAGGTATGTCTATTTTCGACGGGGACGGAAGGCCCGAGTTGATGGTCTGAGAGAAGCAGATCCTCGGCGGGACTGGTGATGCTTTTGGTTTCATTGGGATGCGGGTGAAGAAGAACTTTAAATCACCACATTACTGACTTAACTGCCCTTTCGGGTTTTCACCGAAGCAAGCCCCCTCTTGCTTTTACCCACGCGCCCATTCGGGTTTTCACGTGGTGGGGTACCCGATTTTGCCTGCGACGCCCTTTCGAGTTTTTACCACAGCCGGGTTATAGCCATTTTTGCCCTTGTCCAGAGAATCTGAACAAGACCGGCGGGGCACCTCTATTTTAAGCCCCATTTTTATTTCTCTCTTTTTTATTTTATTTTATTTTTTGACAGAGGTAGGAGCATGATGATGGGTCGATGTGCGACGTTCGACCCTGAGTGGTGGTACATGACCGTTGGCTGGGACATGGGGTCCTGCGCCGACAGAAAAGGAGTTTATTCATTGATAACGATAAATACCAACGCAAAAGATTTTTCGCGCCGATTCAGACGTAGGGTCCATAATGGCGATATTGTATGAAGGTAGGCTAGGACGCGAGGTCTTGCACCGAAAGGGGTTTATTCATTAGCAAGAGGGTAATGCTAACGCAAAGCAGGAGTTCTGCGCCGATTCAGACGTAAGGCCCATAATGGCGATATTGCACAAAGATCAGCTATGACATAAAGTCTTACGCCGAAAGGGGTTTATTCGTTAGCAAGAAGGTAATGCTAACACAAAGGAGGAGTTCTGCGCCGATTCGGACGTAAGGTCCATAATGGCAATATTGTACGAAGGTCGGCTAGGACATAAAGTCTTGTGCCAAAAGGGGTTTATTCGTTAGCAAGAAGGTAATGCTAACGCAAAGGAGGAGTTTTATGCCGACTCGGGCATAAGGCCCGGAGTCACAATATTGTATGCATGTGGTGTCCCTAATAGATGCATGCGGGCCCCCAAAGGATCCCGGGTTTAGTGCTTGTTGGGGATGTCCCCAGAATCATGGACCAATGGCCTGGTGATCAGTCTGAGCTAACTGGACATTTCTAAAAGTTCGGCCAGGGCAGAGTGCCACTAGGCCAAAGCAGGTTTCGGTCATTCTGGAAATATCGGTGGGACTACATGGTATAGCTTCATATGTTTCCCATTAAGAGGGGAGAACTAAACTACTCCCTTATGATCTACAAGAACGCAGGCACCCCCTTCATATACTCAGCGAACAATATACGGTCCGACCCAGTTTTCAACCAACTTCACATTGGGGTTAGAGGCCATCACTTCTCTTCTTTTGACCATCACTAGGTCGCCTTTCTTGAATTCTCATCCTTTGACCAGCTTGTCGAAGGCACGGGCCATGCGAGCTTGATAGAGTTGGATATTTTGTTGCACTCGAAGACGCTTTCCTTCGAGCTCAGAGAGCTCTTCCAATCTTCTTTCTACATTAGTTTGTTCGCTACTAGCCAACCCATGATGGATGGCTACTCGAAGCGATGGGACTTCCACTTCAATTGGCACTACCGCCTCTGACCCATTTACAAGGGAGAATGGTGAGCATCTAGTTGGGGTTTTATAAATTATACGATAAGCCCAAAGTGCCCCGTACATCCTTTCTTCCCAATCCTTCTTATTGGACTTGACAGTCTTCGCCAGCAAAGTGCACAACGTTTTGTTGAAGGCTTCTGCGAGCCCATTGGCTTGAGGGTTGTAGGGGGACAACGTCCTCCAGTCAATCTTATATTTCTCATCCGGTCGATAAACCTTTTGGCTCCTGAAGTGGCTGCCATTGTCAGAGATAATTCAGTTGGGGACTCTAAACTAGAGTATTATAGTCTGCCGGAAGAATCTGGCGGCTAATTCTCCCGTCACTTCTCTTAGTGCTATTGCTTCTGCCCATCTGGAGAAGTAATCTGTGGCGGATAAGATGTATCTGCACCCGGCTGACGATGCCGGTAAGGGTCCTACCACGTCCGTGCCCCATTGAGCAAATGGCCAACTTGGTAGGGTGGGGCGTAGCGGCACCGGCGGTCTTCTTGACACGTTGGTGTGCTCTTGACATTTCTAGCAAGCTTTAGCAAACTTGCAACAATCATTAAAGATAGAGGGCCAATCATAGCCCAGCTTCTTTATTTCGATCTTCATTTTCGGACTGGCCTGATGTGCCCCGATTGACCCGGCATGGACTTCTTGCATTACTTGCCAGTCTTCTGCTGGGGACAAGTAATGAAGTAAGATTTTCTTTTGGGCATCTGCCATTATTCGGAATAGAGTTTCGTTCCTCATTTCATAAGAGTCCTTGACCCTCAGGAGCTTCATTCTTTGTTCTTTTCTTTCAGGAGCTGCTGGTGTCGGAACCAACATAGGAGGTGTTCCCGCAAATCGGGCTGTTAGATTTCTTCCATAGCTACCGCTTCATTTTCTCGTTCATCAACCAGGACCTCAGTCATGCTGGGGACCTGTCGTCGGTTAATTACTGCTATATTCAGGTTTGTATCCGGCGGGACCGCCAAAGAGCTGGCCAACTTTACGAGGGCGTCTGCCTGGGCATTTTATCCTCGGTTAATGTGCTTGACTCTGATGAAATAGAATCTTGCCATCAGGTGGATTGCCTGTTGATGATAGGGGAGGAGTTCCTGCTTCCGTACCTCGAACTCTCCTTCTAGCTATTTTATCACTAGCATGGAGTCCCCGAATGCTTCAAGCATCTGAATCTCCATAGACAAGGCAATTTGCAACCCAATGATTAGGGCTTCATATTCTGCTTCATTATTTGTGCAGGGTTTGTTTATTGAACAGGATGTATATATGACTTCTCCTTCTGGTGATTTTAGGACTATGCCTACCCCTGCCCTGACTTTGGCCGATCTAGTTGCCGGGTGTCAATTCTGGATGCGCCATCAAAGTGTAATTGCCATAAAAAGGGTCGCACTTGGTCGGCTTCCAGGGTTACATCATCGGTGAGTTTTGTCTCCAGTGGACAATCTTCGGGTGCTACATGCTCAGCGAAGAAGTCTGCAATGGTCTGACCCTTGATAGCTTTCTGCGGTACATAGTGAATATCAAACTCCATAAGAATGACTGCCCATTTGCCTAAGCGACCCTTGAGTGCCGGTTGGCGCAAGATGTATTTCAGCGGACCAGCTTTGGATATCAACTTGATCTCGTGCGATAGCATATAGTGCCGGAGCTGTTTGACGGCGAAGACCAGTGCCAGGCAGACTTTCTCGATGAAGGTATATTTCTCCTTCGTTCTGACTAGCCTTCGGCTGATATAGTAATGGGCTTGTTCTTTCCCTTCTTCGTTGTTTTGGGCAAGCATTGCCCCCAGTGAGTAGTGTGTAGCTGCTATATATAGAACCAGCGGCTGTCCTTTCACTGGTGCACCCAATATTGGAGGGGTCTTCAAGTAATCCTTCAGCTTGTCAAAAGCTGTTTGGCATTCTTCATCCCAATAAAAGGGAACATCCTTCATCATCAACTTATGAAAGGGGTGGCATCGCCCCGACAAGTTGGATATAAACCGTCGGATGTACGCCAGGTGGCCTTGCAGGGATCTCAGCTCAGAGAAGTTCCTTGACGGGGGTAACTCCTGGATCACCTTGATCTTTACGGGGTCTATTTCAATCCCCTGATATCTGACAATGAAACCCAAGAACTTTTCGCTCGACACCCCGAACGCACTTTTCATAGGGTTCATCTTCAGTTCATATTGCCCGAGCCTCTGAAACACAATTCTGAGTTCTTGCAAATGGTCTTCTTTTCTTCTGGTCTTGATTACCAGGTCATCTATGTAGCACTCGACCTTGTGGTAGAGCAGTTCATCAAATATTCTGGTCATCGCCCGCTGATAAGTTGCAGCAGCGTTCTTCAGTCCGAACGACATCCTTTTATAGTGATAGATATCTTTGGGAGTTCGGAAGGCAGTGTGGACCCGGTCATGTTCCGTGATCCATATCTGGTTATAGCCAGAAGACCCGTCCATGAATGATAGTGTTTCGTGGCCAGTTGTGGCGTCAATCATGACTTCAGTGATCGGCACTGGAAAGTCATTCTTGGGACATGCTTTATTCAGATCTTGGAAATCAACACATATCCGGATCTGCCCATTCTTCTTTTTCACGGGCACAATATTAGCCAGCCACGTGGTGTATTGGTTTTCTTTGACAAAACCCACATCAATGAGTTTGTCCACTTCCTTGCATATCTGAGTGATGAGCTCTGGCCTCATGCGCCGTGACGGCTGCTTAACCGGCTCGACCTCAGGGCTTATAGCTAGCTCATGCTGTGAGACTGCGGGGCTGAGTCCTAGCATTTCTTTGCTGGTCCAGACGAAACAATCCTAGTATTCTTGTAGCAGTTGGACATACAGCTTCTGTTCTTCAGCAGACAACTGGGCACTGAGGAAGGTTGGCCTAGGGTCGGTCTCATCTCCCAGGTTAACCTCTATTAGTTCGTTGACTGTGGCTTTCCCCCATCTTCTATTTCCGAGGGCACAGGCTGAAGGTCGACAAAATCTGGAATATCATCTTCGAGCTCGAGTACCTCGGCCCCTTCATTCTGTTCCACCTGGGCTTCGCCAGGGATTTCTGATTCAGCTAGTGGCGACCGCATGAGCTGTTCTATTGGCCGATCTATAGCCACCATGGTTTTAAGAGATGAGCTAACAACCTCGGCCCATGCAGATGTGTTTATAGTCCCGAAGGACTGGCAGTTGTTTGTTGCCGTGCTAGAGTAGCATTGCGGCTTCATAGCAGAAGACAAGAGTACCACGCCTCCTTGAATTGCCATATCTTTGGTGGAGGTGACCTTTTCTTTTCTAGCAGCATGCATCTCTTGATCAGTATCGGCAGAAGCTTCTCTGATCGGTATGAGGGGTGCTGACATAATCATCAGAAGAGGGCCACTGGAGGGAGACAGCCCTCCTTCTTCCGCATCTTCAGCTTCGCTACTGCTGGCCGTGTCAAATCTGGCTTGAAGAGCCGCTTCTTTAGGACCTACTTGCTCCCAACATCGGCAAGGTGTTATAGCCTCTGATCCTGAGTCTCCTGGTTGAGTAGGTTCAGTATGTTCGACCTCCGTTGAGTACTCATCGAAGGTTGCCCCCAGTGAGCCGTCTTCAGCAGGGTAGAATGCGGAGATGGTATCCACTTCGTATCGCCCGCTATAATAATATTCTTCAAGGGTGAAGCCTAACCCTGGATGTTGAGAGACACGCCTCAATTCTTTGTCCAGGTTTACGGGATACCACAGCTTCTGGAATGCTTCTGTCTCCTTGCGGGGTTGGCCGGAAGGGATGTGTTGCTTCTGGAACGTCTACCCCTGAACTAGGACTAACGAATTCCCCATATCTTCAGGAAGATGGCAATCAGTGTCTTCCCGTGTAGGATGCTCTTCAACCATGTAAAACAAACTGCTGGGGCCGTCAGACTGAGTCACCTCCCATGCTTTGAAAGGCTTGACAGTGCTATTATCGAGGTCGAGAACTGGCTTGGTGAGGCCTTCCAGGACCCCGATGTCATCGTGTTGCTGGTCGACCTTGGTTTCATTGTCCTGAGGATAGGTGGCAAGAGGTGCTGCTCTGCCCACGTCCCTAGTGACGGCAATGTGTGAGACCGTCTTGGGATTGATGTACCCAGGCGGCAGCAGTGGGAACCAGTCGTCGCCGGAAGTGCTTTTTGTTTCCCCGGTAGGGGTCTTGGCTTTGGAGGTCTTCTGTGACAGTTTCGCATACAGAGGAGCGTCTAGTAGGTGACACTCGAATACTTCGAATGGGTGGATGTTCGTAAATATCCTCCCCTCCTTCCCTTCTTGGGTGTATTTGATGCATTGGTGTAGCGTGGAGCGCACCACCATGTTCTCATGAAGCCAAGGGCGGCCAAGCAGCGCCTTGTATGAGGTGTTGGAATCGATGACATGAAACCGCACCCTTGTAGTAAGATCCGCCAAAGCGAGTGTGAATTCTGCTACTCCCAGCGGTACTTCACATTTTTGGTTGAAGCCGGTGATACGCATATCTCTGACTTTATTGAGGCGCACGTTGAAGTGGTACCTCTGATATATCCTGTATGGCAGGATGTTGACAGCTGCTCTCGGATCTACCAAGATTCTGCTCAGCTCTCGACCATTCAGTTGTACTCTCATATACAGTGGCCTGTTGTGGCTGACGGTGGGGAGTTGATGTCCTCCTGAGTGAAGGTCACATTGGCTTCCGGAAGTGCTTTAGCCAAACATGCTTCATATTGGGCAGGCGTCTACAAAGCAGTGATGATCGCCTGTCGGGTCTCTTCACTCAGGGAGAGGATTTCCCAAACAGTGAATCTCATTGGGAGCTTTTTCAACAACTTGACTACCCAGCTTCCTGCTCAGATGTTGGATAGCTTCATTTCTTCTGCCCACCTGGGCTTGGGAGAGTCTTGAACTGCGGCCCCTGATGGGCCTGCTTCGTCGGGCTCTTAGGCCGCACCCTTCTGCTTGGTGTCATCTTCCTGCTGTCCCTCATTGGCTGCCGTTTGCCGAGCTTCATCTTCATCTGGAACTCCAGAAGGTTGTTGGAGCTGCGGGTGAGTATCCCCGACTATGGGGTTGGCATCCTGACAAGGCTGCTTTCCCTTTGACATTCTTAAGAATTCCAGAAAGGAAGGAGCGGTAGTGCTGCCCCCGCTCTGACTGTATAAACCTGAAGGAGGAGGGATTTGGACTCCCCTGACCTCCAGAGGGGGTATCTTATAGGGTTGCTCCCCCGGGAAGATGATATTGTGGTTGGCAGGTGGCTGACGCCCCCATCTTCGGCCCGATCGGGTGGCATGTGTAGCGGTCACCGCTTCGGCCTGGCTTGCCCCAGCAACAGGTGTAAAGCATATTTCCTCCTCATCTTCCTCACCGGGCAGACTGTAGAGGGCAGACAAGGTATTGCAAGAAAGTACTATATCCTTTGTGGTCTTGCTGGCTTCTCTTTTCTTTCTTTGTCTCTTTTTCTTTTCTTCGGCCGGCGCTTGCCCCCAGAACAGGCTATCGTCCTTATCTGATGCTTTGTTAGCTTCCTACTCCTGCTTTAACGAGGGCTATTCTAATTCCTGCTACAGGACATAATCCCGTACCAGTAAAGGCTCCAGTTCGGGCTGTACATATTCATCTAACCCATTTATATAGTCTTGCAGCCGCCGGGCTTCTGGACTAATCTCCTTGACCATTGGCAATGGAGTTTGTCTTCTCCTGTTGTGTGTAGGTATTCTGATGACTGTAGGTGGATTGGCCCATATAGGTGTTGCCACTAGCAGAGTGGGTCGTGGTGTGACGCCACGGATCTGTGCCCCCACTTTTGGGTGAGGTGTGCCTCTCGTCTTGGTTTTAGCAGGGACTTGCTGCCATCCCTGTTGTTCTTTTATTGGTGTCAGGAAGTAGGCCTCATAAGCATGTTGAGTGCTGGCTTCTGCGATCTCTTCAAGCAATGCCTGATATAGAGAGACCATGCTGACCGCGGCCCTTCTTAGAGGCGCTTCATAAGGTTGTGGAGGGTCAACCTTGTACTCCCCCAAGTCTATTTCTTCTTTCTTGACCATGCCTTCAATGATATCCTTAAAAACATAGCAGTCTTCAATTGGGTGCCCCAGCATCTGGTGATAGGGGCAAAACCTTGGACTGTCTTTTCTTTTCAGGTCTTCCCGCCTTTTTGGTTCGGGCAAGGTAACCTTATCATATTGGGTCACCCAGTCAAACAGAATCATGGTTTTCTCCTTCAGGAAGGAGTAGGCCTTCTTCATTTTATCACGGAGTGAGGGGCCCTCTCGGTCATCTCTGGCTTTAGCAGGCTGAGGGGCAACCGCCTTCTTGCCTTTATCTTTTTGTTGTTCAAATGACTTGACGTCAAGAGTGTTTGCTTCTTTAGGTGTTGAGTGCCGCTCTGCTGTTTTTGCATTCTGTGCAGTGGCAGCAGTTGATGTAGGGCAAGGTCTTGCTCGAAGGCTTCCACCTCAGCCACGCCGTTATTCAAACGGTCGAATGACCAGATTTCCATTCCAATCATCTTTTCTAGTACCTCTCTCCTGAGATTCTATTTGTAGATTTGTACAGCGTCCTCCTGGTGCGGGGGCCGCTTGCATCTCATTACGAGGTTTCTCCACCTCTTAATGTATTCAAGGGCTGTTTCATCTGCCCTTTGTCTTGTCGAGTAGAGCTCGGTCACTGTGACCTCCCTCTCAGTGACATGGAATCTTTCTCTGAATTTCTTCTGCATATCCGGCCAGTCGCTGCTCGACCTGGCTAGGAGGTTGGAATACCATTCAAATGCAAGCCCTGTCAACGAGGACCCGAAAAACTTCAACAGATACGACTCATCGGTGGCTAGGTCGCCCATGTTGAACATATCCGAGTGATTTTGATGATAACAAAACCTAAGATGTTTCTCTCCCTTGTATCTCTTTTTCAAGCAAAGCTTCATGCTTTAAACCTTCAATTTTCACCCCATGTCAATTGTGTGGTTATGAAGTCTTCCATGGGTTTATTCAAACATAAATCAACTCATACACAAGCCCGTTTCAATCATCGAACAAATGGATAGCTTTAAGAGAGCTAACACTTGATTTTTTGCAGGATTGAAGATTGGCGGTCGACCTGTGGACCCCTGGCGGTTGACCTAAAATAACAGAATTGAAATCTGGAATCTGAGAAAGCTGGCGGTCGACCGCCAGGAGCTAGCGGTCGACCTATTCTCCCAGCAGCAAAATGGCTACAGGACGGCCAATGGCGGTCGACCGCTGGCCTTTGTAGGTCGACCGCCAGCCTCGAGCTGCCAACAAATCTTGACTTTTTGTCACTTCGAGAAATGGTCTTTCTCTTCGTATTGTTTAATCCCTAAGCAACCTAACTCTCCAGAAATTATGGATCTGGTCTGGGGGAGTCTTTGGACCATTCAAGAACCTATAAAACTTATACAAGAGGGTTTGGAAAACCCTAATGCTCAAGGAAGATCAAAGGGAGGCTGCCAAGAGGAAGAGAAGGGATTTGGCACTGTAGATGTGAACAGTGCTCCGAGAGAAAAGTTCTTCATCCTTCTTCATCCAATCAAGTGCAAATCAGTCCAAGGATTCAAGCTGCATCCAAAGCATACAATCATCCATTAAGGGGGAGTATATCAAGATCCTTCTCTTATGTTTTGAATTCATTCTTTATCTCTCAAAGCTTCATCTGTAATCCTTGTAATCCTTAAACATTCCAGAGTGTGTGGATCCTCTTAGATCCATGTGTGTGTGTGGTTGTGTGTTCTTGGTTGGAGGTGTGTGTGTGTATTAAGGTGTTCCTACACCTTCGTGGGAATCCTCCTTCCTAGTGTGTGAGTGTTGTGTGTGGTTGATCTTGTAAGTTCCTAGATGATAGTGTGTGGTTCCTCACTGTCCGTGAGAGGTGGACGTAGGTTGCCGTTGTGGCATCCGAACCACCTAAAATAGCTGTCTCTGTGTGGTTTGTTCCTTTTCCTCTATCCTCCTTATGTGCAAATCGTAAGTGTGTTAGTTTAGTTCAGTTTTTATTCTCTTTTATCCTGCATAATCCTTCTTCACCTTATAAAACTTGCTTTGTCTATGGGCTTTAATTATTTCAAGTTCTCTTGTTAGCTTCTTGTCACACATTTTATAAAAAGGCGATAAAGTTTCATTATTTCTACCATCACCCAATTCACCCCCCCTCTTGGGTGCCATTTAATCTCGGGACTTCAATTGGTATCAGAGCCAAGGCTCTTCCTTTCAGAGATCTAACAATCTAGAGCAAGATCCGATTAAATGGCAAATAAGGGTATGGTACCCGAGGGTCATTCCATCAACCGTCCTCCATTTTTTGACGGTTCCAACTACTCCTACTGGAAAAATAGAATGCATGTTTTTCTGAGGGCTCAAGAGTACGAGGTTTGGAGAGTTGTGGACAAGGGTCCTCATAAACTCGGGGCTGATGAAGAAAAATGGACACCCGAGGAAATTAAGAAATGCACTACTAATTTTAATGCCATGAATATCATGCAATGTGCGATACACCCTAATGAATTCTCTCGTGTTTCTATGTGCAGCTCAGTCAAAGAAATGTGGGACAAGCTGCGACTCATATACGAGGGAACGTCAAGGCAAATCTCCTAGTCACTGACTATGAGCTATTCAAAATGAAACCTGAAGAAACCATCTCCGAGATGTTTGCAAGGCTAACAGAAATCACAAATGGTCTCAAAAGTCTCGGGAAGAAATACTCAAATTCCGACCTTGTGAGGAAGGTGTTAAGGTCCCTACCGTCAGCTTGGCACACAAAGGCCACGGTTATTGAAGACTCAAAGAACCTGTCAACTCTTACTTTGGATGAACTCATAGGGTCACTCATGACCTATGAGATAAATATAAAGAGAACAGTTGATGAAGACATCAAAAAGAAAAAGGTCATTGGACTGAAAGCTCATCAATCCGATGACGAATTTCAAGAAGGTGAATCAAGTGACGGAAGCAATGAAGAGGAAGAATTGGCGATGATAACTCGCCAAGTGAGAAAATTTCTAAGGAAGAAGAGAAACTTTGAAGGAAATTTCAGAAAAGGGCAAAGAAGGCCTACGCAGACTAAAGGCGAATCGAGCAAGCCAAGTAGCATCATATGCTACGAATGCTAGAAGCCTGGACACATGAGAGGTGAATGTCCAGATCTAAAGAAGAAATTCAAGAAGGATAACTTCAATAAACCCAAAGCCATGGTCGCCACTTGGAGCGATAAAGAAGATGAACCATCTGATGAAGAGATTCATAAACTTGTGGAAAGCTTGTGCCTCATGGCACATGAGGATGAATCCACGGAGGTAAATTCTAACCCTGAATTCATTTCCAATGAACAATGGGAATCTGAATATGAAAAGTTGTACACGAAGTACAAGAATGTCAGATCTAAAAATAAAGCTCTTAAAAAGAAACTTGATGATTCATCACGTGAAGATATCTTTGCCAAATTTGAGAAACTGGAACAGGAATGGTTTGAGGCTTCGGATGAAAAGGAAAGTCTGTTAGCGCAGCAAGAGTGATATAGAAGGGGGGGATGAATAGATCACTCCCAATTTGCAGAAACTCAGGCGGAAAATAGATTCTACTGTTAACGAACCTCCTTAACCCGTACACAGAGAAATATAGATGAGAGTGAAGAACTGATCACTTGAAGGCAAAGGGACAAGCAGATGAAGAGCACAGAAATCAATAGCAAACCACAGAGGAGGATCTCGATTTTTAGGTGGTTCGATTGCAATCCGCAATCTACATCCACCCCTCACTCCAACTAGAGTGAGGATTCCACTAGACAAAGCTAGATCACAGCAGACTCAGTCTGCGTACAAGATGTTGCCACACAGCTTGAACACCCAAGGGAAACAAATCCCTCGACCAAGCTCTACTACCCACAGAACTTGAAACCTGTTCTAGCTCCCAGCTAGAACACAACCGGAGAATTCTCTCCCTTCCTCTACACACGGAGGGAAACTGTTAATGACAACCTGTCACTAACAACACCAGAGATCACCGATCTCTCTTCCTCTGCAACTCAGAGGGAAACTGGAGTAGTACTCCCTTCCTCCACACACCGGAGGGAAACCAATTCAAATCAGAATGGAAGAACGAAAATAAACGAAAGCAAAGTAGAAACAAAACAATGAAGAGGAAATCGGTTCTGAAACCCAATACAACTGTAGCTTCAAATGAAGCAATTCATCAATCCACACACACTCTCTCTCTCTCGAACAAACTTCTCTCAGATATGGAACTCTCTGCACTTTTTCTTTTCTGGATCGTGCAAACTCTCACCGATGGCTTCTGCTTTTTCTTTTCACGATCGAGCTTCTACTGAAGGATGAGACTCTATATTTATAGCAGATAATGGCATGTGGCTGCCAGGTTCTCGCCCATGCACTTTTGGCCAGATCATTTTGAATTTCGACCACATGGCAGCATCCTGACAAGGTTGCCATCCACGTGTCATGTGCCTGTTGTCTTGGATCACGTGTCAGGTGCCAACCTCGATTCACGTGCCCAATCATCAGCCTGAATCACCTGTAGACAGACAGATGGAATGTATAGACTTAGTTAGTTCAGGCTTTTAGCAAGAATGTATATACTTCAGAAACATCAAATGAGTAACTGTGTACAATCGTGAGAGGATGTATAGAGTTAATGAATAAATGCATGTATAGACTTTACCAGGGTATGCACAATGCAATGCGTTGACGCTACACTACGTGCCTATGTACTGTGTTGAAGCAGTGCAATGTGTCTTTGAAAGCTGTAAACAGCAAGGCATGCTGTACAGACTTCATCATGCATCAGATGACTCTGTATGGACTTGAAAACCCTTAGCCAATGTATAGACCTCTAGAGGAGACAAATGTGTAGACTTCACATTGCTCAGCCATTGTGTAGACTTCACAAAGCCTAACCAGTGTACAGACTTGTAGTGAGTGTGCAGTGAGCTCTGAAGACTCAAGCTGTAATAACAGAATGTATAGGATTGTGGTCGTACAACCCAAGGTGTAGACTTGTAAAAAGGTGGACAATTGTCAGACTTTGATGCTGATCAAAAGACCCTTGGTCAACAGCCAAGGCGTCAACACTTCCAGCGTGCAGCGTCGCCTCAGCTCCTCAAGAAAAGTGCTCACTCCCTAGGCAAGCTGACCAATGCGTCCACACATCCAGTGTCAGCGTCGACGCAGTGAACAAGAAGGAAGCGAAAGACGCACCATTGTGTCTACGCAGTCAGCCAAGTGCGTCAACACACTAAAGGCATGCTACCCATGAAGTCAGATAGGCTGTACAGACTCTGTGGATGTAAAGCAATGTAGACTTCAGACTGTATAGACTTGAACCAAGACGAGGTGAAGACTTCACGTTGTATAGACTTACCAAATCAGTTGGGCGATGTACAGACTTGAACAGATCCAGCTGAAGGATGTATAGACATGAAATCCACTGTACACGACTATACAGACTTTGAGGCTTAATGTAAAGGCCAGTGTACAGACTTCTAAAAACTAATGCGTTGTATAGACTTTCATGAGACGCTAAAGTCTATACAGACTAGACCAGTGAGACACTGATAGAGACGATGCAATGCGATGTGGAGACTTTAACATTTGACGCTGCATGAGACGATAGGCTGTACAGACTTGCAAAGAGTGTAGGGTGTATAGACTTGAAAGTCTCAAGGCGAAGTGCAAACATGCTGAGTTGACGCTGCAGCCCAATGAGTTGACGCTGCAACGTATTACTTTTACGTTCAACTGATGATGTATAGACTTAATCAAATGAAGAACCTGAACGGAAGAGTCTACGCATCAGCACACTGAGTTGACGCACTGGTGTGAGAACAGAGACATGCAATGACTGAAGGGTCGACGCATCAGCACGCTGAGTTGACGCACTGGTGTGAAGACTGTGCAGACAGAGTGTAGATAGAATTAAGGTAGAGCATGTTATCTGACAGCCATTGATTTGTACTCACTCACATGATGAAACATCATTAATCTAGAGATACAAGATTGATTTAAAGTGTGGGACATCATCAAAACCATAGGGATGCAACAATCTCCCCCTTTTTGATGATGACAACACTATGAATCAAGCAATATCAAGTTTCAACAAAAAGTTAATACCAGCTGCAACAAGCAGAATAAATTCAAGACATGCTCATGCAAATGAATTAAACATTCCCTACAGCACACTCTCATCTCCCCCACAACTCATAACCATATCTTCCACGAAGCAACATGACTCCCCTCAAAGCTCAAGATAAAACCAATACTCACTGATATTGCAAACTTCTCTCCCGCTTTGACATCAGCAAAAAGAACTACAGAATGTATGACAGTGCTGGAAACATGAGGACTCAGGGCAGTAACTTCTTAGTGCAGAAAGTCACGAGTAGGTCTTAAAAGAATAAGTGAGTTTCTAATCTCAAGAGAGGATTCTTTAGACTTCAGTACACAATAGAGAAGTAGAATGATAGACAAGTTTATCATCATACATAGTGGATGATTTAGAGCAGGAGTTCACAAGTATGGCCAAATATAGCTGATCATTCAACTAGCCCACAAGATAGCAAGAGACTAAATCAGAGAGGTGTTCTCAAGGTATTAAAGACAAGCAATCCATTAGTTGCATAACAACAAGGAATTTTTTTTGGAGATGATTTTCAAGAAGATCAATGAGTAAGTTGGTAGTTCACTTCCTTTGACATTAGGGAGACACCTTGATTAGAGGCCTGAATCCCCAGTTACTCAGAGTGAGTACCTCATTACTTCCTTCCTTTTTTTTATTAAGGAACAGAGTTAGTAATTGTGGCTTTTGACATGAGGAAACACCTTGATTAGAGGCCAGAGTCCCCAGTTACTCACCAGCAAGCCACCATTGCCCTGTCATGACTTTTCATTTATTTTAAGCATTTGACACCTCATGACTTGGGAGAAATATTCATTTCATTGATGAAGCTCCCAGTTTCTCAATGATCAAAACAGAACATGTTTGTTCAGTTAAGTCCTTGAGTTAAAGAGATAGAATGATTGAAGACAATACCAAAAAGGACTTTTCTTGAATTGAGTCTTGAAGTCTAGATTTCAAGTTGATTGGGTCAGATATCAAGACATACAAGTTTTTGGCCTGAACCATAATCAATGACAATGTAGGAAGATATACTTTATGCAATTAGTCCAGATCTCTGAAGGAGTACCAAAGGAAAGATTCTAATTTGGAGATTAGAGTCACTGACTTATAGACTTAAGAGATAAGTGACACTCTACTTCCTGAGAGAACCACACTAAATCAGTCATGCAAGACCAGCAAAGGTACAAATCTGGACAGCCCTTTTGAATCTGTCAAAGAACTTCTCTTCTAACATCACAACTTAGCTCCCCCTAAGACATAGCATTCCTCAATGAAATATTCCAGCAAAATCTCAAGGCTTCCCCTTATTTAGAGCATTCCTGAAAGCTAACCAGTAAGCATTCTGAACTCCCCCTTAAACCAGCATGCAAGAGGGCTAAACAACAGATAGACACAACTCCCCCTCACAACAAGAACAGGCTTCATAATTAAGACAATTTGTATAAGCCTAATTCTCTTTTCAATGTGGTGAATTTTTTATTATCCAGAGGTTTTGTGAATATGTCAGCAATCTGATTATCTGTGCCTACATGAATCAGTTCAAAATTATTCTTAGACACCTCATCTCTTATAAAATGATGTCTTATCTTTATGTGTTTGGTTCGTGAATGCAAAACAGGATTTTTAGCAAGATTGATGGCACTAGTATTATCACAGTAAATAGGTGTGCACCCCAGGTCTACTTGGTAGTCCTGAAGCTGGTGTTTAATCCATATGACTTGTGTTCCACAACTCCCTGCAGCCACATATTCAGCTTCTGCAGTGGAGAGGGCCACAGAATGTTGTTTTTTGGAGTCCCAAGACACTAAACACCCACCCAAGAATTCACAATGGCCACTTTTGCTTTTCCTGTCTAGTTTACAGCCTGCATAGTCAGCATCTGTGTATGCTACTAGGTTAAGTGTGTGAGATGCAGGAAACCATAAACCAAGAGAGTGACTAGCTGACAAATATCTGAAGATTCTTTTAACTGTAGCTAAGTGTAGTTCAGTAGGTCTAGACTGATACCTTGCACACATTCCTACACTGAATTGTATATCAGGTCTAGAGGCTGTCAAGTAAAGTAGTGATCCAATCATACCTCTATAAAGTTTGGCATTTTCTTCTTTACCTGTCTCATCTGCATCCAATGAAGTATTGGTGCCCATGGGTGTAGTAATGTGCTTTAAGTTTTCCATGCCAAACCTTTTGAACAGTTCCATTGTGTATTTGGTTTGGTTGATGAAGCACCCATCTTCTAGCTTCTGTACCTGCAATCCAAGAAAATATTTTAGTTCACCAACCAAGCTCATTTCAAATTCAGCAGACATCATGGTAGAAAATTCATCACATAGTTCATGCTTAGTTTATCCAAATACAATGTCATCTACATATACCTGAACTATGATGAGATCTTTATTCATGCCCTTGGTAAATAAAGTCTGATCAACTTTACCTCTTTTGTAGCCCTTGCTGATCAGAAATTCAGATAATCTTTCATACCAAGCTCTTGGAGCCTACTTTAGACCATACAAGGCTTTGTTTAACCTGAAAACTTGGTTAGGTTGAGGAGAATATTGAAATCCAGGAGGTTGTTCAACGAAAACTTCTTCTTTAATGACTCCATTTAAAAAGGCACTTTTAACATCCATTTGTTGGAGCTTTATGTTCTTAGAGCATGCAAAGGCAAGCAACAATCTTATAGCTTCCATCCTAGCAACAGGTGCATAGGATTCATCAAAGTCTACATCGAATTCCTGACAGTAGCCTTTGGCTACTAGTCTGGCTTTATTCCTCGAGATAATTCCATCTTCATTCATCTTATTTTTGAACACCCACTTGGTTCCTATGACATTAATACCATCTGGTCTTGGGACAAGCTCCCAGACATTATTCCTTTCAAACTGACCTAATTCTTCACTCATAGCATTGACCCAAGCTTGATCAGCTAAGGCCTCTTCTACTGTTTTGGGTTCAATTTGTGAGACTAAAGCAATTAAGTCATCATTCTTCACATTTCTAAAATGAGACCTAGTCCGAAGAGGATCTTCAGGATTGCCTATGACTTTATCTAAAGGATGGTCTTTAAGAAATCTGATATTTGTTGAAGACTCACCTGTTTCTCTTGGCCCTTCCTGATTGGGAGAATTTGTTTCTCCATTTGGCTGAGTCTTCTCTTCTTCCTGTTGGTCTTCTAGAAAGTCTCCACCATGATTGGAATCCCTGTCAAGATTTTCAACATTAGAGACATCTTTCTTTTCACTAAAAAGGATGTGTGGAGATTCTTCCACTTTCTGATCTGATATGTTAAATACCCTATATGTCCTTGACACTTCAGAGTAACCCAAGAATATTCCAGGTGAACTCTTGGCTTCAAACTTGTCTAAATCTTTCTTATCATTGTTATGAATAAAACATTTTGCTCCAAAAATTCTAAAATGAAACAAGTTTAGTTTCTTACCTTTTAGAAGCTCATAGGGTGTTTTCTTGTGTATGGGTCTTACCATGGCCCTGTTGATTATGTAGGGTGCTGTATTGGTCGCTTCTGCCCAAAACATTCTACGTAATTTACTTTCAATCAACATGGTTCGGGCCATTTCCACCACTGTTCTATTTCTTCTCTCCACAATCCCATTTTGTTCAGGTGTCCTGGGAGAAGAAAACCTGTGAGTTAGTCCTTCTTTGTCACAAAGATCAGTAAACATGGAGTTTTCAAACTCACCTCCATGGTCAGATTGAATAGAACTAACCTTGTACTTCCATTCTTGTTTGACCTTATTGAAAAACAGATTAAACTTTTGAAATGCATCACTCTTATTTGCTAAGAAAAATATCCATGAATATCTGGAGAAGTCATCTATGATGACATAGCCAAACCTGTTTCCATTAAGACTCTGAGTTCTAGTTGGACCGAAAAGGTCCATATGAAGAAGTTCCATTGGTCTAGAAGACAATGGCTCAGATCTTAATTTAAAAGAATTTCTGGTCTGTTTGCCTAGAGCACATGCATCACATACTTTTGATATTTAGTTGAATTTAATTCTAGGCATGCCTCTGACTAAATCATGCTTGACCAATTTATTTAAAGTTGAAAAGCTAGCATGACCTAGATGTCTATGCCATTCAAAGGCATCATTTTCAGAATTGGCAGATAAGCAAATAGTAGATTCAGAATTCTCATATAAGTCTACAATGTAGACATTATTAATCCTGTTGGCTACAAATTTAACCATGTCAGAATTTGTTTCAAGGATTTTGCTTGAACTATCATCAAATACAACCCTGTGACCCCTGTCACATAATTGGCTAATGCTAATCAGGTTGTGTTGAAGCCCTTCCACAAGTAATACTTTTTCAATGGAATTTGTGAAAGACTTACCTATTGTGCCAACTCTAATTATTTTACCTTTGTTCTTTCCTCCAAACTTGAATAGACCCCCTGGCTTCATCTCTATCTTGCTAAACTTGGATCGGTCTCTTGTCATATGCCTGGAGCAGCCACTGTCGAGGTACCACTTGTTATCTTCAGCTGCCAGGCCGACCTACACAAATATATCAAGCAGAGTGATTTGGAACCCAAGATGAGTTGGGTCCAAGGACATTGTTCAAATCTCTGATCAAGTGTTTAGGTATCCAGATTTGTTTCAGCATGGTTTTCTCTGGCACCTTCCTTTCTGGTTTATTAAAGTTGAATCTAGCTGAACTGGAGAAGTGAGTTCTATTCCATTCATTAGTCTTCCTATTCCTAGGAAATTTCCTGTAGGCTTGTTGATTAGCATATCTTTGACCATGAGAGTTATTTCTCTAGTAGGTCCTGTTTGGACCCATCTGATTGTTGTAATTCCAGCTCTTATTCTGATTTACTTTCTTGGTCCATCTACCATTTGTGTTCTGGTAAGTGGGCTTAGTGTTATTCTTCATAAAATTCATTCCCATCTTAAATGGTTGTCCAGTACTGATTTTTGTGTTTTCTTTAGGACTTTGAGTTTCCTTAGAGCTGTTTGAGCTGGATGGTGTGTCCAGCTTTTCTTTTCCCTTCTCTGGACAGAAGGTGATGGTCTTGAATTGCAAGGGTCTCTTGTTGGTTGGGTCATAGCCTAGACCTTCCTTATTGAAATTGACCATAGTCCCTAGTATAGCATCTAGGCAAGTTTTTCCTTGGACAAACTTTTCTAAGACTTTCTGTTTGCCTTCTAGCTCCTTTTGAAGAGACTCAGAATTCTTTAGGAGTTCAGCATTTACTTTCTTCACAGCTTCATATTTCTCTGAATTCACTCTAATTTTATTCATGCTTTCTTCAATTTTAGTTTTGAATTCATTGAGCTGTTTTTGACTTTCTTGAATTTCTCCCTTAAGCTTATCATTCTCTTTCCTTAGTGAGGTCATTTCTTCTAGTTGTTCTTTTAGCTTTTCATTTTCCTCACAGACCAGAGTTTGTTCTTCAATATTTGTGTTAAATT
The DNA here is from genome assembly GCA_022559845.1 of Amorphophallus konjac. Lineage (NCBI taxonomy): Eukaryota > Viridiplantae > Streptophyta > Magnoliopsida > Alismatales > Araceae > Amorphophallus > Amorphophallus konjac. The sequence continues at coordinate 79,786,046 of CM040119.1, read as the reverse complement.
TTCTTTTCAGAACTCTGTGCTCTTTGCTAAGAGAATTAAATTTATCTAGCAAGTCACCATAAGCATCCTCCCAGTCATCAATTGAGAAATTTTCAAAAACGTTTATTACCTCCTCTTTACTGTTTGCCATAAGGCAAATTCCATCATCATATTCTTCTGAGGAAGCATCTTCGGGGTCTTCTTCTTCCTCGCTCCATGTGCAGACCATCGCCTGTGGCTTCTTCTTCTTCTGCACCTTTATGTTTTTCTTCTGAAGATAGGGACCCTTCTTCTGGAGGTCTGGGCATTCGCCTCTCATGTATCCCTGTTTGTTACAATTAAAACAAGTCAGTTTCTTAGGATTTCTATCCCTGTAACTGGTAAATTCAGCATTCTTGTTAAAGGGTTGTGGCTTCTTCTTCCTAAAGGTCTTTCCCTTTTTCTTCAAAAATTTTCTGAACTGTCTAGTGAGCATTGCCTGCTCCTCCTGGTCGAGATTTGATAAACCTTCAAGCTCGGACTCAGACTCGGGGCTACTGCTGCTGCTCCCACTGTTACTACCCTTGTTGCGGGAAGCTCTTAGAGATACATTTTTACCCTTCCTCTCACTTCCTTCTCCACCTCCTTGGAAATTCATCTCATAGGTCATAAGGGATCCTATGAGTTCATTCACAGTCAAGACAGTCAGATCTTTTGATTCCTCAATCACAATGGCCTTAGTGTGCCATGCCGGGTGTTGGCCCGTTGGAATGGCAATCAAGAGGGGGTGAATTGATTGACGGGAAATTAAAAATTATCAACAACACACGAGCAGGCAAACCACAAATAAAAATGCAGCAACCACACACACCAACAGGATAAACCAAACGCACAAGAGCACAACCACAGGAGACGAGCAATTTTAGGTGGTTCGGACGCACCCAAGTGCGATCCTACATCCACCCCTCTCAACTTGAGAGGATTCCACTATAGAGAGCTACACTGAATAGCACACACACACAAACACGAGGTCAAGGACCTCTATCCACACACACACACACCCAACAAGGGCAATCCACGGAGATCAAATCTCCAATCTCTCACACACTATATCTGAGTTTGAAAATAAAGAGAATCACATGAACATTAAGCCTAACAATGATGAAGAACAATAAGGATAACTCCCCCTGTCTATTGGAATGATGGCGAGCTATGCTTCAACAGAGACGTCCGTGGGTTGATGGGTTCCTGAAGGCGCTGAGACTTGGGAAGATGATCCACGCAGCAGGATGATGTCTTGATTGTTGAACGAAGTTGCTCAGATGAAGATCGATGAAGCTGCTCTTCGAACCACGACATTCTCTTCCACACGCAGGTGCACCTCTGCTCCCGAGGATGAAGACGCCCAACACTCGTGTGGCACCGTTTGCTGCTCTGGTCGTGTATTTTTGGGACGCCCTAATCATGGGCATTTATATCCTGAGGGATGGCACTCCTAGCTGGAGGAGGGAGGAGATTATTCTCTCCTTTGATTGGTTCTGCAAATCCGACGTGGCCATTTCTTTATCCTGTTCGAAACCTGCATGAAATGAGTGAGATCAGTGTTAGACTGAATCAAATGATGTTAATTAGGTTTAACAGTCTAAGCCACATGATTACTAGTTAATCCCAATGGCTAACAAGTGATTAGAACATGAAGTATGGCCCACACAATTAATAGATGAAATATATTGCGGAATTCGGAGAAAATAGGAAAAAAACAAGAGTGGGTCGACCCATCTGCCAAGTGGGTCGACCCATGTATCAAACAGATCCTGTTTCCAGGTTCTGCTTGTTACAGGGGTCGACCCCCTTTGATAGGTGGGACGTCCCACTTCTTCACAGGGGCCAAGAATAGGTTCTGTGAAATCACAGGGGTCGACCCCCTTTATCAGCTGGGTCGACCCATCTGTGCCAGAGCCAAAAGAGTGGCATCTGTTGCAACAGGGGTCGACCCATCTGTCTGGGGGGGTCGACCCACTTCAGGTTAAAACAGAAAAAAAGACATTAAGCCCAACAAATTCAAGGAATTTTGGTCAAACTAAAATAAAGTTATTCTAGGGAGAATTCTTACCATGTTTGGTCTGAATGAATCAATTCTACTCACCTTTCATGGAGATTCTTCATTTCACTTACCTTGTCTTCCTTCTTCCAGATTTCTGAATTTCACCATGGAGAAGGAGTGAGCTTGCTGTCAGCATTATTCATTCTCATCAAATAGTTAGTGAGATAAAGATTTGATCAATGAATTGGCATCTCAGAAGATAGTTTATCATTGTGAAAGTATAGTGTATCAAAGATGGAATGAATGAATGTGAAGCATATGACCACTCACCATGTTTTATTCAATCTATTAAAGAACTTTGTCATCATCAAAACCAAGGAGGGCACAACAATCTCCCCCTTTTTGATGATGACAAAAAAAACAAAGCAACCCAAGCAATTTAAGCTAATAAAGGGAAGATAGAGTAATATAGAGAGAACTGAGACAATTTTCACTACTATGTCAGCCAAACAGACATGAAAGCAAAACACTTATTTTCCAATGAGTGTCAAGGAACATCACTCCAGAATTCAACAGCATATCCATTTACTTACTGAACCATGAGCATATCAAGACTGGAACGTCAAAAACATAGCAACTTCAAAACAAGACATAGTAGGACATGATCACAAAATATTACTGTCAGCAAATTGCTAGTTCTCCCCCTTTTTTTTTCATGAGCAAAAAGGAGATGTGCAGAGCAGGTGCACAAAGATAAGCTGAGTAGATGGTGGATTTAAAGAAGGAACAAGGTAGATAGAAAGAAGATGACCAAGGAGAAAGAAATTGAAATGAGCACGCAAGCATCCAGACATGCAGCTTAACATATAACATAAGTAAGCAAAGGTGCTGCTAAGTAGGGTTTAAACAAAAAGGGCAGCTTCTCATCAAAAAGCTGACAGCAAAGTTACTCCTAGCCAGACTAGTTGGGTGATCCGGAAACAGAATCCCTAATGTGCTGAAGCATTTGGGTGTGGGCATCAAGAGTCTTCGATATGGATTCGAAGTGGTGCAGGAACATCTCTTGATGTAGCTTCAGGTCACTCACATCTTCAGTTAGCTTGTCCAGCCGTTGGGCAATTTGATCAGGACGAGAAACATGTGGCTCTGGTCTAGAGCTACTTCCTCCGGCTTGAGAAGGACTGGTTGGTGGCTGATCATCATGTGAGGCAGTAGTATCTTCTTCTTCTGCTTCTTCACCACTGTCACTGTTTTCTGCAGATTGCACATTCTTGCCTTTAACATTTTTCAAAACTCGAACTAGGTGGCCAGCTGCAGTTCTTTTGTAACCCATGTTGCGGCAAAGACTGCGGGCGGTATAGACATCCTTGTTCAGTAACTCTTCACAGATTTCCTTATCCAAGTCGATATGAAGATGCCTAAAAACCGCTGTCAACTGTGAAGCATATGGAAGACTACGTCTTTTTTCTTTGTAACAACGGAATATTAAGTCGTACATGAGACTTGAGAAATCAGCAATTATACCATTATAAATGCAGTGGAACAAAAATTTATGAACTTTGTTGACTTTGTTCCTGCTGCCTCCCCTGGGATAGAGAATGGTGGTGAAGAGATGATGCAGAATGCGCTGAGCAGGAGGAAAAACATTGGCATTCAATTCCTTTGGAATGTCATTTTCATCTATGACTACTGAGTCATCAAAACCCATCATTATGCTGTAAACAGACACTGCATTCATTGTTGTATTTGCCATTATGGTGGTGTGACGACTTGGAAAACCAAAAACTGTACTGAAGAGCCCGGCAGAAACCATGACAGATTTGTTGTTTACTGCAGTGTAGAGCTTGTTGTTCTTTATCACCAGATTTTGATAAAATTGCAGAACTAGTGTGGGATAAACTTTCCGATGCTCAGACATAAATTGTATCCAATTTGGTTGGGTGTTCAGCAAATCAAAGAGTTCTGGGACCAAATAGGTGACATCTTCAAGATCCACGGCTCTGGGATGCATGATAGTTCGAGGATAGAGATTAGTAGACTGGGCTTGTAGCAGTACCTCTTCATGAAAACGCTTGGACCGAATTTCTCTTTGTTGGGCTGGCGGAATAGGGATGGCCTGGGGAGCTTCGTCCTCTGAGTTGGAGGTGTGAGGATCAATGGCATGTGAGGAGACCTTTGCCGCAGCTTTCCTCCGTGGACGATTGGACATGCTTTTGTAGCGTGGAGCCATCAGAAGAGCCTAGATTGAAGCCGCAGGTACTCGTCCGTCTCTCCTTGAGAAGGGGAGGAACAGCAAGCTGTCGAAGTGAGCTTCCCTCCACCTATCAGGGTTCTCTTGCACCTTCGCAGGGAGTAGAAGGAGAAGATCTTGATGCCCGGAATGGAGGTATTGGCGGTAGCCGCAAGGATGTCCGCCGGTGCGAGGGTTTGCGGAAGGGCAAGGGAGTGGTCTTCCCGTGTAGAAAAGGTGCGGCTGGCTTATAGAGGAGATGCCCCGTTTAATAATGCTCCGGTCAAAAAGGTTGAGAAGGGGGTTTGACCGGTTTGCTTATGGTGTTTTGACAACAGAAAATAGAGGGCTCGACCGTAAGGGACGACCCATTGGGGCATCCCAAAATAAAAACATATGGAACGTTGGGAACTTGGTAAAAGTTAACCCACTGGACCCGATGAGTATTTGATATAAGTGGATGGGTTCACTCAAAAGAATGGGTCCGGGTGAGAAATACTACAGCACAAACGAGAATTTTTTGTTTTAAAGACTTGCCAATTTTGTCTAGCAGGAGCTGTACCTGACCATCATTTTCGATTGAAGCTGCACTTTATTTAGCAAGGATTTAAACAGGCCCAAATAAGAAAGAAATGCAAATTTGGGTTAATTCAGGCAAGTTGAGTTCAGACAATAATACTAGTAGAGGTTTTATTGATAAATGGGTGTGGCACACAATTATGCATATGCATGAGAGAAAATGATGTGAATAGTGATGTGAGTCAAATGGAATAGATGAGTACCAAGTGGGGAGTAAGTCTGAAAGGCTCAATGCAGTGAAATGGGTGATGAAGGTTATTAAAATGTGTTATTTGAAGGCAGGACAAAAAGAGTATTTCATGGATTGTGTAGAATGCAGACTTGTAAGTCTATCTAAGTGCACTCTACTCTGCATATTCCTAGCTCTCTTCTTAAGGAGATGAACTTTTCTTTGCTAAGAGGTTTTGTAAAGATGTCCGCTAATTGTTTATCAGTTTCAATGTATTTCAGCTCAAAGTCCTTTTTATTTACATGGTCCCTCAGAAAATGATGCCGGATATCTATATGTTTGGACCTTGAGTGATGAGTTGGATTTTTAGACAGATCAATTGCACTTTTATTATCACACATGATCGGAACACAATTCAGAAACACATCATAATCGACGAGCTGGTGTTTGATCCAAAGGACCTGTGCACCACAACTGCCGGCAGCCATGTATTCGGCTTCGGCCGTTGACAATGCCACGGAATTTTGTTTCTTGGAGGCCCAAGAGACTAGGCAACCTCCGAGAAATTGGCATGTGCCACTTGTGCTTTTACGATCAAGAAGGCACCCAGCATAGTCGGCATCGGTGAAAGCCACAAGTTTAAAATCACATCTACGAGGAAACCACAGTCCTAGATCAGGAGTACCAGCAAGATAACGAAAAATCCTTTTAACGGCACTCAAATGAGACTCACGAGGACTAGCTTGATGCCTAGCACACAGACAGACTGCAAAGTGTATGTCAGGCCTACTAGCTGTTAGATATAAAAGTGAACCGATCATACCTCTAAACAGCTTTTGTTCAACCTGTTTACCTTTGCAGTCTTTCTCCAGTTTTATGCTTGTTGACATTGGTGTTGCATAGGATTTTGCACCCTCAAAATCATACTTCTTTAGAAGTTCCAGCAGATATTTCTTTTGATTGATGAAAATTCCATCCTCCCTTTGTTGAATTTGTAGCCCCAAGAAAAAATTTAGCTCGCCCATTAGACTCATCTCGAATTCAGCCTGCATCAACTCAGAAAACTCCTTGCACAGTTTCTTATTAGTAGACCCAAAAATGATATCGTCCACATAAACTTGAACCAGAAGCAAATCATTTCTAGAATGCTTAGAAAATAAAGTCTGATCAACAGAACCTCTTTTGAAACCATGTTCAATCAAGAAGGAGCTTAGACGTTCATACCAAGCCCTTGGGGCTTGTTTTAGACCGTACAGAGCTTTTTCTAGTTTGAACACATGGTCCGGGTTTTTTAAATCCTCAAAACCCGGAGGTTGCTCAACGAAAACTTCTTCTTTAATGAAGCCGTTTAGAAATGCGCTCTTAACATCCATTTGATAAAGTTTAAAATTTTTTGAGCATGCAAAGGATAGAATGATGCGCACGGCTTCAAGGCGAGCAACCGGAGCGAATGATTCATCAAAATCGATTCCGAGCTCCTGGCTATAACCCTTGGCCACGAGACGGGCCTTATTCCTTATAACCACACCTTGATCATTTAGCTTGTTTCTAAATACCCATTTGGTACCGATCACGTTGTGGTTATTAGGACGGGGCAATAGTTTCCACACCTCATTCCGTTGGAATTGGTGTAGTTCCTCGTGCATAGCCATTACCCAAGAGTCGTCTTTTAATGCTTCATCCACATTTTTGGGTTCTACTTGTGAGGTATGAGCAAAGGCATTTAGAGTGAGCAATAATTTTAAAGATGAGCGGGTCTTTATACCTTCGTTTACCTTGCCCAGAATGTTTTCTGCTGGATGGTCCTTGAGGTACTTCATTGAAGGAGGTAAATCTGGGTGAGTTGGAGGTGCATCCTTCAAATGTTCCAATTGGGTTTCCTCAGCTCCCTGATTTTTATCAGATTTCGTTCCTGAAGTTGAGGGTTCTTCTTGCTTTCCTTGTAGTGTTTCCCCTTTGGTTTCGTCCTGCAAAAAATCCAATTCCTCATTAGGTGTCGTAGCAGTTTTGGAAATACTCTCATCGACTATCACATGTGGACTTTCTTCTATCACTAAAGTTCTTTTATTAAAAACCCGATAGGCTCGTGAATTGTTAGAGTATCCTAAGAAAATTCCAACATCACTCTTGGCATCAAATTTCTCTAAGTCATCCTTACCATTGTTCAATATGTAACATGTACTCCCAAAGGTTTTGAGATAGGAGATGTTAGGCCTTTTACCTTTGTAGAGTTCATAGGGTGTTTTACTCATGAACGGCCTTACCATTGCCCGGTTTATTATATGACATGCCGTATTCACTGCTTCGGCCCAGAAATATCGAGGAAGATTCCTCTCACTTAGCATAGTCCTCGCCATATCTATTAGTGTGCGGTTCTTCCTTTCAACCACTCCATTTTGTTCTGGAGTTCTTGGAGCGGAGAAATTATGAGAGTATCCTTCATTTCTGCAAAATTCATCAAAATTAGCATTGTCAAATTCACGTCCATGATCACTTCTCAAACTGGTAATCATGTATCCTTTCTCGTTCTGGACTCTTTTGCAAAAGACTTGGAATTCCTGCAATGCATCACTTTTATTTCTCAGAAATTCCACCCAAGTGTAGCGTGAAAAATCATCAACAATGACGAAGCCATAACACTTACCTCCTAAGCTTTGAGTCCGCGTGGGACCGAATAGATCAAAATGCAATAGCTCCAAGGGGCGAGAAGTGGAAATGATGTTTTTGGACTTAAAAGAGGATCTAGTTTGTTTCCCTTTGGCACAAGCTTCACAAATTTTATTTACATCTAATTTCATTTTAGGAAGACCAATGACAAGATTGTTTCTGCACAGTTTTGAAATAACACTACCACTAGCATGCCCAAGTCTCCGATGCCAGATCCAAAAACCATCGGTATCTTTGGCAACTAAACACAAGAGATTGCATGGAATTTCATTCATGTCAATTGTATAAACATTATTTTTCCTATGTCCAAAGAACTTTATTTCATTTGTGTGACTATCTACAATTGTGCAAAATGAGGATTCAAAAATTACTTTGAGACCTCTATCACATAGCTGGCTAATGCTAAGGAGACTATGATTGAGACCTTCAACTAACAAGACATTGTCGATGGAATTGGTGTTATTCACACTTACCTTGCCAATACCAACGATCTTACCTTTATCGCTTCCTCCAAATGCCACCAGACCTCCTTCTTTCTCCTTGAGTTCAGTGAAGACCTTCTTGTTTCCGGTCATGTGCCTCGAACAACCGCTGTCTAGAAACCAATGTGACTCCTCGGCCTTGAGGCATCCCTACAATAAGACAAAATCTCAAGGAACAACTTTTGGTACCCAAACTAAGTTGGGTCCACGCTTGTGAGATTTGTTATTCATAAAGACATCCCTTGATTTTTGAACATAGATCTCATCATCATGACACAAAGTGTGGCAATAAGACATAACATGCCCAATCCGACCGCAATAGTAACAAAATATTCTTCTTCTTCCTGAATTTCCTTTGTTTTGGTTTGAGAATTTTTGTTGAGTAGCATGTGAGTTAACCTTAACCTTTTCATGCATGATGGGCTTGTTGTTTGTAGCAGGCACAAAAGATAGAAATGATGTTGTCAACTTGTTTTCAAATGATTTTTTCTTAGTGGGTTCATAACCAATTCCCTCTCTCTGAAAATTTATTTTACTTCCAAGAATTTTATCAAGGTTCTCCTTTCCTTTAACGAATCTTGCCAAATCATTTTTTAACTTGTCAATTTCTTGACTTAGGGTGAGAATCTTTTGTTTGGATTGATCAAGCTTTTCATGACAAACAGAGATTTGATCCTTCAAGATTTGATTATCATTTTTCATCTTATTATTCTCATCCTCAAGATCTTGTATCTTAAGTTTTTCTTCCTCATGACTACTTGATTCATCTTCAAGATTGATGAGCTAGAGATTTTCTAAGTGTTCAATTTCTCCTTTGAGATGCAATTCATTTTTCTCATAATCCTTAATCTTCTCAATCATGGTCTCATTCACAGATTTCATGTCAGCACAAATTTTTGTTAGCTCAAGAACTTTATGATCTGAGTTATCAGCATGCATCATAACTTCCATTTTCTTTTTCAACTGTTTGTTTTCAGATCTAATTTTCTTGAATTTAGCATAGAGTGCGACATATTCTGATTCCCACTGTTCAGGTGTAAGAGTGTCTGAGTCAGAGATTACCTCATCATTTTCTTCCTCATGTGCCATTAGACACATACTCTTCATCAGTTCTTCAAGTTCAGCATTGTCTTCTTCATCTTTGTCCTCTTCATCGTCACTCCAAGTAGCAACCATGGCATTAGGCTTTTTCTCTTTGTCCTTCTTAAATTTCTTTCTCAGTTCCGGACATTCGCCACGCATGTGTCCTGGTTTTTTGCATTCATAGCATATTACATCTTGTAGCTTGCTTCCTTCTGTCCTCCACTTGGCTTGTTTCTTGAAGGGCTTCTTGAATTTTCCTGGAAATCTCTTTCTTGCTTTCAGAAATCTTCTCACTCTTCTTGTCAGCATAGCCACATCATATTCTTCATCAGTGTCTTCAGTGGACTCTTCATCACCTGAACTAGTTGGCTGTGGGTTCGCCTTTAGAGCAATGGTCTTTTTCTTTTTGCCTTCTTCTTCAGTTCTCTTGACATTAATTTCGTAGGTCATAAGTGACCCAATCAACTCATCCAAGGTCAGGGTAGATAGATTCTTAGAGTCTTCAATCACCGTGGCCTTGGTGTGCCACGCAGGTGATAGTGATCTCAGCACCTTGCGAACCATCTCTGAATTTGTGTATTCCTTTCCTAGTGCCTTCAGCCCATTCGTGATTTCGACGAGTCTTGCAAACATCTCAGATATTGTCTCCTCCGGCTTCATCTGGAACAGCTCGTAGTCTCGGATCAACATGTTTGCTTTAGTCTCCTTAACTTCAGATGTGCCTTCATAAATCAGCTTCAATTTGTCCCACATCTCCTTAGCGCTGTTACACATAGAAACACGAGCATACTCGTTAGGATGAATGGCGCATTGAATTATATTTAAGGCATTGAAATTTACCGTAGCTTGTTTGATATGTTCATCAGACCATTTCCCTTCATCAGGAGGTAGAGCATGTGGACCTTTGTTGACAACGGTCCAGGTCTCATGACTTTGAGCGCGAAGAAATACAGTCATTCGATTTTTCCAATAACTATAGTTCGTCCCGTCAAAGAATGGCGGTCGATGAATCGAATGCCCTTCGGGCATCATCCCTTTGTTTGCCATTTCAATGGATCACTCTATGAACCGTGGGGTTCAGAATAAAAGAGCTGAGGCTCTGATACCAATTGTTGGCCCGTTGGAATGGCAATCAAGAGGGGGTGAATTGATTGACAGGAAATTAAAAATTATCAACAGCGCACGAGCAGGCAAACCACAAATAAAAATGCAGCAACCACACACACCAACAGGATAAACCAAACGCACAAGAGCACAACCACAGGAGACGAGCAATTTTAGGTGGTTCGGACGCACCCAAGTGCGATCCTACATCCACCCCTCTCAACTTGAGAGGATTCCACTATAGAGAGCTACACTGAATAGCACACACACACAAACACGAGGTCAAGGACCTCTATCCACACACACACACACCCAACAAGGGCAATCCACGGAGATCAAATCTCCAATCTCTCACACACTATATCTGAGTTTGAAAATAAAGAGAATCACATGAACATTAAGCCTAACAATGATGAAGAACAATAAGGACAACTCCCCCTGTCTATTGGAATGATGGCGAGCTATGCTTCAACAGAGACGTCCGTGGGTTGATGGGTTCCTGAAGGCGCTGAGACTTGGGAAGATGATCCACGCAGCAGGATGATGTCTTGATTGTTGAATGAAGTTGCTCAGATGAAGATCGATGAAGCTGCTCTTCGAACCACGACCTTCTCTTCCACACGCAGGTGCGCCTCTGCTCCCGAGGATGAAGACGCCCAACACTCGTGTGGCACCGTTTGCTGCTCTGGTCGTGTATCTTTGGGACGCCGTAATCATGGGCATTTATATCCTGAGGGATGGCACTCCTAGCTGGAGGAGGGAGGAGATTATTCTCTCCTTTGATTGGTTCTGCAAATCCGACGTGGCCATTTCTTTATCCTGTTCGAAACCTGCATGAAATGAGTGAGATCAGTGTTAGACTGAATCAAATGATGTTAATTAGGTTTAACAGTCTAAGCCACATGATTACTAGTTAATCCCAATGGCTAACAAGTGATTAGAACATGAAGTATGGCCCACACAATTAATAGATGAAATATATTGCGGAATTCGGAGAAAATCGGAAAAAAACAAGAGTGGGTCGACCCATCTGCCAAGTGGGTCGACCCATGTATCAAACAGATCCTGTTTCCAGGTTCTGCTTGTTACAGGGGTCGACCCCCTTTGATAGGTGGGACGTCCCACTTCTTCACAGGGGCCAAGAATAGGTTCTGTGAAATCACAGGGGTCGACCCCCTTTATCAGCTGGGTCGACCCATCTGTGCCAGAGCCAAAAGAGTGGCATCTGTTGCAACAGGGGTCGACCCATCTGTCTGGGGGGGTCGACCCACTTCAGGTTAAAACAAAAAAAAAGACATTAAGCCCAACAAATTCAAGGAATTTTGGTCAAACTAAAATAAAGTTATTCTAGGGAGAATTCTTACCATGTTTGGTCTGAATGAATCAATTCTACTCACCTTTCATGGAGATTCTTCATTTCACTTACCTTGTCTTCCTTCTTCCAGATTTCTGAATTTCACCATGGAGAAGGAGTGAGCTTGCTGTCTGCATTATTCATTCTCATCAAATAGTTAGTGAGATAAAGATTTGATCAATGAATTGGCATCTCAGAAGATAGTTTATCATTGTGAAAGTATAGTGTATCAAAGATGGAATGAATGAATGTGAAGCATATGACCACTCACCATGTTTTATTCAATCTATTAAAGAACTTTGTCATCATCAAAACCAAGGAGGGCACAACACCAGGGATAAAGATCTAAGGATTTTCCTGACTATATCTGCCTCAGCAAGATCCTTCCCTAGCCCTTTAAGAGTGTTAGTGATCAAGGATAACCTGGCATACATTTCGGTTATATTCTCATCTGCATTCATCTTAAACATTTCATACTTAGAAGTGTAGAGGTTTACCTTCGAGGCTTTCACTTGAGCTGTACCTTCATAGATCAATTGCAGCTCATCCCACATTCGCTTGGCAGTTCTGTATGCAGATATACGAGCATATTCCTCTGGATGAACAACACACTGGATTATGTTCAGCGCCGTCCAGTTGAGTGAAGAGAGCTTGACATGGTCATCTGTCCAAGCATCCTCGTTTGGTGGCAGCTCATATGGCCCCACCGTGATTACTCTCCACAGTTTATGACTCTGAGCTCTGATGAACACTTCCATCCTATTCTTCCAAAACAGATAGTTACTACCATCGAAATAAGGAGGGCGACTAATGGATTGACCTTCGGCCATGAAGGTTCTAGGACCACCAGCATTTCCTTGACCGTTCGTCCACATGGCGTAAACCTGCTCTGATACCAATTGTTAGCGCAGCAAGAGTGATATAAAAGGGGGGGATGAATAGATCACTCCCAATTTGTAGAAACTCAGGCGGAAAATAGATTCTACTGCTAACGCACCTCCTTAACCCATACACAGAGAAATATAGATGAGAGTGAAGAACTGATCACTTGAAGGCAAAGGGATAAGCAGATGAAGAGCACAGAAATCAATAGCAAACCACAGAGGAGGCACTAGGTTTTTAGGTGGTTCGATTGCAATCCGCAATCTACATCCACCCCTCACTCCAACTAGAGTGAGGATTCCACTAGACAAAGCTAGATCACAGTAGACTCAGTCTGCGTACAAGATGCTGCCACACAGCTTGAACACCCAAGGGAAACAAATCCCTCGACCAAGCTCTGCTACCCACAGAACTTGAAACCTGTTCTAGCTCCCAGCTAGAACACAACCGGAGAATTCTCTCCCTTCCTCCACACACGGAGGGAAACTGTTAATGACAACCTATCACTAACAACACCAGAGATCACCGATCTCTCTTCCTCTGCAACTCAGAGGGAAGCTGGAGTAGTACTCCCTTCCTCCACACACCGGAGGGAAACCAATTCAAATCAGAATGGAAGAACGAAAATAAACGAAAGCAAAGTAGAAACAAAAACAATGAAGAGGAAATCGGTTCTGAAACCCAATACAACTGTAGCTTCAAATGAAGCAATTCATCAATCCGCACACACACTCTCTCTCTCGAACAAACTTCTCTCAGATATGGAACTCTCTGCTCTTTTTCTTTTCTGGATCGTGCAGACTCTCACCAATGGCTTCTGCTTTTTCTTTTCACGATCGAGCTTCTACTGAAGGATGAAGCTCTATATTTATAGCAGATAATGGTGTGTGGCTGCCAGGTTCCCGCCCATGCACTTTTGGCCAGATCATTTTGAATTTCGACCACATGGCAGCATCCTGACAAGGTTGCCATCCACGTGTCATGCGCCTGTTGTCTTGGAACACGTGTCAGGTGCCAACCTTGATTCACGTGCCCAATCATCAGCCTGAATCGCCTGTAGACAGACAGATGGAATGTATAGACTTAGTTAGTTCAGGCTTTTAGCAAGAATGTATATACTTCAGAAACATCAACGCAGTAACTGTGTACAATCGTGAGAGGATGTCTAGACTTAATGAATAAACGCATGTATAGACTTTACCAGGGTATGCACAATGTAATGCGTTGACGCTACACTACGTGCCTATGTACTGCGTTGACGCAGTGCAATGTGTCTTTGAAAGCTATAAATAGCAAGGCATGCTGTACAGACTTCAGCATGCATCAGATGACTCTGTATAGACTTGAAAACCTTTAGCCAATGTATAGACCTCTAGAGGAGACAAATGTGTAGACTTCACATTGCTCAGCCACTGTGTAGACTTCACAAAGCCTAACCAGTGTACAGACTTGTAGTGAGTGTGCAGTGAGCTCTGAAGACTCAAGCTGTAATAACAGAATGTATAGGATTGTGGTCGTACAACCCAATGTGTAGACTTGTAAAAAGGTGGATAATTTTCCGACTTTGATGCTGATCAAAAGACCCTTGGTCAACAGCCAAGGCGTCAACGCTTCCAGCGTGCAGTGTCGCCTCAGCTCCTCAAGAAAAGTGCTCACTCCCTAGGCAAGCTGACCAATGCGTCAACGCATCCAGTGTCAGCGTCGACGCAGTGAACAAGAAGGAAGCGAAAGACGCACCATTGCGTCTACGCAGTCAGCCAAGTGCGTCAACGCACTAAAGGCATGCTACCCATGAAGTCAGATAGGCTGTACAGACTCTGTGGATGTAAAGCAATGTAGACTTCAGACTGTATAGACTTGAACCAAGACGAGGTGAAGACTTCACGTTGTATAGACTTGCCAAATCAGTTGGGCGATGTACAGACTTGAACAGATCCAGCTGAAGGATGTATAGACATGAAATCCACTGTATACGACTATACAGACTTTGAGGCTTAATGCAAAGGCCAGTGTACAGACTTCTAAAAACTGATGCGTTGTATAGACTTTCATGAGACGCTAAAGTCTATACAGACTAGACCAGTGAGACACTGATAGAGACGATGCAATGCGATGTGGAGACTTTAACATTAGACGATGCATGAGACGGTAGGCTGTACAGACTTGCAAAGAGTGTAGGGTGTATAGACTTGAAAGTCTGAAGGCGAAGTGCAAACATGCTGAGTTGACGCTGCAGCCCAATGAGTTGACGCTGCAACGTATTACTTTTACGTTCAACTAATGATGTATAGACTTAATCAAATGAAGAACCTGAACGGAAGAGTCTACGCATCAGCACACTGAGTTGACGCACTGGTGTGAGAACAGAGACATGCAATGACTGAAGGGTCGACGCATCAGCACGCTGAGTTGACGCACTGGTGTGAAGACTGTGCAGACAGAGTGTAGACAGAATTAAGGTAGAGCATGTTATCTGACAGCCATTGAACTGTACTCACTCACATGATGAAACAGCATTAATCTAGAGATAGAAGATTGATTTAAAGTGTGGGACATCATCAAAACCATAGGGATGCAACAAAGTCTACTGCAAATAATGTCAGACTGTGATAAAACCAAAAATGAACTATCATGCAAAATAACTGAAATGGAGGAAGCATGTGAAAGGATCAAAATTGAAGAACAAACTCTAAAATCCACTAATTCAGAACTCGAAAGGAGAAATGTGATTTTGGGTGAAAGAGTTGCTGAGCTTTAGTTCACCTTGACTAAGTTTGTTAAGGGGAAACAAAACCTGGATAACCTATTGGGGGTTAAAGTCAACTTCCAAAAGGAAGGCTTGGGGTACACACCTCAAAACAAAAAATCCTTTGAGCATAAGATCACCACATCCTTTATTCATGGAAAGGACGATAATCATGCTTCATGTTCTAACTCTAAACCCCAACATGCTCAACCTAAACCACACAGATATCAAAGAACTTTTTCACATGCTAACTGCTTTCATTGTGGTAGATTTGGCCATATGATTTCCAACTGCTGGTTTAGACAAATCACACCTAACTATCATGTTCCATGGATGAAGAGAACACCCGTAAGAAGTTGGACTAACTCCTATGGACCCAAACTGGTTTGTGTACCAAAAATAATTGCATGAGAATTTTTCTTCTTGCAGATATGTCTTGAAGCCAGGGGGAGCAAATGGTATCTAGACAGCGGTTGCTCAAGGCATATGACAGGGGACAAGAAAGTGTTCTCCAAGCTGCAAGAAAAAGAAGGAGGCTTAGTTGCTTTTGGCGGGAAGGACAAAGGTAAAATAATCGGAGTTGGAGACATAGGTAAGAATTCTGAAACTCTGATTGAAAATGTCCTTCTGGTAAAAGGAGCAACAATGTGTACACCATTGATCTTCATGATGTTTCAGTTGATAATGTGTGTTTGGTAGCTAACAACCATGAGAATGCATGGCTATGGCACCGCAGACTAGGTCATGCTAGTTTTGGAGTGATCTCTAAGTTGTCTAGACATGACTTGGTGATAGGTCTGCCCAAATTGAAATTTGAAAGCAATAATATCTGTGAAGCTTGCACGAAAGGCAAGCAAACACGAATCTCATTCAAAAATAAAAATATTGATTCTTCCGCTAGGCCATTGGAACTGTTGCATTTTGATCTTTTTGGTCCTACTAAAACATCTAGCCTAGGAGGAAAATCCTATGGCTTTGTGATTGTTGATGATTTCTCCAGATTCACATGGGTGCTATTTTTAGCTAATAAAAGTGATGCCGTGACGGAGTTTCAAGTGTTTTGCAGAAAAATTCTGAATGAAAAGGGTTACCTCATCACCACAATCCAAAGTGATCATGGTGGTGAATTTGAAAATCATGAATTCAGCATGTTCTGTGAAGAGCAGGGGTACACACATAATTTTTCATCACTAAGAACGCCCCAGCAAAATGGAGTAGTAGAGCGAAAGAATAGAACGTTGATAGACATGGCCCGGACCATGCTTAGTGAGAATTCTCTACCCAAGTATTTTTGGGCTGAAGCGGTAAGTACCGCATGCTACATCATCAACAGGGCAATGGTAAGGCCCATTCTGAAGAAAACTCCATATGAGCTCTACAAGGGTAAGAAGCCAAACATTTCTTATCTTAAACCCTTTGGATGCCCTTGCTATATCTTGAACAATGGTAAGTCCAATCTAGGTAAGTTTGATGAAAAGAGTGATAAAGGAATTTTTCTAGGTTATGCACTCAATTCTAGAGCTTATCGATTATTCAATAAAAGGACTTTAGTTGTTGAAGAAAGTCCTCATGTCATTTTTGATGAATCCGAGTCAAAACTCACACAGCAAACTTCTTCTATCTCGGATGCAGATGAAGACCCTAAGAACTCATCAAATGTTAAAGCCAATGATGAGCCATTGAAGGCAACTTCAAGTAAAAATGAGGAAGATGAGGATCCTACAATTGAGACACTGCAAGAACCACAAGTGCAGCATCCTGATCTGCCCAGCTCCTCCACATTTCTAAAGGATCATCCAACTGTGAACATCATAGGTAATCTGGAGGATGGGGTGAAAACTAGGTCCTCTCTAAGGCAGGTTGAACAGGAGGACCTGATGGCCCTACTCTTTCAACTAGAGCCCAAGGACATTCATGAAGCTCTTCAAGATGAATCCTAGATTCAGGCGATGCATGAAGAGCTGCATCAATTTGAAAGAAACGAGGTGTGGACTCTCGTGCAGCGTCCTAAGAACCATCGTACTATTGGAACTCGCTGGGTTTTCAGAAACAAGCTAAATGATGCGGGATTGATTGTGAGGAATAAGGCTCGGCTTGTGGCCAAGGGATACAGCCAGAAGATGGGAATTGACTTTGATGAGTCTTTTGCACCAGTTGCTAGACTTGAAGCAGTCCGAATCTTACTGTCCTACGCTTGCTCTTTAAACTTTAAACTATTTCAAATGGATGTTAAATCTGCATTTTTTAACGGCTATATCAAGGAGGATGTCTTTGTAGAGCAGCCGCCAAGTTTTGAAGATTCCAAACATCCACGACACGTGTACAAGCTCCAAAAGGCCTTGTACGGACTAAAACAAGCACCAGGGGCATGGTATGAATGGCTTACTTCTTTTCTTGCTGAAAATGGGTTCAAGAGAGGTAAGGTTGATCAAACACTTTTCACAAGGAAATCAGGTAAGGACATTTTGGTGCTTCAAGTGTATGTGGATGATATTATTTTTGGAGCTTCTGATAATGCCTTATGCGAGGATTTTGCAAAGACCATGCAAGGAGAATTCGAGATGAGCTTAATGGGGGAGCTAAATTTCTTTCTTGGATTGCAGGTGAAACAAACTTCGGAAGGAATTTTTATAAATCAAGCAAAGTATACTATGGAAGAAATACGGGATGGCGGAAGCAAAACCCATATCAACTCCCATGGCCACCACCACAAAGCTGGATAAGGATGAAAATGGTAAAACAGTAGATTCCACACTGTTTCGAGGTATGATCGGATCACTACTGTACCTTACAGCATGCCGCCCTGACATTCAATTCATTGTATGTCTCTGTGCCCGTTTCCAGTCATGCCCTAAAGAATCTCACTTATCAGCTGTTAAATGCATTTTCAGATATCTAATTGGCACTATTGACTTTGGCTTGTGGTTTCCCATTGGTAGTTCTTTTGAGTTAATTGCGTATACCGATGTGGATTACGCCGGATGCATTGTAGATCGTAAAAGTACAAGTGGGTACTGTCAGTTTCTTGGCGGGTGCCTTATTTCATGGGCCTCTAAGAAACAACATTCAGTAGCTCTCTCAACGGCCGAGGCTGAATATGTAGCCGCCGGAAGTTGTGGAGCCCAAGTAATTTGGATCAAAAATCAATTGCTTCATTTGAATGTTGAAGTGGATTGTGTGCCGATCTTCTGTGATAATACGAGTGCAATTAATCTCTCCAAAAATCCTGTTCAACACTCCAGAACCAAACACATTGACATTCGGCATCATTTTCTGAGAGATCCTGTAGGCAAAGGGGTCTTTGAGTTCAAGTTCATTGATTCTCTTAACCAACTGGCTAACATCTTCACAAAACCTCTAAATCAGGATCAATTCAATAAAATCAGGCGAGAACTTGGCATGTGTAAGGGTGAGGGCATACGCACTTAAGTCTGCATTAGGTTGTTTCTTTTTTTGTTGGGTAGATCATGTGAGATGCATGCATTGTGTGTGGTTCACTTTTACTGTGTATGACTATTCCTAGCATGTGTGCCTGTACTTATATTTCTATACACTTATTCCTTGACATTTTTCTACAACTGAATATTCCTTGATAGATAAATGTGGACTAGTGATCTAGTGAGCAGTCTCCATTCAAGGGTTTCCGTAGTCGACTCATGCTTGATATCATTCGTGGGTTAGCAAAAGAAAAGAAATAAATAAAAAAGAAGAATGCTCTGTGAAAATGGGGGAGTCCAAGGGTCATGGAGCCCACTTCTATCTCCGGTAGTGGCTAGCTGGGGTTCTTCCTCTCTCTCGGGGTCTTTTTTTGGGATTTAGGCCCCAGCGGTCGACCGCTGGCTTCGTGCCGGTCGACCGCCAGCGGTGAACCGACCCGGGTTAACCGCGTCCGAACCCTACTTTAAGGGGGTTTTATTCCCCCCTTTCTCATTCTATCACTCTCCCTTCTCTCTCCCTTATTCCACCTCCACTCTAGCACATCTCCCTCCCACCTTTCAAGCCCTAAAAACCCCACACCGTTTCTACCCAAGCACGATCCGGTCGATTGGTTTCCATTTCGGAACGTCTCCTCGCCGGCGTTCGTGCACTCGTGCCAACCTTCCTTGTGCTCCAGAGCATGGAGACGGTGTTCTTAGTTCTTCCCGGTGTCTCCCTCTCCATCCCAAGGTAGAGGTTCTACCTCTCTAGAGGATACTCTCTTCAGCGGTTTTCCTAGTCTAAAATGGCACCTCGAAGGAGTGCTCGGCGTCTTCTCCAAGGGGAACCTAGTGCTCAGAGACGTGAAGCTCCGGCTGCACCTCCACCACAAGCTCCCGCACGCAGGTTACCTCCGAGGTCTATCATCGAGCCTCGTCTTGTTGATTTTCAAGAGTTGAATGAAATCCTGCCCGACATCTATACAGTTTTTTCAATGCAACCGGGGTGGCTTGATTTTGTCACTAGATACAATCGCTTCTATCCCTATCTAGTACAACAGTTCTATGGGAATTTGGTTGACAGAAATGGAAGCTTGTATACAATGGTTCAAGGCATTGAGATCCGCATTAATGCAGAATTATTCCATAATGCCCTAGGTGTTTCCTCCCATGGTGCAGACATGCTTTTTGGGCATGGTGAGGTTGAGGCTAGTTTTATTGCCATGACGAGCTGTGATTTTGTTCGTGGTGTGAGTGACCTCATTGAGCTGAATGCCAACCACTTTCCCGTACTACAACGGGTTATTCATCACATGTTTACTACACTTATTTATCCCAAGAGTGGCAGCCGAGATGAAGTGACCGAAGTGCACCGTTTCCTGTTCTATCATGTTATGAATGGTGACTTGGTTAATATGTGATGGCTCATGACTCAATTGATAACTCGATGCCGTACACATTTACGGTGATCCCTGCCCTATGCCTCTCAGCTCACTGGAGTGTTCATCTTTGTCGGGGTCCCATTGGAGAATGAGCAGTCTGTTCTAGTCCGCAATGATGACATTTACAATGAGCATAAGCTTTTCTCCGATATGGGATATTACAGGGATGCAAATGGTGAAATTCACCGTGCTGTCCCAGTTTATGGGGAAGAAATTGGCAGTGAAGAAGAACAAGCACCGGACCCACAGCAAGATAACCAAAATGCACCTGCACCAGTTCAGCCTGCAGATGTGCCTCCTCCAGCGGATCTCCCTCCTCCACCGCAGCACTTTCATGGGGAGTCTTCTACTCAGGGTGCTGGGCATTCCACTTGGGGGGACTATGAGGCTCTTGACAGGCGCCTTTTTGGCATGGAAACTCGGATTGACTCCTCCCTTGGGCGTTTGGATACTTTTATGGACACCATGACTGGACGAATGGATACCTTCACTCTTGCTCTGGATGATCTTTCTCTCCACATAGCCACTCTCTTTGCCAGCCATGAAGATAACCGTGAGGCCTTTCGCACCACAAACCATACCCTTCTTTCCCTCCGTAACCAGCTCCATCATTATGATGGCATTCTTCATGACCTTGAGGATCGTCTTCCTCCTCCTCCTGCTCCTGCTCCTGCTCCTGCTGGTTCCCCCCATGGTGATGGTCCACCGGATGGTGTTCATGGCGAGGAAGCTGAGGATCACCCTGCTGTGTAGCTGCTTTTTGGGTCTCTAGCGTCCCTTTTGTCCACTTTTTGTATCCCCTCCCTTTCCTTTTTGCTGATGTCAAAGGGGGAGAAGTAGGCTATTAGGCTTATATATATATATGCTATGTGTGTTTGGTGTTTGCCTGCTTGCATGCCTGTCTATCTCTTGCATCGTAGTTTGAGCATATTGTATGCATTAGTGGTTGCATTCCTTAGCGTGTCAAGCTCATTTCTCCCTTCTGCATTCAGTGTACCTTGTATGGATCAAATGAAAATGAATGGAAGAATGCACTCTTTGACGTTACAAGATTGGCTTCTTTCCTTCTCACCTCTTGTCAATACGGCAAATAAGTATTAAATGGTTGGTATGAATTCGTTGACATGCTTGTTCTGGTAGTGATATGTTTGGTGATATGAGCATTTCGAATGCCTTCAAATCGTGAGTTTAGAAGTTTCAACTTGATGGATTTCCACGTATCTCATATGTGATTGACGAAGCTTCTAAAACTCTTTCAAAGCACATTTGTGAAAATGCAATTCTACTGCCTAGGTTTTGTCATCATCAAAAAGGGGGAGATTGTTGAACATATCCGAGTGATTTTGATGATAACAAAACCTAAGATGTTTCTCTCCCTTGTATCTCTTTTTCAAGCAAAGCTTCATGCTTTAAACCTTCAATTTTCACCCCATGTCAATTGTGTGGTTATGAATTCTTCCATGGGTTTATTCAAACATAAATCAACTCATACACAAGCCCGTTTCAATCATCGAACAAATGGATAGCTTCAAGAGAGCTAACACTTGATTTTTTGCAGGATTGAAGATTGGCGGTCGACCTGTGGACCCCTGGCGGTCGACCTAAAATAACAGAATTGAAATCTGGAATATGAGAAAGCTGGCGGTCGACCGCTAGGAGCTAGCGGTCGACCTATTCTCCCAGCAGCCAAATGGCTACAGGACGGCCAATGGCGGTCGACCGCTGGCCTTTGTAGGTCGACCGCCAGCCTCGAGCTGCCAACAAATGTTGACTTTTTGTCACTTCGAGAAATGGTCTTTCTCTTGGTATTGTTTAATCCCTAAGCAACCTAACTCTCCAGAAATTGTGGATCTGGTCTGGGGGAGTCTTTGGACCATTCAAGAACCTATAAAACTTATACAAGAGGGTTTGGAAAACCCTAATGCTCAAGGAAGATCAAAGGGAGGCTACCAAGAGGAAGAGAAGGGATTTGGCACTGTAGACGTGAACAGTGCTCCGAGAGGAAAGTTCTTCATCCTTCTTCATCCAATCAAGTGCAAATCAGTCCAAGGATTCAAGCTGCATCCAAAGCATACAATCATCCATTAAGGGGGAGCATATCAAGATCCTTCTCTTATGTTTTGAATTCATTCTTGATCTCTCAAAGCTTCATCTGTAATCCTTGTAATCTTTAAACATTCCAGAGTGTGTGGATCCTCTTAGATCCGTGTGTGTGTGTGGCTGTGTGTTCTTGGTTGGAGGTGTGTGTGTGTATTAAGGTGTTCCTGTTGTGCCCCTGTGGTTTTGATGATGGTTTTGGTGATTGATTTTGGTCTTGATGATTGGTGTTTGATGTTAATTACTGTGAGTCATTTTGTTGTGTAAGTCATTGCATTTGAAGTTCAGACTGGTTATCTCCTGCATAAAGCTTTCACATGCATTACTTGTTCAAAGTGTAAACTCTGTCAGCATTCTCTGGACATACACATCGACTGTTCATGCAAAGTCTAGACATTCTGATCAAGTTTGTACATTGGTCTTGGCATATGCATTCATAAAGTATATACACTCTTCGGTTGACTTCAACTGAAGTCTGTACATCGACATGCATTACATCAAGTGTGTACATTGCATAGCATGTTACGTCGAAGTCCATACAGTGCATTGCATTGGCTAAGTGTATACACTGTCAGTCTCATTTAGAGTCAAAGTCCATACATTGGATTGTTACTCACATCGCCTTCAGGCCTACAAGTCTATACACTGGAGTCGTCTGCTGTGAGGACAGCAAGTCTGTACACTGGCCTTCCTTCATGATAAACTTTAAGTCTACACATTCAACATTGGTCTTCCAAGTCTGTACAGCGTGAAGTCTATACTTTGGCACTGTAGCTCGCTCGTGCAAGTCTATACTTTGGACTGTTCTTCAAAGTTTGTACATCAGATTGTACATCATCTTCGTGCTGTTTCTGTACTTGAGTTTTTGTGTTGTTTCCCCTCACTAACACGAAAAGATCTCGTGTCGTATGAGCTTACAACACTTCGTGTTGATTTCCATGTGTGACAGGAAAGCTTGTATGAGGTTAGACTTCGTGTCATTTCCCTTGTCTTCATCTTCGTGTTGTTTTAGTGTCTACGTCTCCGTGTTATTTTTATGTTTCTGTCTTCGTATTGGTCTTACGTAATCAAGTCGAGTCTGTTTGTGTTGTACCACGTGTCGTTCTTAGTCTGTGTCGTTTACTCTTCTGTCCTAGTGTTGGTCTTTCGTTTTTGACTTAGTGTCTTTCTCGCCTTGACCACAATTCGTGTCGATTCTTGTTCTTCTTACCTCGTGTCATTTTCTTCTTTCCTCGTGCAGGACATATCTGACCTCGTGTCATGTTCCCTATCGTGTCTTCGTGTTGTTTTTATCTTCGTGTCGTTGTCAGTCCGTGTCGTTCTTAGTTCGAGTCGTTTTCTTTGTTATTTCCGTCTTCGTGTAGTTCCTATTTATTAACCACACTTCGTGTCAGTTACTGTTGTTTCTTTGACTTCGTATCATCTTCATTATCTTTGTGTTGTTTTCACCTCGTGATGTTCTCACTGTCTTCGTGCTGTTTTCAACCCGTGTCAAATACTATTTTGACTTCGTGTCGTTTTTCCTCTCATGTACTTCGTGTCGGTTACTGTTGTTTCTGTGTCTTCGTGTCATTTTTGTTCCACTGCGTGTAGAACATTGCAGCACCTCGTGTTGCTTTCTGTATACCACCTCGTGTCGTTTCCTAGTTGCATCTCGTGTCATCTTTTATGTCTGTTTGTTTAACTTCGAGTCACTTATTGTTGTTCCTCGAGTCCTTTTTGTTTTAGTGTCACTGCTTCATCACCTGTCGTGATAGCCGTGTCACTCTTCTGACTTCGTGTTGGTTCTACGCTTTAGACTTCGTGTCTTTCTCGCTTTAACCACACTTCGTGTTGCTTTACGTAGACCTCGTGTCTTGCTTGTTTGCAACCACTTCGTGTCGGTTTCTGTTGTCAGCACGTGTCGTCCTCATGTGTTATGTCGTGTTGTTTTCACTTCGTGTCAATTTCACTTCGTGTCGTTTTCACTTCGTGTCGTTTTCACTTCATGTCAACTTCACTCCGTGTTGTTTTCATTTCGTGTCAAGTTCGTCTTCGTGTTGTTTTCAACTCGTGACGATCTTTGTCATGTCACTTCGTGTCGTTTCCTTATTCTGTCTTCGTGTTGTCTTCGTGTTGTTGCCGTTTGTTAGCTCGTGTTGTTTCGTTATAACCTCGTCCAGGTTTCTTCTAAAACGCTGTTCTTCTGATAAGTCTATACAAAGTTGTTCTTTAAACTAATGACTTATTCGATACTCTGTTTTACAGGTGCTTTGATCGTGAAGCTTAAAGAGGGCACGTGATCCGAGGCTATAATGAAGCCTGCTGAGAGACTGCCACGTGGTCCGAATAATTAGGGCTGGAAAAGTGGAGGTCACACGTCGTGGCTAATGCTGCTGCTGCTGCTGCTATATATATGAGCCTTCTTCCACTGAAGAAGATCGATCGAGTTGGCGAGAAGAAAAGCTCATACAGAGAGCCACGATCCAGATAGAAAAAGAAAAGATAAAGAAGAAGAGCAGAAGGAGAAGAAGAGAGGTAGAGAGCTCGAGAAGAGTGTGAAGAGAAGAAGAAGCAGAGAGTGAGAGGAGAGCAGAAGAAAGAGAAAGAAAGATAGAGAGTGAGCGAGAGAGCTCGTGGAGAAGAAGGAAGATCCTACCTGAAGATCTGTCTACTGGACCGTGGATCAAATCCAGGCCAGTCAGCTCCATTGAGAGCCACATTATGCATTTCATTTTTCAGCTTTATGTTTTGCTGAAGTTATTTTCGTTTATTTTTTTTCCTTTATTTTCTGGTTTGCTGTATTACCGATACTCTGTAGAGAGGTCGGGGTTCCTCCTGCTGGTTCAGGAGAAGGGAGATTGATATCTCCAGTTGCAAGCAGCTTGGTGCTACTTGTGGGTTCCCTCCGGTTTGGAGGTAGGGAGATCTGATCTTCGGTTCTGGGCTTGTGGACTGCAAGTCCAGGGGTTCCCTCCGGTTATTGGAGGAAGGGAGGATTGGTCCTCCGGTTCTAGTCTTGTGGGTTGCAAGACTAGGTGTTCCCTCCAGGTCTGGAGGAAGAGAGACTGTGTGTCTCTGGTTTGCTAGTGACTGGTGTCACTAGTGGTTCCCTCCGGTTGGGAGGAAGAGGGGAGGCTGCTCCCCTGGTCAAGCTGTGTGGCAGCACTTGTTGCAGACTGAGTCTGCTGTTTCTAGCGTGAGCTAGTGGAAGCCACACTCGGTTTGAGTGTGGGGTGGATGTAGGTCTGGAGGACCGAACCACCTAAAAAACCCTTCTTGCATTGTGGTTTGATTGCTTATGATTTGCTTCTGCTAGATGAATGCTTAGGGGCCCTCCTTGTGTTTGCTAACTGGTAGAACAGAATAGTTGATTAGCTTTCAGATTTGGTAAATCTGTCTAGTTAGCATCATAGTTCTAGTTTGGGCGATATTTTATATTGAGTGAAAGTCTTGTTAGTATTCTAGTTTTTAATTGGGTGAAAGATTTTTAAACGGGTTATATTCATTCACCCCCCCTCTGAATACTGCACCGAACCCAACAATTGGTATCAGAGCGGTTCCCTTGCTTAACAGATCCAACGATCTGAAGGGGATCCTACCATCGTGTGAAGTTTCTTATCTGTGTGTGTGTCTGTCCTACTGCTTGGATCTCTCATCGAACAACTACTGTTCTAAAATTGTTTGTTTAAATGTCTTCTCTCGTGATATTTGATGGTTCAAATTACAGCAGTTGGTTGGGCGGCGTTGGCATTCACATGAGTTCCATTAATCCTAAATTATGGAATCTCATATCAAAGGGCCCACACAAAGTGCCTCAGGATGAGGCCAGATGGTCTAGGAGGGACATGAGGAAGTTTAAAGAGAATACTGAGGTCTTTAATATTCTGAGAGACTCAGTAAATATTGACATGTTTCTTTGTATTGCAGGTTGCTCAACAGGAAAAGAAATCATGGCTCAAGTGAAAGCCATACATGAGGAAAAAGGGGGACTGTGCTTAGTCGGAAATGGAGGAGACTATAGTGACAGCCATAATCCAGAAGATGATAATGGCAAGGCAAGCTCAAATGATCAGGAAGAGGATAATGATGAGGAGGTAAACATCTTCAAAAAATTTTCTTTAGATGATTGGGAGAATGCATACGCTGAGTTGTTCGAGTTTCATGAACAATTAAGAAAACAATACAAGAAATTGAAAAATAAAAGTGATCGAAGTAGTTCTACTCCACAATGTGAAAATTGTTCAAATATGCAGAAATCTCATGACGCCTATTTGTCTGATTTCCATATGCATAAAAACCAGAATGAAAAATTGATGAAAAAACTTGAATGTGTTAGCTCTGAATTGGATATTGTGAAATCCGAAAATGAATGCCTTAAGAAACAATGTGAAAATCTTCAGGCTCAAACAAAATGCTCTGATAATTCTGCTTGCAATGAATGTGCATTCTTGAAGGAATTGATTGAAGATTTAGACTCTGATGATAATATACAGAAGAAACTAATCACTTCCTTGAAGGAAGAAAATGATTCACTACTGAGTCAGAAGAAGGAAACCGATAAATTACAAGATAAGCTGATTAAAGAAAACCTTCATCTGAAGGAACAAAACAAAAAGCTAATGGTTCTTAATACTATTTTCTCTGAAAAATGGCTGACAGTTGAAAAAGGGAAATCTATTCTGAAAGAAAATGAAGTGAGTATTGAATTCACATTGACACAAGAAAATGAGACTCTGAAGAGTCTGAATGATGAATTGCAAAATCAACTTATTTTGTGTGAGGACCACATTGTGTCTTTGGAAAGAGAAATTGAAGATCTAAGAAACTCCCTGTCAAAATTTGTTAAGGGAAGAGACAATTTGAATAAGCTCCTTGGTGCGAATGTGAATTTTCAGAAGGAGGGACTGGGTTACAGTCCAGACATGAAGAAGGCTGAGAAGGCTTTTGGAGAAAAATTGAAGACTATTTTCGTTAAAAGTTCAGAACAAGGAAAGCCCTCTACCTCATTCTCACCTCAGTACAAAAATCAGAAAGAGAATGAAAAATAGAAAATATATAGAAAGAACTCTTCTATGCATATTGATCACAGTCCTCACCCACACTCGCATACATCTAGAAAGAAAATGATCTGTCACTACTGTCACAAACACGGACATTTGATGCATGATTGTAATTTGATGGAAAAGGATGACCTAGCAGCTGCTCAAAACAATCAGGCTAGAAAGCATGTCCCGTGGGATAAGAAAATTGATGGTTATAACTGTGGAAAAATAGGACATGTTGCTGCACAATGCTGGTCAGGGTCGTTTAGAAGAAACTCCCTTCAATGTTCTCATTGTAGAAAGCATGGCCACACAGTCAAAGACTGTTGGCATATTCAGGGTAGGAATGTGAATTTCAAATATGCTAAATTTCCTACAAAGAAAAATGACTTTGGAAGAAATAAAGTTGCATATAAAAGAAAGATTTCTACATGTTCTGAATGTGGTAAGCTAGGCCACAAAGCTGCCAACTGTTGGCTAGCTGATTATGGAAAGAAAAATTTTCATGATAATCAAAGAAATACTCATGCTCATCTACATAGGCATCATACTTCAGCTAATTCGGCGGTGTCATGTAGATATTGTGGAAGGCTTGGTCATTCCATGAATAATTGCTATCTGATGGAATTTGATGATTATCCTGCTAAGAAACCTTTTAGAACCCCTGCGAGGGTTAATTCAGGACCCAAGACTTCTTGGGTTCCTACAGGATCAACTTGATCAATAATTTGCAGGTGTGCCTTGGGACTGGAATAAAAGGGGTAATGATCCAAGGCACTCAAGAATGAAAACCCCATTCTCACATTGTTCAGGTAATCTCTCTCTGCATTTCCCATTTTGAAACTTATTGCATATCTGGTTTGATGTATTTTTGCATATTCATTCATCATCTGCCAGTTGCATTATTTTCTGATCATGCACTAAGTGACCTTGGGACAGATTATTTTCATTATTCATGACCTCGATGGTATATCAAATGGTAAGCTACCAAAAGACAGGGAAATCTGTCCGGAGGTCCTTACTATGTGAGAGCTGGTCTTTTAGACCAAGTGCTCCGCCTAGTACCATGGGTCATGTTGCTTGATAGGGCAGTATGAATGTGCATGTATCATTTGGAATCATATGCTCAGTTTTCAGTGCAAGCATTACATGTTTTCAGGGGGAGTCACTTGCATGTCCTTGTATAGCATTCAGTGTTGAGTCTTTGCATGCATATAGTTAATTGCATTGCATTTTACTGCATTGAAAATACCAAAAAGGATAATTGAATGCATAGTGTTAGGAGGAGTCAATACAATGCATGAAAGCAGTCATGTGCATACATTTATGTCAGAGTTCATTGCATGTAAACTTTGAACATCCTGGAACTTGCCTGACCTCCTGATATCTTGCCTTGTGTGTATATCCCTTTCATTGATTCTATTTGACCAAACCGTGATCATAATTTGAAAACGCTGAGCTTCAAAATAATCTCTCCTATCAATTGGTAACAATTGGTATCATTTGATATCAGAATTATTTCAGTCCTTCATGAAGATTTCAATGGGCTATCTCGGTCATAAATCTGGAAAAATCTTGAACTAGAAATCTTCTATTATACGCTTTTATGAATGTCTGAAATAACTCATGTGGTTTAAGCTTAATGTATTCATGGAGTTTAACTTCAAAATCTCTTAACATATCTGAATCATGTTTAATAAATCTTAACCAACTGTTTCATGCTATATCTTGCAAAAACTTCTGAAATCTGCACTTTTGAATACATGACTTTATTTGGTTAAGTACATGAGATTAATATTGTTTTGAAGCAAATGAATGTTTCTGAATTATCTAAAGGGTAAAGTAATTGTCAGAGCAATGACCTTGGTCACTGAGAAACACATGTCCAAAGGATTGTGTCATGAGGTGCCTTAGTTAACTCTGTAAGAATTCATTGAAAATCAGGCAGAGCAATGGCATGCACACCGAGAAATACAATTCACTCATTAAAAATTGAGTTGTAGTGTGTCATGATGTGTAAATGCTAACTCTGTTCACATAAGGCATGACAGTTAGTCACACTAAGGGCTTAGGGATATTGGCCTCTGATCAAGGTATATCCTCTAGTTACAAGGTGTGAACTGAACTAGAGTGCTCATAAAATTTGTAGCAAGAAAATTCTTGAACAAATTGAAATATCTAAATTTTGGTGCTAAAATCAAATTGCTACAACCCTAGACAACAACATATGACTTCATAATTGCTTGATTTCAATACTGATGCATGTAATTCCTAAAGAAGTCAATAAATTTGATTGTGTAAGAGAAAGGGAGTCTTATCAAGATAAATATGAGGGCTTGGTTCATTTTTATTAAACCATGGTTTTAGATATCAATATAGAATTTTATTGATAAACTCTGCATACATCATGTTTAAACCATGCTGTTCAATAAATGTCATTCATAAGCCCTTATGATAGAAGACTTTGAAAACTTATGTTTTAGATTTATGAGATTGATATCTCTTTGAAAAACTGCCTGAAATTTTCTGGATTTGGAGCATCCTTGAAAAATCTGTTAACTGAATTTCTTCTGCTCATGTTATTGGTTCATTGACCTGAACTTCTCCCTGTTTACCCCTGTGGTCTCCTTCTCATTCATCTCATAAGATTCCACTTATTGAGGGGGAGATTCCAAGTCTTGCATCAATTTCATATCAATTGGCATCTATTCAGGAGGAGCATTCCTTGTCACACTGAATCATGTTCTTGAAAGGGGGAGAATTTGACTGAACTTTTATACATGCTTTAATTTCTCAAATTATTTTCTTTTTGATGAAGTCAAAGGGGGAGAATAATTTGAGTCTTCAGAATGCCTCACATCATCAGAATGACTCAATATATTGAAAGTGTTGCCATCATCAAAAAAGGGGGAGATTGTTGTGCCCCTGTGGTTTTGATGATGGTTTTGGTGATTGATTTTGGTCTTGATGATTAGTGTTTGATGTTAATTACTGTGAGTCATTTTGTTGTGTAAGTCATTGCATTTGAAATTCAGGCTGGTTATCTCCTGCATAAAGCTTTCACATGCATTACTTGTTCAAAGTGTAAACTCTGTCAGCATTGTCTGGACATACACATCGACTGTTCATGCGAAGTCTAGACATTCTGATCAAGTTTGTACATTGGTCTTGGCATATGCATTCATAAAGTATATACACTCTTCGGTTGACTTCAACTGAAGTCTGTACATCGACATGCATTACATCAAGTGTGTACATTGCATAGCATGTTGCGTCGAAGTCCATACAGTGCATTGCATTGACTAAGTGTATACACTGTCAGTCTCATTTAGAGTCAAAGTCCATACATTGGAATGTTACTCACATCACCTTCAGGCCTCCAAGTCTATACACTGGAGTCGTCTGCTGTGAGGACAGCAAGTCTGTACACTGGCCTTCCTTCATGATAAACTTCAAGTCTACACATTCAACATTGGTCTTCCAAGTCTGTACAGCGTGAAGTCTATACTTTGGCACTGTAGCTCGCTCGTGCAAGTCTATACTTTGGACTGTTCTTCAAAGTCTGTACATCAGATTGTACATCATCTTCGTGCTGTTTCTGTACTTGAGTTTTCGTGTTGTTTCCCCTCACTAACACGAAAAGATCTCGTGTCGTATGAGCTTACAACACTTCGTGTTGATTTCCATGCGTGACAGGAAAGCTTGTATGAGGTTAGACTTCGTGTCGTTTCCCTTGTCTTCATCTTCGTGTTGTTTTAGTGTCTACGTCTCCATGTTATTTTTATGTTTCTGTCTTCGTATTGGTCTTACATAATCAAGTCGAGTCTGTTTGTGTTGTACCGCGTGTCGTTCTTAGTCCGTGTCGTTTACTCTTCTATCCTAGTGTTGGTCTTTCGTTTTTGACTTAGTGTCTTTCTCGCCTTGACCACACTTCGTGTCGATTCTTGTTCTTCTTACCTCGTGTCGTTTTCTTCTTTCCTCGTGCAGGACGTATCTGACCTCGTGTCATGTTCCCTATCGTGTCTTCGTGTTGTTTTTATCTTCGTGTCGTTGTCAGTCCGTGTCGTTCTTAGTTCGAGTCGTTTTCTTTGTTATTTTCATCTTCGTGTAGTTCATGTTTAGTAACCACACTTCGTGTCGGTTACTGTTGTTTCTTTGACTTCGTATCATCTTCATTGTCTTAGTGTTGTTTTCACCTCGTGATGTTCTCACTGTCTTCGTGCTGTTTTCAACCCGTGTCAAATACTGTTTTGACTTCGTGTCGTTTTTCCTCTCATGTACTTCGTGTCGGTTACTGTTGTTTCTGTGTCTTCGTGTCATTTTTGTTCCACTGCGTGCAGAACATTGCAGCACCTCGTGTTGCTTTCTGTATACCACCTCGTGTCGTTTCCTAGTTGCATCTCGTGTCATCTTTTATGTCTGTTTGTTTAACTTTGAGTCACTTACTGTTGTTCCTCGAGTCCTTTTTGTTTTAGTGTCACTGCTTCATCACTTGTCGTGATAGCCGTGTCACTCTTCTGACTTCGTGTTGGTTCTACGCTTTAGACTTCGTGTCTTTCTCGCTTTAACCACACTTCATGTTGCTTTACGTAGACCTCGTGTCTTGCTTGTTTGCAACCACTTCGTGTCGGTTTCTGTTGTCAGCACGTGTCATCCTCATGTGTTATGTCGTGTTGTTTTCACTTCGTGTCAACTTCACTTCGTGTTGTTTTCACTTCGTGTCGTTTTCACTTCGTGTCAACTTCACTCCGTGTTGTTTTCATTTCGTGTCAAGTTCGTCTTCGTGTTGTTTTCAACTCGTGACGATCTTTGTCATGTCACTTCGTGTCGTTTCCTTATTCTGTCTTCGTGTTGTCTTCGTGTTGTTGCCGTTTGTTAGCTCATGTTGTTTCGTTATAACCTCGTCCAGGTTTCTTCTAAAGCGCTGTTCTTCTGATAAGTCTATACAAAGTTGTTCTTTAAACTGATGACTTACCCGATACTCTGTTTTACAGGTGCTTTGATCATGAAGCTTAAAGAGGGCACGTGATCCGAGGCTATAATGAAGCCTGCTGAGAGACTGCCACGTGGTCCGAATAATTAGTGCTGGAAAAGTGGAGGTCACACGTCGTGGCTAATGCTGCTGCTGCTGCTGCTGCTGCTATATATATGAGCCTTCTTCCACTGAAGAAGATCGATCGAGTTGGCGAGAAGAAAAGCTCATACAGAGAGCCACGATCCAGATAGAAAAAGAAAAGATAAAGAAGAAGAGCAGAAGGAGAAGAAGAGAGGTAGAGAGCTCGAGAAGAGTGTGAAGAGAAGAAGAAGCAGAGAGTGAGAGGAGAGCAGAAGAAAGAGAAAGAAAGATAGAGAGTGAGCGAGAGAGCTCGTGGAGAAGAAGGAAGATCCTACCTGAAGATCTGTCTACTGGACCGTGGATCAAATCCAGGCCAGTCAGCCCCGTTGAGAGCCACATTGTGCATTTCATTTTTCAGCTTTCTGTTTTGCTGAAGTTATTTTCGTTTATTATTTTTCCTTTGTTTTCTGGTTTGCTGTATTACCGATACTCTGTAGAGAGGTCGGGGTTCCTCCTGCTGGTTCAGGAGAAGGGAGATTGATATCTCCAGTTGCAAGTAGCTTGGTGCTACTTGTGGGTTCCCTCCGGTTTGGAGGTAGGGAGATCTGATCTCCGATTCTGGGCTTGTGGACTGCAAGTCCAGGGGTTCCCTCCGGTTATTGGAGGAAGGGAGGATTGGTCCTCCGGTTCTAGTCTTGTGGGTTGCAAGACTAGGTGTTCCCTCCAGGTCTGGAGGAAGAGAGACTGTGTGTCTCTGGTTTGCTAGTGACTGGTGTCACTAGTGGTTCCCTCCGGTTGGGAGGAAGAGGGGAGGCTGTTCCCCTGGTCAAGCTGTGTGGCAGCACTTGTTGCAGACTGAGTCTGCTGTTTCTAGCGTGAGCTAGTGGAAGCCACACTCGGTTTGAGTGTGGGGTGGATGTAGGTCTGGAGGACCGAACCACCTAAAAAACCCTTCTTGCATTGTGGTTTGATTGCTTATGATTTGCTTCTGCTAGATGAATGCTTAGGGGCGCTCCTTGTGTTTGCTAACTGGTAGAACAGAATAGTTGATTAGCTTTCAGATTTGGTAAATCTGTCTAGTTAGCATCATAGTTCTAGTTTGGGCGATATTTTATATTGAGTGAAAGTCTTGTTAGTATTCTAGTTTTTAATTGGGTGAAAGATTTTTAAACGGGTTATATTCACTCACCCCCCCTCTGAATACTGCACCGAACCCAACAGTTCCTACACCTTCGTGGGAATCCTCCTTCCTAGTGTGTGAGTGTTGTGTGTGGTTGATCTTGTAACTTCCTACAAGATAGTGTGTGGTTCCTCACTGTCCGTGAGGGGTGGACGTAGGTTGCCATTGTGCCATCCGAACCACCTAAAATCGCTGTCTCTGTGTGGTTTGTTCCTTTTCCTCTATCCTCCTTCTGTGCAAATCGTAAGTGTGTTAGTTTAGTTCAGTTTTTATTCCCTTTTATCCTGCATAATCCTTCTTCACCTTATAAAACTTGCTTTGTCTGTGGGCATTAATTATTTCAAGTTCTCTTGTTAGCTTCTTGTCACACATTTTATAAAAAGGCGATAAAGTTTCATTATTTCTACCATCACCCAATTCACCCCCCGTTTGGGTGCCATTTAATCTCGGGACTTCAGCCCATGATGGTCATATAGTAGGCGACGTGTTCTTTCGGGGATCCCTTCCCGTTGAACTTGTCGAACTTAGGCGGCTTGGTGACCCTAGGAGGGAGCCGCTCTGTAGCATGATGTGGTGGGTACGGTACCCGATAAGCATCAAATACAATATAGTCGCCTTCGCTTTGCTCGGTGAGCTTCAGTTCGATCATCCGTTTCACCATCAACTTGTTCACGGCAGTCGGATCGACCGGTTCTGGGTAGAAGTGTGTTGGCTGAAGATAAGGGGTGACCAAAGCGGCCGCCTGCAGAGGAGGATGCAACAGTGGAGGCGCTGGGTGCACCTGCGACAATACTGGCGGCATCAGAGGCTATGGTTGGCGCTGCTGAGTGGTTTCCAAGCTGGGCTCTGCCGGCTGAGGCAAGGTATAAAGTGGAGGGAAGTCGCTTGGGTTGAAGGCTCCCCGTGACGATCCGGTCTGCATCTCAGGCTGCTTAGAAGCTGAGGCTTGCTCCGTCTTCTCCATCAGCTGCTTCTTCAGAAGCTCTATCTCCTACTGATATCTCTAGAGTATCATTAACACCGACGGGTCCATGACTGTTGTGGTAGGGATGGCTTCTGTCGTTTCCCCTGATGCACCTTCAGGCGGGGTATCTAGTAGCACGTTCTCTTCTCCTGTTGTCACCACGTTTGCAGTCAGAATAGTGAACCCATCCGTTAGGACTTGCTTTTCCTTTGCGTTGCCAGCATTTCTCTTGCGACTTTTGCCCTTCGAGTGTTCGGCCCGGGCCTTCCGGCCAATCGAGCCAGCTCCTAAGGCTCCTCAGGTAGTTGTCCATATCGGCCGGACACTCCAGCCATATTGTAAGTAAAAACTTGCATCTCTCTCCTTTGGCGATGGACCCTCCTTCTCGGATGCTGAGGGAAGGTTAGTCTCACGAAGACGGAGACTCTTCTTTCCTCCTGCTGATGAGGAGTGGCTTTATCGGCTTTGATCTCTAAGCCGTCTTCATACCCATTATCATCGACCGACGACATCATCCTTCTTTCTTCTTCTTCTTCTTCGATTGCCATTGGTGGACAATCATCTTCTCTCGCCATGACTGCTCGCAACAGCCGTTGTTGGCCCAATGAGGGGTTGCCCATACCCCTAAAATAATTCCTGACCATGCTAGTCAGTTCTTCTTGCCCTAGTCCCTAATGCAGGACTGGGGATGGTTGTCGACCTCCAATCGGAGGGATATAGGCCAGCCGAGCTCTTTCGGCAGGTTGTTCAAATATTCTCCCCGCTACGGGGATATCAGCTTGTCGGGCACATGCCCTAAAACTTGCGCGGTGAGGAGGATCCACGACAGTCTCTTCTCTTCTTGGGGCTAGTGCCCTCTCATTCTTCTTCTTCACCTGGGCGGGCTTGGAGTGGTAGCAGACAGGCACCTCTCGGCAAGCAGGTCGGACCCTCTTACGGACCCAGACTTGTTTAAACTTCTTCGGCCTTGGGGCCAGCTCCCCCCGGCCGTGGAGGCCTTCTTCTTCTTTCTCAGCCCTCCTCCCGAAAAGAGCTTGGAAGGAGTTGCGGGTTGGCACAACGGCAACCACCCGGTCCGGAATTTCTTGGGCCTCACGTCCGTCTAGGAAGATTCGGACACCCCCAATCAGGACAGATTTCCCAGACACTGACAATCGTCCGGTCATAGGGACATAAGCTCTTCGGCGGGATCTCCTCTAGCGGAGATTCTCGAGCTTGTTCTGATAGGTGGGGCAAGCCCCCTGAGCCACATGATGCACCATGCAGCTAATCAACTGAGTCTGTCCTGTCGCTAGACTATTGCAGTTTTGGGCATTGTGGGCCCTTGTCTTCATGGCAGCTCCTTGCTTGATCGGCTCTAGAAGCTCGACCTCCAGTACATTAGCGAAGGCTACCCCCAAGAAGTTGGGGAAGCCGACCACTGGTGAGAAGGAACCAAAAACTGTCGACACCGCCAGGTCCCCATCAGCAACATGGTTGGCCACGATCTCGGGGTCAAAGGTTAGCATAGCGAGTCCTGCAGCCATCGTCACCTTCTCTCTCTGCAAAAATAGAACAAGCAAATGATCAACGTTCTTTGGGGGGGCCTCGGAGCCCGTTTATCTCGGCAAAGAGATGAGAGGAGAACTCGGTCCCACCGGGCGTGCCAGACTTGTGGGGAGATGAGATTTTTTTCTTATTAAATAAAATATTTTATTATTATTGATTTGGTTTATTCATTGGTAGTTTATTTTAGCGTAGGGCGTGCTAGTCACTAGGTGACGAGTTTATTATGTGCTCAATCTGACCCGGGTCGGGCGAAAGTGAGATACGTGTCGGGACCGAAAGTCTACCATATCATAAAGGCTATGATGTTAATTACATCCTCCAATAAGGAGGAAAACCTCTGATTAATTGCCAACATAACGGGCCGTTCGAGGCTGAAATAGAATGCAAGCGAAGGCATGCGATGATGAAACCTTTAAGGTTGCATGAGATGATTCATTTGTTATTTTCTTAGTCATGCAGAGAAGGCATAATTCATTGAGTTCGGGCCTTCGATACGAGGCAGAGGATGTAGGTCCGAAGACCACCATCGCGCATAGCTAAGACTTCCGGTCGGGCGTGACCCGGCCTTCCGTCGATGGCATTTGATATACCGAGGTCTCGTTCAGGCAAGCATGCATTAATGTAGCATATGGAAATGCATATCTATTTCTAATTTCTAGATTAGCAAACGCATAATGACATATGATTTCTACTTAAAGAGTTTCTTCTTATTTGGTCTATGGTTGATTACATTGGCTGACCCAAGCCATGGAAGACGAGGGTTGGCTCGAGAATGAGAGAGGAGTTAAAATGGCGCGAAAGACTCATTTTTTGTTCAAAACCGGCGCGGGGTAGCACAGGTCAAAGGTCATACGGTGCAGGGTAGCGTAGGTATAGAGGCTAAAACGGCACGGCCAAGACAAAAGGCCTTAACCGGCGCGACCCGCCTAGTGCTTCTCATTCTTTTATCTCCACCACTTTTGTAAAAACCTTACCAACTGCATCAGTTCTTCTACCTTCAGATCTCGCTATTACTACACCTTTAGGATCTGGAACTAAGCTTACCAACTATTATCCTGATTATGAGGTAGTGGTAGAAAGACACAATCTCCCCGCAAACTTAGTATGCCTTGACATGAAAGGATACGATGCCATTTTAGGGGTAGATTGGCTTGTAGACCATGATGCTTACATCAACTACCGAAATAGGATTATATCTTTCTGAAAACCCGGTCTTTCAAGATTTTCTTTTCTTGGCATCAAATACAAGAGGCATCCTACCATTATATCTTCTCTACACGCTTGCAAACTTATCTCGAAAGGATGTGAAGTTTTTCTTGCCTCAGTCATTGTCACCGAATCTAAGGAAATTATCCTAGCAAACATTCCTATTGCAAATGAATTCCCAGACGTATTCCCATCTGAACTACCTAATTTACCACCCGAGAGGGAAGTAAACTTTACCATTGAACTCATTCCAGGTGCAGCACCTGTTTCGATAGCCCCTTACAGGATGTCCCCCACAGAGCTCAAGGAATTAAAGAAGCAATTACAGGAGCTTCTAGACAAGGGTTTTATCAGACCTAGCACATCCCCTTGGGGTGCGCCGGTTCTATTTGTCAAGAAGAAGGATGGTTCTCTTAGGTATGCATTGACTACCGGCGATTGAATCAACTTACAATCAAGAACAAATACCCATTGCCGCGTATTGATGAGCTCTTCGATCAACTTTCGGGAGCAGAATATTTTTCTAAGATTGACCTAAGATCAGGTTATCATCAGCTTATAATCAAAGAAGAGGACATTTACAAATTGACTTTTCGAAGTCGTTATGGCCACTATGAATTCGTGGTAATGCCGTTTGGGTTAACTAATGCCCCAGCAGCATTCATGCAACTTATGAACAGTGTCTTCCAGCCATATTTAGATCAGTTCATCGTCGTCTTCATCGATGAGATCCTGATATACTCCAAGATAAAAGAAGAACATGAAGAACATCTAAGGATAGCCTTGCAAACACTTAGAGAACACAAGCTATATGCCAAACTCAATAAGTGTGAATTCTGGCTTGAGGAAGTCTCATTCCTAGGCCACATTATTTCAAAAGAAGGAATTACTGTGGACCCTTCTAAGGTAGAAGCTGTCAGAGATTGGAGCCGGCCAACGACTATATCTGAAGTTAGAAGCTTTTTGGGTCTAGCAAGTTATTATAGAAGATTCATAAAGGACTTTTCAAAGATCGCGGTTTCTTTAACTAGACTTACCAAAAAAGAAAATCCTTTTATCTGGTCGAAGGACTGTGAAAAGAGTTTTCAAAATCTTAAGAATCATCTTACAACAGCCCATGTTTTGTCACTACCAATAGAGGGTGCTGGATTTGAAGTATATACGGATGCATCTGGAATTGGCTTAGGGTGTGTCCTTATGCAAGATGGAAAGGTGATTTGCTATTCTTCAAGACAATTGAAACGTCACGAAGAAAATTATCCTGTACATGATTTGGAATTAGCAGCAGTTGTTTTCGCCTTGAAAATTTGGCGTCATTATCTTTATGGAGAAAAGTTCACTGTCTATTCGGACCATAAGAGTTTGAAATATTTATTTTCTCAAAAAGCGCTTAACATGAGGCAGAGGAGATGGTTGGAATATCTTAAAGACTTCAATTTCGCTATTCAATATCACCCTGGCAAGGCAAATGCTGTAGCAGATGCACTTAGTAGAAAACCAATTGGTATGTTATCAAGTCTCATGATTAGTATGACTAACCTTGTTCCTCAATTTGCTCAATTAAATCTAGATGTTGACATTAAGGAAGATAATTGTTTCATGGTAAATATCCGAGCTCAACCAACATTGATTGAGGATTTGGCCAAGTTACAAGAAGATGACCTAATTTTACTGGAAATTAAGGCCAATATTGAACGAAGACTGGATTTTTCTATATCCGAAGAAGGAAAAATGCTATTCAAGGGCCGAATGTGTATACCCGATCATGAAGATACAAAGAAATTGATCTTAGAAGAAGCACATAAATCAAAGTATACCATTCATCCAGGAGGTACAAAAATGTATCTGGACCTCAAAAGAAGCTTTTGGTGGCCCAATATGAAGAGGGAAGTAGCTGACTTCGTATCTCGGTGTCTCACATGTCAACAAGTGAAGGTGGAACATTTCAGACCCGCAGGTAAATTACATCCCTTAAGTATCCCGGAATGGAAATGGGAGAGCATAGGAATGGATTTTATTATGGGACTACTGTTGACACCTGTTTTATACCCATAAGTCGGGTCATCTCCTTATTTCATTCAATATGATGCTCCGAGTTGTTCACTTTTCATCGAGTCTCCTGATCAGTTGAAGCCTGTTTCTTGGGTCTTTTCCTGGATGAAGAATTGGCTCCCGGTGGCATTTTCGTTGGATGAAGCTTAGCAAAGCCCTTCTCTTCTTCTTTGAAATCTCCAATGTTAAATAACGGTCCCAGTCAGGTGCGTCGCTTCCCTCTGACGGATATGTCCTGGACCGTTACTCTTTGAAGAGCCCTAAGGCTTAAGGCCACGTGTTCAGTGCTTATCCTGTTGATTTCACGTTGATAATAACGGTCTGTCGTACAGCCGTTATTTCCTTATGACGACCTAGGCCTTGGCCGTCACTTCCTTGAAGAGTCCAGCTTATTAGATCTTCCTTCTGTTGATCTTATCCTTTGGGATAAGGTTGACAGTAAAGGATGTTCCTTGATGCGTTACTTTCAAGTGGCGGTCTATCGTGCAGCCGTTACTTCTTTCCGGGAGTCCTGGCAGTTCAGGCCTTTTTCTCTGCTACTCCGTGTTTGAGATAAGAACTTGGATTGACCTTATCTCTTTCTAATCCGATCCTCAGGACTTCCCGTTTGTTTCTTTGGACTCTTGGTGATATTATCCTCAAGGATTTGCTAAGAGTTATCTCTTTATCCTGCTGAATTATCCTCTACTCGACCTACGAGTTTTGAGAGTCTATAAATAGAACCCTTGAATTCATGGCCAAGGGGGGAGGAGATTTAAAATTCACGACGAAGTGCTGCCGAACTCAGGAGCCATCTTCATCCAGGAGGAGCTATTTTTACGTCCATCTATCTCACAGTCAAGGGAGTACTTTTGTTTTGGTCTTTCAAGTTCATCTTTGCATGCTTGAGTTCTTCCTTGGTTTTTTCTCCAAACAAAGCATTGTCCCTCCTCCTCCTCCATGTTTTTCACTGTTCTCTAAGCATACAAACATCCCCCACTTTTAAAAACGCCCAGAGGGGTTAAAAAAAAACCAAAACTCCCCGGTAATTCCCTCTCCTTTTGATGTTCTTAAATTCTTTAAGAATTGATGCTATGCTTGCGAAGAGGGCTGATTGAGGTTGTCTTGTCTTGTCTTTTTACTTCTTTGGTAGGTTTACAGGTTCATTAGCACGAGGCCCAAGTCTTCTGGCCGGCTGGAAGAGTTGGAGTTAAAAGAATTCAAGCTTTACTACTGTAGATTATCTGACGGTCTGGTGCAGGCGCGTCACTCTCTTCTGGCGGTCTAGGGTGCGACCGTTACTTCGAAGCAACGCACAGGGTTCTGGCCGTTACTTCCAAGCTGATCTGCAGGCTTTCCTTGGTTTTCTCTCCTGTGGGCGGGTGTTTCATCCTCCTATTTCCAAGATATATTCGAGTCTTTGACTTGGGTTTACTTTGGTGGCGATCACATCTTTCCTTAGTACTGGGCAATAGCTATTTTCTTCATCACATCTTTATTTCCTTGCTTGTTCCACCCCTAGTGGTGTGTTTTTATTTACTCCTTGCTCCACGCCCCGGCGTGTGTTTTTCCTTTTCCTTAGCGTAATTTGATTGAGATAGCTTGCCCATGCTAGAGCTAGCTATGATTGCCTAGGTTCATGTTCACATGTTCATAGGTTTGAGCAGATCTTTGATTGCTTGTTTGTCATCTTGCCATATTACTTAGCAAGCCTTAAGAGTAAAGATGAAAAGATAGGCAAATAAATATCAACAGATAATTTTTTGGCGATCACGGTGGGACAGCTTGTGCCAATCATGCTTTTGATTCTTGTTTAAACCTGCCATCATCTGCTTGTTCAGTCGTCTTTTGTTTCTTTCGTTTCTTTCGTTTCATTGATCATCCTGGTTTTCTGAGTCCTCTGATGGTCCTGTGTCCACGCGTCACAGCCTTCTGACGCAGGGGCATTAGACCGCCGCTTTCATCCTGCTGTGTGAGCTTTACGGACTTTCTGGTTACTTCTGTTAGTTTTTTTGTTCCCTGGCTCATCTGACGGTCTCGTCTCCCTGCGTTATATATTATCCGGCGGTCTGGCCTTCGACCGTTATTTCTCTCTGACGCAGGGGCCTTCGACCGTTACTCTCCTGGCAGGTACGCATCCGAGGTGCATTTATTTCCTCAGTTTGTGCTGTGATTTATTGCTTGGGGGACACTTGACCCTCCTCTTGCTCTGCTCATATCTGCCTATCATGGTGTGCACCATTGATTGCTAGATTGTTAGGCTAGACTTTGCATGCACTCCGGTGCACATAGGGTCATTCATCTTTCATACATTAGATTGCATTTTCCTACCTTGTTGTGAGGACCTCTCGTCTCCATATTACTTGGGGCCGACTAGGAAATCACAGCAGGGACCTCCATAAGTCCCCGCGAGCCGTGGATTCCCACACGGACGCCGGGCTGGTTGTACCTTTCCCACCCCGTGTCTAGGGTTGCATAAGTGATTGAGTGGTTACACTTAGAGTCAAACCAAGTCCTATATCCATCTCCTACTAGGAACCTATTGTTGAGAGCACATATCAATCAATTCACTAAGGTTCCAAAGGAGAAATCATAAGAATATTGTCACATCATTCTAAACAACTTGCTTGATTCTTGAGTGTCTTCGTCTTTTATCACTTGCATCTTGTTAGAATCACCTAAGTTCGATTGCTCATTGTGTGTTTTGTGTTGTTTGTTTTTGCATTTTGTCAAGGTTGTCCGTTGCATGTGGAGTTGCTTTCGTCCGTTTGAATCATCTTCTCGAGTCACTCCCTCCTTCACGTGTTATTCCAATCCCCTCTTCGAATCCACCATGGCATCCTTCAATCCTCCGCGCTCCCAAGAGGACTCTCTTCCTCAAGGGCTCCTTGAAAACCCCCCTAGGGTTGCTACCTTTCCTTCCGGAGAAGGGACTGCCCCTCTCCCGTCCTCCACATCTGTGGGAGGTAGTCAAGGTACCCCCTCTCTTTCTACCCCTTCCGCGGGCTCCATCCTTCACATGATGGCCCAATTGGACCCGACCCAACTTCAAGTCCTATACCAAGCTATGCAAGGGTCCAACGCTTCTCCCTCCGCCGCTGTTCAAGGTCAATCTAATCCTTCCATTATTGGGCCGTCCGTTCAACCCACTCCGATTGACCTCACTCCGGTCCAACCTCGGACCATCACTTTCCCTGGCATGGAGATGGGCCAATCTTCCAATTCAGCCCATCAGTCTTTTGATAAAGGGAAATCGCCTATCCCTTCTTTTGTCCAGGTGGATCATCATAATTCTGGTTCGGTGGCTTCACAGCTTCTCATGAACCCTTCTGATTTCTTACACCCTCAGCAAGGGGTGGCCCAAACTCACTCCCATCCGGGTATATCTCAGGCTCAATATCCTTCTTACGGGCCCCCTATTTCCACTGCCTATCCTTCTACTAATTCCTATGGGCCTCCCCCGTCTGCCACCGTCATTCCATCCGCTCCTCAACAATCGGCGTCCTTCACTACCCCTGCTCCCTCCCAAGAGTAGGACTTGCTTAACAAGTGGGCCGCCATGCAGCAACAACTTGACTTCCTCTAGAAAAGGGTTGGCCCACAATCCTTGGCCGATATTCCTATTCCGAGCTTCCAAAACATTCGGTTCCCTCCGCAATCAGAGCTCCCTAACTATCGTAAGTACGATGGGAACATCAATCCCTTTATCCATGTGAGGGATTTTCTATATGAGTCGGCGCAGTTCCAGTATGACGATCACCTCATGGCGTACTTGTTCCGCCGATCCTTAGATGGAGTTGCTCTGGAATTGTTTTATTCTCTGCCACTGGAAGAGGCCGAGAGTTTCAAGGTAGTTAAGGAGAAATTCATTCAGCGATTTCAAGACCGGGTCGGACCAGAATATTCATTTACAGACCTAGTAGCAGAGAAAATGAAACCGGAAGAAGAGTTTGCCACCTATGCAGACAGGTGGAGGCAGATGGCCGCCAGAGTGCCTGGCCATATCCCAGAGGAAGAGAAGGTCAAGTTACTGATCTCCAATGCCACGCCGACTTTCCGTAACATCCTGGCAATGAATGACATAGCCAACATGCATCAACTCTACAGCCGGGCGCGCTTCATACAGACTCAATTTAAGGATTCCCCTATCCATTCTCTCTTCGAAAACCAAAAGCCCAAGTACCATAAGAAACCACAAGGGCCGGTTACTGAGGGGGTCCAAACAAATGAGCAAGTACAAGCCGTTGCTTTTCCATATCAGGCCGCACCTTTCCGCTACAATCAAAACCCCCGCAATCCACAAAACTCCACCCCGCACAACTTCCAGGCCACTCCACAAAACACTCCCCCCGCCTTCACCATTCCACAAAACGCCTTCACCACACCACAACAACCGCCACCACCATCACAATACCATAACATCCCTCCACCCAGCGGCTACAGCAACAACAATCCAAATAGCAAGCGCCCGG
Organism: Amorphophallus konjac; assembly: GCA_022559845.1. Lineage (NCBI taxonomy): Eukaryota > Viridiplantae > Streptophyta > Magnoliopsida > Alismatales > Araceae > Amorphophallus > Amorphophallus konjac. The sequence continues at coordinate 79,742,312 of CM040119.1, read as the reverse complement.
CTCCCAGGAGAGCCCAGTATCCTCCGTTGCCCGAGACACTCACAGATATTTTCTAGGCACTTATGTCAGTAAACGCAATCCAACTTCCTCCGGAACGGCCTGTTTGGAACCCGGCGGTTGATCAAACCAAATATTGCATGTTCCATAGGCAGCCAGGCCATACCATAGAAGGATGTTATCAGTTCCGAGATCTGGTGTATGACCTTCATGAAGGGCAAAGAATCGGCTGGGCCGAAATGCATAGGGCCATTGTGGAGATTAAAGAGAAGAGGAGGCAGCCGCAGGGGCAGCAAGTGCAGCAGCCTCAAGCACCGCAGCCGCAGCAGCCGCCACAGCAACAGCAACCACAGCAAGTGCAAGACCTAGGCATCCATCAGAACCCGATGCCGAATCATCCACCCACTCCTCAGCAGCAGCCGCCGGCACCAGCACAAGTTAACATGGTTCAACCACCGGCTCCCAATGCCGGGTGGTCTTTTGATGATGATGGCTCCGCAACGCAAGTAATGGCCTTCCACCACAACCTCCGCAAACCTTCCTTCATCCTCTCTATGCAACCAACACCTTCTCCGCTCATCCTACCATCCACACCCGCTCCAGCAAGCCCTCTACCGCTCTCCATCCCATCATACCCTCCAACACTTACTCCCCTCACCATCATCACAACATCCCCTAATCCTTCGCCCGTTCTCAAACACCCACTAGCCTTCCCTCCACCTGCATCGACATTCATCACCACCTTGCCTTCCACCAATCACTCACCTATCATCCACTCACCCTCCATTAACCTCACCAACCCCACGCTCCACCAAATCACCTCCCCCGCACAGCCTATCCCACTCATCCACCCTGCGGCGCCCATCATACTATCTTCAGATGCTGCGGCAAACTGTGCCTTAAGGAGCGGGAAGATGTTCCATCGGAATTACGTTACTACTTCTAATCCCCAGTCCTCTCAGCCGGTGGCCGAGCAAGAGGAAGCTGAACCACTACCGGGTACTCAATATGACTTGTTACATCATCTGGATCGAGTACCCGCTAAGATATCCGTGCTGGAGTTGATCAAAAGGTCTACCCTTCATCAGGATGCACTGAGGGACTTCTTGCAGAAGGTAATGGTTAGCGAAGACATGGTAGTCGACAGTTTACCAACGACATTGGCAACTATTTCCAAAGGGCCGGCAATTACATTCTCAGAAACCGAGCTTGCACCTCCAGGGGCTCGACAAAAGTCGCTCTGCATAACAATTACCCTGAACAAAGTCGACATTGAAGCAGCATTGGTTGACACCGGGGCCTCAATTAATGTTTGCCCACTTAGTACCCTCCGAGCGTGCAACATATCCGAAGAGTTACTACAGCCTACCCCCACTACTATAGCAGCATATGACAACTCAAGGCGAGCATGTCACGGGGTGATCACCATTCAGGCGGAGCTCGGTCCCCTCACTATGGCCGTGGAATTTTATGTTCTCGACATCGACCCTATGTTCAAGGCTATCTTGGGTCGTCCCTGGATTGACACGCTCGGCGCCGTACCCTCCACCGCACATCAGTGCGTCAAATTTTCCTTTCAAGGGAGGGTCGTCAAAGTTAAAAGCTTGGCCACGGTGCAGACAGTCAAGGCCCTCTCAGATCAAGTTCTTCCCACACTCTGGCCGAGCAGCCGACCCGTTCTGTCAGTGCTTGATCTGAACTTTCCTTGGGCTTACACATCTCCCAAGCCCATCACTACTCCAGTCAATGTCAAAGTGAAGCCGCAGATCCGAGATTCAAAGGGCTGGAATATTATATTGAAACTAGGCTATCAACCGGGGAGAGGCCTCGGGGCGCAACTGCAAGGAATGACTAAGCCCATACCTAAGGGAAAGAAAATGGGCAGAAGAGGCCTCGGTTATAAGGAAACAACATTATCTATGATAGGTGATTCTGGGCCACTTACTTGGGATTATCGTCAGCACTTTGTCAGAGGGCCTCTCCAGCCCAGCACATTAGCTCCAAGGCCGGTTCAGCCAAGAAGGGATATAGTTTGTCCGATTGCCAGTCCACCTTCCCTGCTAGGAAGGTCAGATGATGACATGCTCGACTACAATCAGGCCTTGCAAAGGATCTTTCATGAAGAAGAACGCCAGAAGCAGCAAGAGGTTCGGCTCGTACAGTGGAGGCCAAAGAAGCAGCCCACGGTTAAATTACAGGAAGGAGGGAGCTCTCCGGTTGTTTTCTCTTGGTCTCCCTCACGCTTCCAATCCATCTTGCAACAAAGGGAGTCCATACCCCGCCTTCCTCCTGTCATGATAAATCCATCCATCATTGATCCACCGGAGATTCGATTCATCCCTTGTGCTCGCGGGAAATGCCCGCGTATTGACCTGTCCACTCTACTCACTCCTCTCTCCCCCAATGCTCAGCTCCACGAGATGTGGTTGTCTTCTTCTGATCCTTTCTCCAATCGCATCTTTTCCGAGCTGTTCCCTATGCAGCTCCCACCTCCTCCAACTTGCTTTGTAGTCTCTGCTGATCTCCAAAAAAAAAAAAACGTCAAATTTAAAACGGAGATTTCAGTGGAAGATTATGCTGTCCTGTCTCCATCCTCTTCCCAGGGGCACGAGTCCCCTGCTCCTTCCCTTCCACTAAGCCTTCTCTCTCCTAGGTTAGGGTTAGGGTCTAGTAAGTCTAAGGAAGTAGAGTCAGTTAGGTCTAGAGAAGTAGGGTCTTGTTCTAGGTCATCCAACCCTTCCCATTCTGAGCCGCGCTCGCTTGCGCATCCTTCCCGATCTGTTCCTGATAGGTTCTTGCAAGATTTAGCTCAGCGATGTCATGCTCTTTTAAAGTGTCCGGAATTCGTTGCCACGACAATTTTGATTGAAGATGAAGAGGAAATAGAAGGGGAATGGAGCGACGACGGATTAGGCGTCTATGAGGTTCTGGATGAGAAGGATCCAATAGATGAAGACAGCAACATAGATGACACTGCCGATTTATATGCACAAGGATTAAAGAGATTCGATCAGCCGTCGACGGCAGTGGATGAACCTACAAAGGAAATCAACTTGGGAACAGAAGAAGACCCAATGCCTATCATTATTTCAGCTGATCTCCCTTCACAGGTAGAAGAGGATCTAATTAAGGTTCTAAGGGAGTATAGCGATTCTTTTGCCTGGTCTTATGAGGACATGCCAGGTCTTGACCCCTCCTTAGTGGAACATCGACTCGTGCTCAAACCAGGGGCAACACCTGTTAAACAAAGGTCAAGAAGATTTCACCCCCACATGGCCTTAAAAATCAAAGAAGAAGTCGATAAGCTATACAAGGCCAAGTTCGTCAGAGTAGTCTTATATCCCCAGTGGGTGGCGAACATAGTCCCTGTTCTCAAGAAGGATGGAAAAGTGCGCATATGCATTGATTTCAGGGACCTAAACAAGGCTTGTCCCAAAGATGATTTCCCGCTACCTCATATAGACGTCTTAGTAGATAACATTGCCGGGTACAAAGCTCTATCGTTTATGGATGGGTACTCGGGCTACAATCAAATCCGTCTCGCTCCGGAAGATCAAGAGAAAACTTCCTTCACCACGCCTTGGGGCACATATTGTTATGTGGTTATGCCATTTGGGTTGAAGAACGCAGGTGCCACCTATCAAAGGGCGATGATGGCCATCTTCCACGATATGATGCACATATACATGGAGGCTTACGTGGATGACATCTTGGTGAAGTCAAGAACAAAAGAAGAACACCCCTCTATTCTGGCTAAGGTTCTGCAGAGAGCCAGGGAGTATAAGCTTAAGATGAATCCGAAGAAGTGCGTATTCGGAGTCTCTTCAGGGAAGTTGCTAGGGTTCATAGTAAGCAAACGGGGGATCCAGATTGATCCTAATAAAGCACAGGCCGTCATGGACATGCCTCCGCCGAATAACATTACGGAACTTCGAGGACTGATTGGTCGGCTGCAATTCATTAGAAGATTCATATCTCAACATTCTCAAAGGTGCCGCCCGTTCTATGAATTGCTTAAGGCGGGGGTCAAGTTCGAATGGAATCAAGATTGTCAAAAGGCTTATGAGGACCTCAAAGAGTACCTGTCCAATCCCCCGGTTTTGCAACCTCCTGTCCTTGGGAAACCCCTAATCCTATATATCTCGGTTATTGAGGACTCCCTAGGGGCGGTCTTAGCACAAGTGGATGATGAAGGGAAAGAGCGAGCCGCGTACTACCTCTCTCGGTTGTTTAATCCAGCTGAATCCAAGTACACCGCTATGGAGAAGACTTGTGCCGCCTTAGTGTGGGTAGCTTAGAAGCTTAAACATTACTTTCTCGCCCACCCAGTTAGGTTGATCTCTAGAATGGACCCGATCCGTTATCTCCTAGAAAAGCCCGTCCTTTCTAGTAGGTTAGCTCGCTGGCAGAGCTTCCTCTCTCAGTTTGACATCACCTTTGTCGTTCAGAAGGCAGTCAAGGGATATGCCATTGCTGAACATCTTGCACATCTTCCCATTCCTCATACCGATTCCATTCAGGATGATTTCCCTGATGAGCATCTCTCTGTCCTTTCTAATCATCCCTTCTGGTCTCTGCACTTCGACGGTGCACTCAACTCCCAAGGCCAAGGGATCGGGGCTGTCTTGCTTACTCCAGAGGGAGTAACCATCCCCTTTGCTTATCAACTTCGATTTCCTGCTACCAACAACATCGCTGAGTATGAGGCTCTCCTGGCCGGCTTGAAGCACGCCTATCTCCTAGGCGCGCGCTATTTAAACATTATAGGAGACTCTCAGCTCGTCCTACGGCAAGTTCTGTCAACTTACCGTACTCGTGACCCTAAGCTCAAACCTTATCAAGATTTGGTCACGCTCCTTGCTAAGCGATTCCGTAAGCTCATCTATATCCATACTCCCCGTTCTTTGAACATTCTAGCTGATGCTTTGGCATCCCTTGCTTCCTCCTTATCCTTCCCTCTCAGTCGTAGTACTGAGACCATCGTCATCCAGAGATTGGACGCACCCTCCATTCAAGATCCTTGGTTCATCAACCTCAGGAAATCTGTAGAGGCGAGAGTTGAGAAGGAGGATCTCAAGGAAGTTTCATTAACAGAACTAGAGGAGATTCTGGACGAAGAAGAATTGCCTTGGTATCATGAAATCGAGTTATTTTGCAAAGAAGGGTCGTTCCCAGAAGGGGCAAGGGCCGAGCAGCGTAAAGCAATAAGAAGAGCCGCCGCAAGGTACACTATCATTGCAGGAGAACTGTATAGGCGCGCTACTAATGGAATGCTCATGAGATGCTTGGATGATGTAGAAGCTTGGAAAGTGGCTGAGGCAGCCCATTCTAGTGAGTGTGGAGGTCATGTCAATGGCCAGGCTCTAGCAAAGAAGATCCATAGACAGGGCTACTATTGCCCCACTCTAGAGGAAGATTACTCCCTCTATGTCCGGAGGTGCCTTAAATGCCAACTCCATGCTGATAAAATTCATTCTCCAGCTTCGTCCCTCCATCCTATGACTGCTCCTTGGCCATTCTCCATGTGGGCTTTCGACGTCGTCGGCCCGCTCGGTGATCCTAATTCTCAGATTAAGCAGAAATCTTTCATCCTCACCGCTACTGAGTACTTCACCAAATGGGCCGAAGCCGAGGAGTACGCAGAGATCAAAGCTACAACGGTGTGCCGCTTTATCATGAAGAATATCATCTCGTGGTTCGGAGTGCCAAGCAGCATCATCACCGACAACGGACCCCAGTTCATCTCCCAAGAGCTTAAGGACCTATGTAAGAAATTCAATATTGCACTGGATCATTCATCTCCATATTACCCTCAAGGCAACGGTCAAGCCGAGGCCACTAATAAAACCCTGCTTAAAATCATTAAGAAAACATGTGAAGCACACAAATTTTTTGATTGGCCTGAAAGATTGGTGGAAGCTCTGTGGGCTTACCGCACCTCCGTCCGTACCCCTACGGGACAAACTCCCTACTCTTTAACTTATGGGATGGAGGCGGTGCTCCCATATGAGATCTTAATCCCTTCTCTTAGAGTGCAGCTCGATAAGGAACTTAATCTCGATGAACGTCGAGAGGCGTTGTTGGTCCAGCTAGAACTCTTAGATGAGAAGAGGATGAACGCGGCCGATCACGTTTCTGTTTATCAAAAGAGGGTTTCGCGCTATTTTCAAAAGAAGGTAATTGAACGAAAATTTTGTAAGGGTGAAATTGTTTTGAAACGCAAATTCATTCGGTCTGCAGGTCCTAGGTCCAAGTTGCAACCTAACTGGGAAGGGCCGTTCGTAATAAAAGAAGCTTATCCAGGGAATGCTTATCGTTTAGTAAACGCGGAAGGTGAGGAGCTCTCTCACCCGTGGAATTGGTTGTATCTTAAGCATTTCTTTCCTTAAAAATCTAAACCACGTGCTTTTCCGGCAAAAAGAACTGCCTCCCTATCTTCAAAAGAGAGTCTTGAGTAAGGCAAACACACACTACACGACATCCCTGGTCGGGTTCCTTATTTAAAAAGACACCATTTTTCCTTGGCCATGCTTTGGGGGAAAGTCAAAGTCCCTGTCCGTTTCATTCTTCGGCTGCATCCAGGGGCAAGGAGTAAATAAGGAGGAGACAACCAATCCAAACTCCCTAACAAGAAGAGGTCTCAAATAGGGGCAAGTCCGTTATAACCTGACGCCACAAGAAAGGAAAGAAAAGAAAAGAAAAGGAGTGCTCTCTACAACATGAATCAAAAGCATCATCTCCAAGTCGGCGCATGAAATCTCAAAAAGCTCCAAAAGAAAAAGAAAATTAGGCATGACAAGAGTGGCAGTACAGTTCCCCGCGGGACGTTATGAGCCCGGTCGCATGCATGCCTAAGTGGACAAAGGTTCGATGACGGACATGAAAGCCCCGGCACAACAGACCAAATCTCTAATAGGGTGGTACGGTGAGGGAATCAAGTTCTAAAAACTCCCATATCTGGCCTAAGCTTACCTCCATGATCTTTTTCCTTTTAGGACTGAGATGAGTACCCTAGGTATGGCTTTGGTAAAAACACCGTCGCAATGATTAGGTCTCAGCCAGGGGTTGTCACACTATTGCACGCCGGTCTCGAGACTCAAGCTAAAACAAGGGAGGTCTCGTGTTGCTAGAGAGGCACTGGTTTTTCAAAATCCAAAAACAACAAATATTTTCAAAATCCAAAAACAACAAATATTTTTAAAATCCAAAAACAACAAATATTTTCAAAATCCAAAAACAACAAATATTTTCAAAATCCAAAAACAGTAAATATTTTCCAAAACTCCCAAAAAAATACCATCATGTGCATAGCATGCATCGCATTTTCATTATGTTTTCGCCCATTTAATAAGGCTCCACCCCTTGACCAAATATCAAGAATCGGTCATTATCTAACTTGCTTCAAGGCAAGGGGTTGAGTCTAAGAACAAATCTAACTTGTTTCATGATTGAGTGTGTACAGAACACAGGAACAAGCCCAAAAGCAAAAGCTCACAACTATGCAGGTTTAGAGTGTGTAACGCGCCAGCATCAGACCGTTACAGTAATGTAACGGGCCCAACCTTGACCGTTATTTCCCTTCAGGCGTGGGCCCCTTTCCTTTTTGATTGAACCATCACTATAACGGTCTGAGACCCACCGTTACTTGAAAATAACGGCTCAAGACCCATCCGTCATATCCTTCAGAAATTGGGCTCTTGATTACTCCCATTCTGACGGCCTGTCGCAGGACCGTCATTTCTATGTAACGGTCCAGTGCACATCCGTTATAACCTCCAGAAGCCCTGTCTACTCACATCAGTCTAGCCTTTTAAACTACGGAACTCAAGATCTTTCAACTATGGCAATCTCATCTCATTCAAGCAAAGACTAATGAAATATAATTCTTGATAAATTCAACTTTGATTGTCAATTACATAATAGTCCTCATGAATACAACAAAAAGAGGAAAATCAAGATACATTCAACTTCTTATCCGCAAGAGGGCGGATTCGTCTCAACTCTTTCACATAATCTCGGCGTGTTTCGTCATTCTCTTCAACTTCTGCTTGCCACGGGTGCACCTTGCTGATCTCCCACATGGTCAGCGCGTTCCGGATCGCTCTTTCATCTTCCTCGGTCCCCATCTTCCTAGGTAGAAGGGGAGGGTAGTGTGATAGTACAGAAGCGCTGATTCGAGGTAATCCGATCTGAAGATAGCATCGGTGCAAGTTGTAGATCGCCATGGTAGTGTTCCCTACTAGCTGGAGGTCGAGGCCTTGGCGCCGCGGTATTTTGAGAAGAGCACTTCAGAGGACTCTTGGTCGCATGATGAATTTATCCATTGGAAGAGTGTTGAAGAAGAGGCGCCATTCATCCTGAGTTTTCTTATCCGCGGTCTTGCATTCAACTTGAGAAGAGTATCCAAATGCCCCTACGATAAAGAAGAGAGGGTGGCTCCCGAAGATTCGGCTTGCAGAAGTTATGTCTTCCTTAGGAAGGAATTTGACTCTCACTCCTATCCAGCACTCGAGGAGTATCATAGAGCCGAACAAAAGCCCTCCTAGGCAAGCCGAGCTTAGTCCTTCATAGAGGTATGAGAGGACCGCTTGAGAGATGGACATACCTCGCCACAGCCCGCTAATAACTCCAAGGTTTTGGATATCTAAGAGGTGGTCGGTAGTGGTAAAAAGAAAGACTCCACACAAGCAAACCGCTACCGCCTTGGCTATGGCTTCATGTCTCTCCCACTTGTTTTTACAATGAGACACTATCCAGTGGGCCAAGGGTATCAAGTGAACGTGGTGTGGGCTGATCATGGTCCTCACGTCCTTCGGGTTATGAATGAAATCACTCAAGATCGAGGACGGGTCGATAGGCTCTATTGTATAGCAAACCCGGTCTTCATCCCCCACCTTAGTCTTAGGAAGGGCTAAGTAGGTTTCTACTTCCTCCAATAGGACGGTTGCTTCAAAGGAAGGGAAGATGAAGGTGTGAGTTTGTGGATGCCATAGTTCCACAAGAGCTGAAAGGCTTGGCCAATCTAAGGACAATTTCTGGAAATTCTTGCCTAAAACCAAGAGAGGTTGAAGGTGCCATGCTTTAAGGATGGAGGTGACCTCTATAGGAAGTGCCTTTACCATGGGAGCCACCCACTTCAGATTGGAATAGCACCTTGGACCGGGAAGGGGCTTGAGAAAAGAAAGAAGGAAGTCATGAAAAGAATAAGTGCAGCAAAATTCTGAACTTTGGATGAAGTTATAAGTACTTACCACTCTTTGGACGTTAGAGCTTAAGTGCTTGGGAATTGAGGTTAGCCGTTGAAGCTCTCTATGTTCCCTTCTGGCAGCTTTAGGGCCGGTGTAAGCTTTCTCCTCCATAGCCATCACCTCGAAGCTCCTCTTCATCATGTTTTCTGCTCTTTGGAGGAGCTCTTCAAACCCTAGAACAGAGGTTTTAGCAAAGCTGCGATTTTGATTAAGGTTTTAAGTTGCTAAGACTTATATTTAACTTTGGAAGGAAAAGACTCGGGCTAGAAGGCTTTATCTTCAATTAGGATAAGTTCTAGCGATGGTTTAAGTGGCTAAACCTCGGGTTTTAGTTATCTCGGCTCAATCCGATTCGGATTGCGACCCAGATTCTAACGGTCCATCGTGCGACCGTCACTTCACTCTGACGCGCCAGCACTCGACCGTCGCATTTTCTGGGGGTTTCAATTCCCCGAATCATGTTCTGTGGAGAGTAACAGTCTATGGGTCTACCGTCGCTTTCTGTAACGCTCTAGCCCTGAGCCGTCGCATTCCCAGCCACTCAGTTCTTTCTCTTTTGGGCTAAAACACTTCCTGACGGTCTTGCTTATGACCGTCGCTTTCCTCTGACGTGCCTCCTTCAGGCCGTCGCATTTCCTGCTAGTTGCCCTGACCAACTATCGTTCTGCCATGATCAACGGTCTGACCCCTGGCCGTTATTTGTCTTTGACGCACCCTCAGTTGGCCGTCGTTTATCCTGATGCCCCACTGCCAGAATGGGCCTCTGATGATTAACGGTCTCTCACCTGTGCATCGTTTGATTATGACGGTCAGATCTTAGACCGTCACTTTCTCTGCTGCTGAGTTCAGGTTATTCCTTCTGCCCTTGCTTAGACCTGGCGGTCTTTCACATTGTACACCTCGTTTCTTCCTGCATGCATCTCATTCATTCATTCACATTTCGTCCATCCTGCTTTTTTCACATTCATTCATTCACGCTCGCATAAAACTAAAAACAAAACAAAAAACTAAAAGAGGGATCTCATTCCATTTTTAACCAAAGGTTCTATACAAATAATAAAGAAAACATAAGAAAAGGCATCATTCGGCCGGTCTATCAGCCGGGCCACCATCATCCTCCCCCTCCTCAGGTCTCCTCGCGGGTGGCGGTTCTATGGAAGCACTCTCCTCCTGCTGTCCTCTCTCTGCCCTCTCATTCCTCCGCTGCGCGGAGGAGCTGACGAGGAAGTCCCCTACTGAGCCGCTAGGGGCAGCGCTCCTATGTATCCCACTCTGGGAGGTGCACCGCTCCGGTCCCCGGCCGATCATCCGCACCGTCCGCTCCAATGTCCGCAGCTCGATCTTCAGTGTGAAGATCTGACGCCGCGTCTCCCGTGCCTCGGTCCGGTAGCGATCCAAGTTGGCCGTCCCGATCCGAAGCTCCTTCACCTCAGCTCGCGCCTGCGCTAACTCCTTCCGGAGTTGTTCCATCTCTGGATCATCTGGGCGTCGCAGGGTCTCCGCTCTCTGCCGGGCCATCTCTGCCCGTACCAGCTCCGTCTCCGCTTGGGCTCGATCAGTCTCGGCCCTGCTTCTCTCTACCTCAGCTACTGCTGCTGCTAGATCCCTCGCCTGTAGATTGCATTTCACGTCATTAGTCATAAAGCATTTAATTAGGCATAATCATAAGTTTTTTTAGTCTCTTACCCACTCCGCGAGGGTGGCCTCCGCCTCCTCGGCCCGGGCGACCGCCCGAGCAAAGTCAGCCTCCTGCTCAGCCCTGCCTCACGCAGGCTGCGAGGAAGACGATGGGGCATCCGGTCCAGCGCGTTGGGCTCCCTCAGCCCGCTGCATTTAGAAGTCATAAGTTAGTTGACATTTACATTTGCATCATTGAACATCATGTTTCATAAATCATAAGCATTTAAGTTTTTAGTCTCACCAAGAGCTCCAGGGCAGACCGATACCCATCCCGCTGTTGGATGGTGGAGTGGAGTAGCCCTTCTAGCTCGGCTATCCGTCCTTCAGGATCTAGCTGCATTTAGAAAGCATAAGTCAGCATCCATCATCTTGCAGGTTCATATAGAAAGGTCTTTTTTAGGTTTAGAATCGCATACCGGTCGTCGGGTACCTCGGTATACCCGGTCGCCGTAGTGTCGAGCAAAGGCCTTCAGGTAGGCCTCGTCGCTCTCATCCCGCTCCTTCACGGCCCTGCCTCGCTGCCTCCAGTCGAGGACGTACTTCGCCTTCCGGGCGCGCCAATCCACACTTCCACTGATGCCCCTCGCCGACTTGCCTGGGCGGTCATCGTTGCAATGCGGAAAGGTCACCTCGGGCTGGTGTAGTCCCCGAGTCTGCAGGATCAGCCTGTAGTGCAGAGGCTCGATGATATGGATGCAATGCAACCATATGTCTCGCCCCCGGTACGATAAGGACGCCTCCACCCACGGCTGTCCTGTGTAGCCTTCGCCGCGGTACGGGGTCCATCTCACCTGAAAGCATTTTTCATTCATTCGTCAGCATTTGTCAGCATTTGTCAGCATATAGAAGCACATAGAAGTCATCTTTGAGTCTCGGGCTTACCGATGTGTGTGGGTAGGAGTCCAGGTCGTCCTGGATCGTCCGGGTCAATCGGAGGATCGATCCCGTGTCCCTCGCCACCGACCATCGCCTCGCGATTGGTATGAGGCCGGGATGGAGTAGCGCGCCTCTCCCAATGCCTGGGAGGTACATATAGCTCCAGACCTGCATTTAGAAGTCAAGTCATTTGCATAAATCATTTAACCCGAATCATTAGCATTTGCATAAATCACAGCATAATCATAATCATGGCATAATAGAAAGCATTTAAAGTGCATTTACCTGTAGGAAAGGTGAGAAGCCGCCCAGCATGGTCTGGCGATCCGTGGTGCTTAGGGAGTCGAACAAGAATGCTAGTACTGCTGCCCCCCATGCGTACTTCCTCACTCTGCTCAAATCCTCTATCAACGGCAGCAGTCTGCAACTGATGACGTCTGCCCGAGTCGCGAATAGGAGCTTCCCGAACAGTAGCATCAGGATGCGTCTGAGCACTCTATCTCCCTCTGGTCCCACCTCTGCCGCCACGCGAGGGCACACCTGGTCGACCACTCTGCCCAGATGCTCCTCAGGCAGCTCTCCCACGGTGATTGCCGCTCCTCTCAGCCCCAAACTCTCCTGCAGTACCGATCTCTCGAGCTGGGAAGAGGACTGACCCGGCCTAATCAGATCTAGCCCGAGCTGCTGCTGTGCTATCTCCCGGTAGTCCCCGTACGTCCATCCGGTCACTGCGGAGCCGTGGACTCTCAATCATGTAATCCTCGCTATGTCTTCCAATGTGGGGATCATGTGGCCCCATGGGAAGATGAAAGCTCGGCTGATCGGGTCCCATCTCTCGTGCAGTGCGTATAGCAGCGGCGTATCCATCCGGATCACCTCGATGCTGAGCACCTCGGCGAATCCCATCCCGGCGAGCCTCTCTCTCTGGTAGTCGGGCAGTGCCTGGTACACCGCCCAGATCTGAAGCCAGGAGATCCGTGATCTCCTCTTTCCCTGCATTGCATGTTAGATCATTAGTTAGTCCATTTGCATCATATAATCATGGCATAAACATTCATAATTGAAAACCCAAACAAAAATTTGAAAATTGAAAACCCTAAAAATAGTTCGAATCCCTGGCAGAAGTAACGGCCCTGTGTTGGGGCGTCGCTTGTCTCTGACGCACTCAGGGTGGAGCGTCAGGGGAGTGACGGTCTCTGGTAGGACCGTCACATTGACTGCGTTTGGGAACTTTTTCCCTGCATTCCCATGGTCTCCCTTGTTGGCCAAATGGCCTACAATAGTTCCTAGTGGGTTCGTAGACCCATTTTCTATCCTCATTCCCCATGCACTCCCGAATTAAGAACAAAAAATCAAAAAAATGGAATCTAGGGCGGGCGGCCTACCTCACGGTCCATGCCTCTCTTCCTCTTCTTCTCTGGTTCCTTTGGTTCCTCTGCACCCCGTGGAGCTTCCCCTTGGTCCTCCTCGACCGTGGGGACTTCTTCTTCTTCCGTTTGGCTTCCCCTCGTCGGTTGGTCCTCTTCTACCGGCGGGATCACCTCCTGTTCGATCCGGCGGTGAAGCCGCCGTATTGCCATCCTTTTCCCTCTCTCTCTCTTCTTTGGGGGCGGCTGGGGTGCCTCGTCGCCGGCCATGGTGGTCGTGAGGGTGGAATCGCCGGAGCTTTCCTCGATTTGGGTTTTTTTTGATTGATTGATTGTTTGAATGGAATGAACGGGCCGTGACCGTTCGGTTGTTTTTTGAAATCTCAGAAAATGTGACGGTCTATCGACCGGCCGTCACATCATCCTAACGCTCCGGTTTAAAGCCGTCACATGTGTTGAACTGCTTTATCGAAGAATGTGAACCGCCTTGATTATGACGGATCAATGGTGGTCCGTCGCTTTTCTGTGACGCCCCTACATCGGACCGTTATATGCTTGCAAGTTTCCTGATGAATTGAAAGGTCTAATTGATGCTTAAACGACCCTATTGTCTATCATGATGTTCCTTATCTATGCCTCTTACATGTACAATGGTTATGCCTAATTCTTATTTGATTGATTATTGTCTGGCTAACCTATCTTTCATGAAAGGGTTATGAGCAAAAATCACACTTGGCCTTCTGGCAGGCAGGTAAGTCAGGTATTGTATATCATTCCCTCATTCCCTTAATGCATTACTATATGTTATTTATGATATATTACCTCGAGAACCGGCTGGTCATTCATGTGTCCTAGGATCTGATGTTCCCCTTAAACAAAAATGATGATGATCTAAGTTCACATGTTTAATCATTGGATAGGCCGTTAGATTGGAAAATTTGGAGACGATGGTTCTGTCTTGCACGCTGTGGTTGCAGATAGTGTCCTGACTCTGATTTCTCCAATCTAGCAATATTATTCTCGAGTATTTGATATTTTATCTTTCTCTGCATTTGCTTTGAAGATTTCTTTTTTCTTTAGCCCAGCATGCATCATTCGCATTTTTGAGTATTCATGAAGCTTCATCTATTCAAGATATCTCAGTGATGGTGAACAGCTGTGTTCTTAATCCCGAATAAGGAGAATCATTCCACTCTGAATTAGAAGGTTTTCTTCGATTTGCTCGCTTGATCTGGTTCGCTGAAGATTCCTGTCTGGAGTTTAGTCTCTTTCCTTTCCGTTGCCTCCGGCGGCTAGCCGTGTTTCCTTTCCTTAGTTAATTAATTCCTCCAGACTTGCGTCCATTGGTTGGCTATTTCCTTGTGATCAATTTGAAGTTTTCTAGAAAATTCTTGTCGCTTGTTGGTAAAGAACGGGTGTCGTTTACCTTAACGCCCTCTTTTTGGTACACTCCGCTTCATCTCCGTTTCACCTCCATGTTCCATTTTACTTTCGCTTCACCTCCGCTCGCTCCCCTGCAAAGAGGACGTTAAGGAGGGGCATCTGTTGACACCCGTTTTATACCCATAAGTCGGGTCATCTCCTTATTTCATTCAATATGATGCTCCGAGTTGTTTGCTTTTCATCGAGTCTCCTGATCAGTTGAAGCCTGTTTCTTGGGTCTTTTCCTGGATGAAGAATTGGCTCCCGGTGGCATTTTCGTTGGATGAAGCTTAGCAAAGCCCTTCTCTTCTTCTTTGAAATCTCCAATGTTAAATAACGGTCCCAATCAGGTGCGTCGCTTCCCTCTAACGGATATGTCCTGGACCGTTACTCTTTGAAGAGCCCTAAGGCTTAAGGCCACGTGTTCAGTGCTTATCCTGTTGATTTCACGTTGATAATAACGGTCTGTCGTACAGCCGTTATTTCTTTATGACGACCTAGGCCTTGGCCGTCACTTCCTTGAAGAGTCCAGCTTATTAGATCTTCCTTCCGTTGATCTTATCCTTTGGGATAAGGTTGAGAGTAACGGATGTTCCTTGATGCGTTACTTTCAAGTGGTGGTCTATCGTGCAGCCGTTACTTCTTTTCGGGAGTCCTGGCAGTTCAGGCCTTTTTCTCTGCTACTCCGTGTTTGAGATAAGAACTTGGATTGACCTTATCTCTTTCTAATCCGATCCTCAGGACTTCCCGTTTGTTTCTTTGGACTCTTGGTGATATTATCCTCAAGGATTTGCTAAGAGTTATCTCTTTATCCTGCTGAATTATCCTCTACTCGACCTACGAGTTTTGAGAGTCTATAAATAGAACCCTTGAATTCATGGCCATGGGGGGAGGAGATTTAAAATTCACGACGAAGTGCTGCCGAACTCAGGAGCCATCTTCATCCAGGAGGAGCTGTTTTCACGTCCATCTATCTCACAGTCAAGGGAGTACTTTTGTTTTGGTCTTTCAAGTTCATCTTTGCATGCTTGAGTTCTTCCTTGGTTTTTTCTCCAAACAAAGCATTGTCCCTCCTCCTCCTCCATGTTTTTCACTATTCTCTAAGCATACAAACATCCCCCAACTTTTAAAAATGCCCAGAGGGGTAAAAAAAAACCAAAACTCCCCAGTAATTCCCTCTCCTTTTGATGTTCTTAAATTCTTTAAGAATTGATGCTATGCTTGCGAAGAGGGCTGATTGAGGTTGTCTTGTCTTATCTTTTTACTTCTTTGGCAGGTTTACAGGTTCATTAGCACGAGGCCCAAGTCTTCTGGCCGGCTGGAAGAGTTGGAGTTAAAAGAATTCAAGCTTTACTACTGCAGATTATCTGACGGTCTGGTGCAGGCGCGTCACTCTCTTCTGGCGGTCTAGGGTGCGACCGTTACTTCGAAGCAACGCACAGGGTTCTGGCCGTTACTTCCAAGCTGATTTGTAGGCTTTCCTTGGTTTTCTCTCCCGTGGGCGGGTGTTTCATCCTCCTATTTCCAAGGTATATTCGAGTCTTTGACTTGGGTTTACTTTGGTGGCGATCACATCTTTCCTTAGTACTGGGCAATAGCTATTTTCTTCATCACATCTTTATTTCCTTGCTTGTTCCACCCCTAGTGGTGTGTTTTTATTTACTCCTTGCTCCACGCCCCGGCGTGTGTTTTTCCTTTTCCTTAGTGTAATTTGATTGAGATAGCTTGCCCATGCTAGAGCTAGCTATGATTGCCTAGGTTCATGTTCACATGTTCATAGGTTTGAGCAGATCTTTGATTGCTTGTTTGTCATCTTGCCATATTACTTAGCAAGCCTCAAGAGTAAAGATGAAAAGATAGGCAAATAAATATCAACAACTACCTAAGACAAGAGGTGGACATGATGGAATATGGGTAATTATAGACCGATTGACTAAATCTGCACATTTCATACCAATAAAAAGTCGATGGTCTGTAGATATTCTAGCAGCACTATACATAAAAGAAATTGTCAAGTTACATGGAGTCCCTATCACTATTGTATCAGATAGAGATCCCCGATTCACATCGTAATTCTGGAAGAGCCTACAACATTCACTCGAGACTAGATTGAATTTTAGCACCGCTTTCCATCCACAAACTGATGGTCAAACAGAAAGGACAAATCAAGTGGTAGAAGATATGCTCAGGGCTTGTGTCATTGATTTTGGAGGAAGTTGGCATGATCACTTGCCTTTGGTAGAATTTGCATATAACAACAGCTATCAAGCAAGCATACAAATGGCACCTTTCGAAGCTCTATATGGGAAAAGTTGTCGATCACCAATATGTTGGAATGAAATAGGGGAAAGGCAATTTCTAGGCCCTGATTTAATCAGGGATTCTACAGAGAAAATCAAGCTCATTCAGGAAAGGATGAAAATGGCACAAGATAGGCAGAAATCTTATGCTGACAATCGAAGGCACGACTTGGAATTTCAAGTAGGAGAACATGTATATCTAAAGGTTTCTCCGGGTCGTGGTATTCGAAGATTTGGCATTAAAGGAAAGCTAACTCCAAGATTTATCGGTCCACTTGAAATCCTCGAAAGGATCGGTGAAGTGGCCTATAAATTGGCTTTGCTACCACAGTTAGCAGGAGTTCATGACGTATTTCACGTCTCGATGCTGAAAAAGTATGTGTATGATCCAGATCACATCATCACTTATGACAATCTGGAGATTCAGAAAGACATGACATACGAACAAACACCGATAAAGATTCTGGATCGGGAAGTGCGTCAACTCAGAAATAAGGTCATTCCTATGGTTAAGATTCAATGGAAGAAAGCAAGGCCTTATGAAGCAACATGGGAAATCGAATCAGCTATGAAGAAAAGATTCCCGAAATTATTTAATTGTAAGTACACTCTCCTCAATACATGTTTTGAATTTGGGGACCAAATTCTTTCTAAGTGGGGCCAGATGTAGTACCCCAGAAATTTTAAATAATTTTCAAGAAATTATAAAGGCCTAAATAAATTTATAAATGGTTATTATGAGGCCAAGTGGTGTTAATCAATTAACCCAAACCACTTAATTAAAGTCCAAAAGGTTTTTAACTTAGGCCCATTAAGTTAGGCCCACATTCTAGAAGGTAATTAAGTCCATCCACGGATATTAAGGATAAATACTAATACTATAAGATCTTGATTTGGATAATTAACAAGAGAGTTTTCATAAATTGAAACTCTAAGCTACGATGACTGTAACGGTCTATCGTAAGACCGCCACAGCCATGTAACACATGGTCACTCGACCGTTACATTCCTGTTAGTTCCGTAAGTGAAGGGACTCATGAAAAGATTGGAACTTGATGTTCCTATCCACTATGGATCGACTTGGGAAGGATTGTAAAAACTCTAAGGACTCTTATAGATTAGGATTTGATGAAATAAGGACTCTAAACTCGATCTAATCTTCAAAACCTAGCCTAAACTCTATAAATAGGGCATAGTTCTGAACTGTGCGATCCTTACTTTTTGGGCATAAGGAAGCAAGGTAAGGAGTCATTATCGCAGGTAAGTTCTTTAGAATAATTTATTTACAATACTTTAGACTAACTCCCCTCCGAATTTCACATCTTTAGGTCAAGAGGGCGTGGAGTTAGAGCCTAAAGAAGTTGCTGAAAAAGTCACAAGAGAAGGAAGGGATCTAGGGCACGATTCTCAACCAAATGCAGAAACTACAGTCTAAGTAAGAGGTAGGTTATCTCATGAACGGTAAAAATAGCATGATAGGACTAAAAGCCCTCTGGTTTGATTGAATTCCATGCATTGTAGAGCATTGATTTCATGTTTTATTTGTTCTATGCACATCATGCACCTCTTAGCCAAATTAAAAAATTAAAACATGACTATTCATCTATTCATGATTACCTATGTATGTAGATGGCCTTACTTCATTAACATGACTAGAAACTCATCATGTTTTGATAAAAGACATGATGTGAGTTGATCTCTTAGTTTCTATGATTATTATCTGTTAACAGATACTGTAACGCATTAGCATAGGACCGTCGCTTCCAAGTAACGGCCCTACGACAGACCGTTACACACTCTGTGATATTTGAATTGCACTGTTGTTTCTAACGTGTTTGGACAGACGCGTTACAATCATGCAACGGCTGGGTCCGGACCTTCACTTTCACTGTGACGCCCCATCTCCAGATCGTTATATCATGTGTACTGTCAACCTTTGATAGATTATAACTTGCCAATATTACCATTGTTAAAGCCTAGTTTTCTAAGTTATAACCTGATCTCATGTTTTAAGGTTATTTGATCGTTCATAACAGGTATTGCATGTTTTGGTATCACTTTTATTTTTAAGCTATGCTAATTTCATGAAGCTAAAACCTATAGTTTTGTACTATTAAAGCATGATTATAAAAGGATGACTTGTTAGCATTGTATTGACGGAGTTTTCGTCATGGTTTTCACATTTATTATACATGTCACTACCTGTCAATAGAGTCAATTATATAAGTACATGGCACTTACTCCGGTATGATGTCATTAGTTCACACATTGCACTATAGGAACATTATCTTGGACATGAGGACCTCTCTATTGGATAATCCTTCCAATGGACTAGGAAATCATTGTTTCAAGGCCTCCGTAATTCTCCGCGAGCCTGGGATTCCCACTAGGACGCCGACTTGGTTGTACCAATGAAAGCCCATTAATTAGAACACTCTATCGTGATTTTTGATTTTTGAAATGTAACGGCCTTGAACTGGACCGTCAGGCTCATGTAACGGCCCAGTGCCAGACCGTCACATTCCTCTGAGTCTATTTTTATCCTTATGGACTCGGATCACTGTAACGGCCTATTACTGGCGCGTTACATAATGTAACGGCGCAGCCAATGACCGTTACATAGCTTGTTTATGTTAACCCAAGGCTTGACCAAGGGTTGATATTCCATTGATTCTAGACAAACCTTGATGATCTAGAACTTGTCATATTGCTTAAATGGATCTAAAAGAAATGGAAGTTAAGGAAAGTACCGTTATGCTGTCGATTTATTCAATAAGCATAACTTAGTTTAAATATCATTCTTGATCTCATATATTCAAAATTGAAGCATTCATTTATTGATTTTAGTTATCATGGAATTATTGGAAGTGCTATATTCTTGGCCATACGTTACTGTTATACTGCGTGGAAGTAGATTAATTTATAACTGAAGATGCGATCGAGCACTGATTGTGTTCAAGGGCTCTATGCTAGTCCCCTCGGCTGATTGCCGGAAACATACTATTTTATAAACCATGGGGTATGATGCTACTGGCGTCGCATTGCGCTGGGAGTACTATTTCTATAAATAAGTGAAGATCCACGGCACAACATGACATTCTTGCTTGATATTCCACAGAAATTCACGAAGCACCTGCTCTTAAGCATAAGATGCTAAAGTGAGGAATATGTGGCTTGCTAGTACAATCTCGTTACATTCTTGTTCATGGAAGGCCAATATCATGTTCTTGTTATATTCTTGCTAGTTCATTCTTGATCATTCTATCTTACATGGTTATCTTGTTTCTATTGATTTGATCGCATGATTGATTCACATTCGCATGATTTTACCTTATTTCTTTAGAGCTAAAATGATAATTACTTAAATAGTGCCTTCATGTTGATGCGAATATACCTACTGGGCAAGTGTGCTCATGACCTATTTTCTAATGTTTTTTCAGGAGATGGAAATAGTTCGGGTTCGGATTCGGGCTATACTAGTAGTGGGTCCGGAAGCGAGTGAAAGTGTTATAAAGATGAGAGTGAGGACTTAGGAAGTTAAAGTGTCTAGATTGAGTCAATGTAATTTTCCTATTTCTTGAGTCTAGTAGAATGGAAATCAAATTAGTGATTGTATCTTGAATATTGAGCATTATGAAATAAAGTTGAAGTTTGATTAAATCTTGTGCAATTGCATTTACTTGTGTGATTGTCTTGCGCTCTACTTGATTCTTGCTTGCAAGAGGCTTACCATGCCGGCTGTTCGCGCTCCCCGAGTGAGTCTTCTGCTATAATTAAAGGCTCGGGGCGTGACACCAGAGACATTCTATCACCTCAGGAGGGTCTCTTGTCAGGTGGCGAACCACCGGGTGCATTCTCGTCCTTGGTCGAATGACAGATATTATTTATGCGGCACGACCGAGTCGATACCGGTTCATTGGGCAGGACTGACGACACTGTCGGTTTGTTGTGAATTCTTCTCGACTCTACTGAGGCGAAGTTCATGGTGTTCATTCCAGGTGGCCTAAGGCTCTGGCAGCTCAAGAAGGCCCTGGTGTATTGGTTTTCTTCAGCTTCTCTGCTTCAGTGGGCCGCATCATTCTTGTCATTTAAGCTTGATCACCCTCGAGCATATTTCGTGTGTCAACAATCGGCTGGGAGGAGATGACTCTCTAAGCTAAATTCGATACAGCTAATAATAGCGAAGCCAAAGATGTTGAAGAAGAGGTGTGCAACCCCTCCTGCAGTCCCTTCACTACCATCACAATAACTCATTCTCAGTCGGCCGATGCAATATGTCAAACAATTTTTGTCGATAAGGACGTGACCAAGCCGAAATAAGACGCCTCTCGCAAAGACATGGCAGTGCAAGCTGAAGTGGGAATCGGGCAGTCCACACTCCCGATGGAGCTGGAGAGCCGTTTTCCTAATTCGGTGATGAAAGAGCCGACTCCTGCCAGAGTAGCTGATGAATCCTATGAAGTGGGCACTGGAAGGAACCCACCACCAGAACAATCTATGCTCTGGCTGTCCCCTGAACTACAAACTACCGAAGAGGTCAGAGGGCAAAATGATAATACTGTCGAAGTCCTTGAACTCGATGATAGTAATGATGCTCAAGATTTCATTGGCCTTCAACCCGCACCTTCGAAAATTGAGGACGGGGGGCAGGCCATAGTTGATGAACTGCTAGAAGTTAACCTGGGGAGTAAAGATGACCCCAGACCTATCTTCCTTAGCGCTCAACTTTCCTTAACCGAGCGTGGGCAATATGTCCAATTACTTCAATAATTCTGGGACTATTTCACCTGGAGTTATAAAGAAATGCCCGGGTTTAGCCCTGCAGTTGCCCAACATGAACTAGCGATTTACCCTGACGTGGAGCCGGTGAAGCAGTCACCATGGCGCATGAGACCAGAGCTCATCACTCAGATATGCAAAGAAGTTGACAAGCTTATTGAGGTGGGCTTCGTTGAAGAAAAGCAATACACTACATGGCTAGCCAACATGGTGCCCGTCAAAAAGAAGAATTGTCAGATTTGGATATGTGTGGATTTTCATGATCTAAATAAAGCTTGCCCAAAAGATGACTTCCTGGTTATGATAATAGAAGTTGTGATAAGTGCTACAACTGGCCATGAGGCCCTTTCCTTTATGGATGGTTCATCTAGCTACAATCAGATATGGGTCGCGGAGCATGACTACATTCATACTGCTTTCCATACCCCAAGGGTATCTACCATTATAAAAGGATGCCTTTCGGGCTAAAGAATGCTGGCGCAACCTACCAACGGGCGATGACCAGAATTTTTGATGAATTGCTCTACCACAAAGTCGAATTCTACATTGATGACTTAGTGGTTAAGACCAGAAGGAGGGAGGATCACTTGCAAGATCTTCGAATAATATTTCAACAGCTCAGACAGCATGAGCTAAAGATGAACCCATTAAAATGCGCCTTCGGGGTCTCCAGCGGTAGATTTCTGGGTTTTATTGTAAGGCAACGGGGAATTGAAATAGACCCCGCAAAGATTAAAGCCATTCAGAAAGTTGCCTCGGCCAAGGAACCTCTCCGAGCTGCAGTCGCTCCAAGGTCGACTGGCCTATATCCGATGATTCATATCGAATCTATCTGAAAGATGCCACCCTTTTCACAAATTGATGATGAAAGATGTCCCGTTTTATTGGGATGATGAATGTCAGGCAGCATTTGAAAAGTTGAAGGAATATCACAAGACCCCTCTTGTGCTCGGTGCGCCAGTAAAAGGGCGGCCGCTGATCTTGTACATAGCAGCCACGCATCATTCTCTGGGGGCGATGTTGGCCCAAAATGATGATGAAGAAAAGGAGCAGGCGCTCTACTATCTCAGTAGAAGATTGGTGAGGATCGAAGAAAAATATTCTTACATTGAGAGGATTTACCTGGCGCTGGTCTTCGCGGTTAAGAAGCTTCGACACTATATGTTGTCGCATGAAATTAAGTTGATCTCCAAGGTAGATTCATTGAAATATATATTATCTCAGCCAGCACTGAAGGGCCATCTGGGAAAATGGGCCGTCATACTTATGGAGTTTGATATCTCCTATGTGCCGCAGAAAGCCATCGAGGGACAGGCTATTGCAGATTTCTTTGCTGCACACCCAATACCTGAGGATTCTTTATTACAAGCGGAGCTGCCTGAAGATGAAACACTAGAAGCAAACCAGGTGCAGTCCACACTGTGGCAACTGTATTTCGATGGGGCCTCCAGAATTGACACTACGGCCAGTGGACCCAGCAGAGTTAGAGCCGGTGCAGGGATGGTCCTGAAATCTCCAGAGGGGGAGGTCGTGCACACCTCCTGTTCAGTAACCAAGCCTTGCACAAACAACGAGGTAGAATATGAGGCTTTGATTATCGGCCTGCAAATTGCCCTATCCATGGGAATTTGAATGTTGGAAGTCTACGAGGATTCCCTGCGAATTGTTAAACAAGTCGAAGGAGAGTTCGATGTCCGAAAGCAAGAACTCCTCCCCTATCACCAGTTGGTGCGATGCCTGAAGGCAAAATTCTATTTCATCCAGATAAAGCACATCAACTGAGGATAGAATTCTCAGGCAGACGCCCTCGCAAAGCTAGCTAGTTCCCTAGCAGTCCCGCCAGATGAGAGCCTGAATGTGACCGTCATCAATAGGCGGCAAGTACCGAGTGTGATGGATATCCTAGTTACAGGAGAAGAAAATGAAGTTGTGACTGTAGAAGAAACTCGACAACCTGATTGGCGGGAGCATCTGCTACAATGGTTTCAATGCCAGTAGTTGCCGAAAAGAAAGAATAGAGAATGAAGTTAATAAGAATCAAAGATTCTTACAAAATGAGAAACGAGACTTTGTTATGAATAATGGTAGATGCTAGAAATAAAATCTTGCTGCGTTGCTTGTCCACCAAGGAAGCTTTGCAAGTCATGCATGAGGTGCATGTCGGGTCAGCTAGAGCACATCAGGCCGGTCCGAAAATGAAAATTGAGATAAAGAAACTGGGATACTATTGGCGCCACTACATCCCACCATCCCAAGTTGGCCGTTCGCTCAATGGGGCACAGATGTGGTGGGTTCTCTGCCATCCTCCTCCTCTGGATGCAAGTACATCTTGGCAGCCATAGACTACTTCTCCAGATGGGCAGAAGCGGTGGCGTTAAGAGAAGTAACGATGGAGCTGGTCGCCAGGTTCTTCTACCATAATATAATATTCCGCTTTGGGGTTCCCAGTCGAATCATTTCTGACAATGGCAGCCATTTCAGGAACCAGAAGGTATACCAATTGGCTGATAAATATAAAATTGATTGGAGTACTTCGTCTCCCTAAAACCCTCAAGCTAATGAGCTTGCAGAAGCTTTCAATAAAGCGCTGTGCACCTTGCTGGCAAAAATCGTTAACTCTAGTAAAAGAGATTGGGGAGAAAAGATGTACGAAGCACTTTGGGCTTATCGTACAGTTTTTAAAACCCCAACTAGTTGCTCACCATTCTCCCTCGTGTACGGGTCAGAAGCGATGGTACTAATTGAATTGGAAGTCCCATCACTGTGGGCCTTCATTCAGCATGGTCCAGTTGGCAATGAACAAGCCAATATGGAAAGAAGATTGGAGGAGCTTGCCGATTTGGAAGAAAAGAGACTCCGGGCACAATAAAATATTCAGCTATACCAATCTCGCATGGCCCGTGCTTTTGACAAGCTGGTTAAAGAGCGAGAATTCAAGAAAGGCGACCTTGTTATGGTCAAAAGAAGAGAAGTGATGGTGGCCAACCCCAAGGGAAAACTGACTGAAAATTGGGTAGGCCCATATGTTGTCAACCAGGTCTACGAAGGAGGCGCTTACATCCTTGTAGATCACAAGGTCACAGTCCAGTTCTCCCCTCTCAACGGGAGGCATATGAAGCTATATCGGGCAGTTACACCAACGCCTGAAGACTAAAACACCCAGGGCCCAACCATAGTCCCACCGGGTCATAATGCCTCCAATGGACCTTACGTCCGTCTGGGTAAAGAAAACCTCTTCTTTGCTCGGGCATTAACCTCATGCCCATGAATCTTACTCCTATGGCCTCCAACGGACCTTACGTCTGTCTGGAAGAAGAAAACCCTCTCTTTGCTTGGGCATTAAACCCATGCCCGTGAACACTATTTAAAAGGCATCCAACAGACCTTTCGTCTGTATGGATGAAGAGAACCCTGCCATGAATACTACCCCCACAAATGCCCTCGGTGGACCTTACGCCCGTGAGGGTAAAGAAAACTCTTTCCTTTGCACAGGCATTAAGCGCATGCTTGTGAATACACATCCTGGCGGCAACGGGCTTCGTGCCCTAGCCAACTTATACATCATATTGCCATTACGAGCCTTACGCCCGAATCGGCATCAACTCTATCCTTTGTGTTGGCATTCATCCTTACCAATGAATAAACCCCTTTTTCGGCATAAGGCTTCGTGCCCTAGCCGTCTGCTTATGCACAATGATTGCCATTGCGGGCCTTACGCCCGAATCGGCGAAATTTCTATTCCTTGCCTTGGCATTCATCCTTGCCAATGAATAAACCCTGCTTTGGCGCAAGGCTTCGTGCCCTAGCCAACTATGTCCGCAATGTTGCCATTGCAGGCCTTACGCCCGAATTAGCGGATATTCTCCCCTTTACGTTGGCATTCATCCTGGCCAACGAACAAACTCCTTTTCGATGCATGCTTGCGTGCCCTAGCCAACTATATATACACAATATTGCCATTACGGGCTTTACACTCGAATCAGCGCTAATTCTATCCCTTGCCTTGGCATTTGATCTTGTCAACGAATAAACCCCTTTTCGGGACAAGGCTTTGTGCCCTAGCCATTCACATATACACAGTACTACCATTATGGGCCTTATGCTCGAATCGACACTAATTTTATCCCTTGCGTTGGCATTTGATCTTGTCAACGAATAAGCCCATTTTCGGTGCAAGGCTTCGTGCCCTAGCCATTCACATATACACAGTACTGCCATTGCGGTCCTTACGCTCGAATCGGCGCTAATTCTATCCCTTGCGTTGGCATTTGATCTTGTCAACGAATAAACCCTTCTTCGGCGCAAGTCTTCATGCCCTAGCCATTCATATATACATAATGTTGCCATTGTAGGCCTTACACCAGAATCGGCACTAATTCCATCTCTTGCGTTGGCAACCGTCTTTGCCAATGGATAAAACCTCTATCGGCAAAAGACTCTGTGTCCGAGCCGATAATCACCTATTGTTCTCAGCTGTCATCTTAAAAAAATGGGGCTTGAAATAGAGGTGCCCCGCCAGACTTGTTCCTTCATTAGGACAAGGGTAAAAAGGTGATAACCCAGCTGTGGCGAAAACCCGAAAGGGTGTTGCAGGTAAAATCGGGTACCCCGCCACGTGAAAACCCGAAAGGGCACGTGGGCAAAAGCAAGAGGGGGCCGATGCCGGTGAAAACTTGAAATGGGCGCTTATATCGGTAATGTGGTTAAAAAAAGAAAATAAAAATAAAAATGCTTTCTTTCAAGACCTCCTCATAAGTGGGACGTCTCTATATGCCCCACCGGAAACAAACCACCCATATGACAAAGTCCAACTGGAAGAGGCCTTCCGCCTATTCAGGTAATAAAACCATTTCTTGCTTCGACATTTAACCAAATGTCGATGAATAACTCTACCCTGATCGTCATTGTTGACAGCCATTTTTTTTCCTATGAGTTGAGTCATTCCTCTTACCATCATTTATTGATGCCTCGAGTTATCCGTTACTCATTGGGCTATTTTCAGGCATGCTTTTGGGCTTATTTTATGGGTACCTCCCTCCCTGGCTTGGTCTGCTCTTAAGTTAGGGCTTAATGGGCCTTGGTTTCACTCGGTTTTGGGCTTATTTATCTCATTTTATCAAATTCAAATGCCCAGGCTTTACGCGGTCTCACGACCGGCTGTTCCGTCCATGAGCGGTCTTACTTGAACCGTTTACAAATTTATTGGACATTTATTTGATTTTCTAAATTTCCACCGATAAGCCTTCGCACGGTCCACGTTCAGCCGTTTAATACATTGAACGGCTTGTTTGAGATTGTTCAATCTCAGATAATTATCTATTTGTCCTATTTTCTGGATTTATCGCTGACAGGTTTAAACAGCCAAGAATTTGACCGTTCTGTTCACTGAGTGGTCTAGCAATAAAACGTTTTATCCTCAAGAGTCCAACGCCGTTATGCTCGGTCTGTTCGATGGATAAGTGGATGATTTCTAATTTTAATTATTTATCACCGACAGCATTGGACGGTCTAGTAATGGACCGTTTAATAGATTGGGCGGTCTATCGAGAGACCGCGTACACGCTCGAACCCTGTGGATTGAATGGGTTTTCTCTCTCCATCCGTGGCTAAACCCTTAAACTTTTCCCACCATTTTCTCCGAGGTTTCTCAACCAAATGAGATACCGTTCAATCTTGGTGGGAGATAAATCAATTCTCTACAAATTATCTTTTGATATCTCCACCTAATTTTCACTGAAAACCCTAATTTCGGGGCAAAGTTTATGGGCTCTATAAATAGGACCCTTAGTCCAGGCTTTGAAAGGGGAGAGATCTAAGGTCGACGGCGAAGCTCTGTCGAACTTTCGAGCGACCTACAGTCAGGGAGGGAGGCCTTCTACGTCCACTCAGGCCTCCGGTTCAGGGAGTATTCATTATTTTTGTGTCTTTGTTTTAATAGTCGCACCATCCTTTTCATCATTGCATACATCGTTTTCTTCGCTCTTCTCCCACATTTTTCACTCTTGCACGTCATATACACACCCTCCTATTGTTTTCCACGCCCCGAGGGGTTTAAAAACTCCCAGGTATCTGCCATTCCGATTTATTATGTTTATTTTTATTTGTTCTTATAGTTACTACACTTCACAGTTCTGATCTTGGGTTTTCTTCTCTGTTTTCCATTGTGTTTTGCAGGTCAGCATCGTACTACCACGAGGCCCATCCCCTCTGGCCGGTTGGAAGGGGTGGAGGATCAGGTCCTACAACTTCGGAGTCTGGCGCTTTGAACGGTCTTCTTCCGTCCGTTTCTAGATCGGAGCGGTCCGTCAAGAACCATTCAGAACCTGCGCGTGGGCCTTTTCAAACCGTCCTGTCGCCAGATTGGTCTCCATCCCACATCCTTTTCAGCGCTGTGAACGGTCTATCGAGTGAGACCGCTCATCCACTAAACGGCTCCACTAGGACCGTGTACTGCTGTCAGCGCTGAACATCAGGCGAGTGCTTTCTCCCCTTTTCCAAGGTACGTCATACTCCTCGGTACTTCGTGTCTTATGGCGATCACGATCACATACACACCCCTCCACACTTTCTTTACTTTCTTTCCTTTGTTTGGTTTAGCATTACATTTTTTTTATTTTGAAAAAGGGAAGGTAAGGAAGGAGAAAAGGAGGGGAAAACATGTCAACATCCCATTTTTTGGCGATCACGGTGGGACTCCTAGTGCCCATCGTGCTATAGTTTTGCTGATCTGTGTTTTGTGCTTGGTTAGGGTTTTGCTTGAGCTGTTTCAGGTTGCTATTTCATCCACCTCAGTTTCTATCCCCGGAAGTGTACGTGGTTCCTTCGTAACCGCTCAGTCATCTCCACGGTCAGACGATAGAGTGTCCCGTTCCAGGCTCAGGTACGCTGCTGTTCTTTTATGTCTCGCTGCTATTCACTGCGTGATTTGACTTTGGCCATTCTTCTGTTTCCACGGTCATCTTTTGGACCGTGCATTTTCATCTCACGAGTGGTTGCCTTGTACGAGCCTGATAGTTTCAGCGGTCTCTCCACGACCGTTCATTCATTCCCACAGTATGTCAGAAGGCCGTTCACTCCTGCTGGCTCAGGTACGTTACTCTCTTTCATACGTCTGTGAGTTTACTGATTCTGAAACGGTCTGTTTAGGGCCGTTCTGCAGATTGCATGTTCTATCGCTAGACCGCCAAGTGTCCTTAGGTACGCGTTTATTTGAGTTCATCTCAGTTCTGTGTCTTTTGTTATTTTTACTACTCCCTGCTGTTACACGGTCCTGCCAGGGCCGCTTACCTCCCTGGGTAGTCTCCCATTAGACCGCGTTTCCTTGCTACAGTGCACCCGTGAGTGCCATTTGGATCATCACTTTACATCATTTCATATTCGTTTGGGTGCTATTCTGATCTCCCTTGGTTATCACTTAATTTTGCATGATCCTTGCCATTGCTTATTATATTTGATTGGTCATTGTTTGTTAGATTTAGGATAGATTTTGCATGCACTCTGGTGCGCATAGGATTCATTCATACTTTTCCATACTAGTTGCATTCCTAACTAGGTAGGGAATCCTCTCGTCTCCATATTCCTTGGAGCCAACTAGGCGACCTTACCCGGGACCTCCGTAAGCCCACGCCAGCTGTGGATTCCCACATGGACACCGGACAGGTTGTACCTTGCCACACCAATCTAGGGTTGCATACGTGAGAGAGAGAGAGTCCCCTTAGAGTCAACCCAGTTGTCCATTCCACCCCTTGTTAGGTACCTTTGTTGTGGGGAAAATTGCCATTTTAATTAATCCACTAAGGTTCCAAAGGGAGAATTTCTCAAAACTTGCCACGCATCATTTAACTTGGTTGGTCAATTGATTGCCTCTTCTCTCCTCACTTGTGGTGTGCATTTGTTTGATTGGTTGTTTAGAAGTTCATTAGGTTTGTTCTTTTGTGTTAGTCTCCGTTGCATGTGGAGTTGCTTCACACCCTCAGGATCATCTCCTAGGGGTAGCTCTCATTTCTATTCCTACTTCAATCCGTTGTACGATTCATCACCCACTATGTCGTCCTACAACTTCTCACATTCCGATGAGGATTCTCTCCCTCAGGGGCTTCTGGAGGACCCGCTAGGGTCGCCCGCGTGCAGGGAGGAGAGGGGACCGCCCCTCCCCTTCCAACCATTGTTGTTGAGGGTACTCAACCCTCCCTTCCTTATTCCTCTTCCCAGAATTCGGCCAATCAAATTCTTAACATGATGGCCCATCTTGATCCGACTCAGCTTCACCTTATTCAGCAAGCTCTGCAGGGGGCGGATGCCCCATCTTCAGTTCGTTCTTATGGCACGTCTGCTGCCGCCACTACATCTCCTATTATTAGGTCAGGGGCCGTTTCCGCTGTGCCCATCGATCTCACTCCAGTTCACCCTCGGACCCTCCGATTCTCTAGCGTGGAGATGGGCCAGGCCTCCACCTCGGCCCAACAGCCTCTTGACAATGGGAAGACCCAGATCCCCTCTAGTTCTTATGTTGATCCTTACACCATTGTCTCTCTAGCGCCGCAGGCCCTTGTGGCCCTGGCTGATTTCATTCATCTGCAACCAGGGGCCGCCCAGTTGGCTCACGTGGATATGGGCCCTTCCTTGGCCCATTATGAAGTCCTGTGATTAAATGGCACCTAAGAGGGTGGTGAATTGGGTATCAAAAATTTTCCGAACTAATACTAAATAAAAAACATGTCTTAAGAGCAGGCAACCAACAAGTAGAGATCTAATGGAAAACAAAATGAATATGGATAAATCAACCCCTACAGCAGTTCTTTGGTACTAGGCAGAGTCCGAGAATCCAAAGATTCTCTCACACAAGATATTTTCCTCCCGACAGGACTGACCTTGTCGATCAGTATTCACCTTTTAATATACCAGAGATCTCCCGTAAAAAGGTTAATGAATCTAGATCTAAATACAAGAACCTAGATGGTAATACGATATGTAAAAGAACAAGAGCAGAAAGGAGGTAGAAGATATGGATCAAACCACTCAAGAGACAGTGATTTTTAGGTGGTTCGGATGCAACGACTACAACCTACGTCCACCCCTCACACACGGTGAGGATTCACACACTATCTTGTAGGAAATTACAAGATCAACACCACACCACACACACGTGAAGAGTATAAAACTCCCACGAAAGTGCAAGAGCACGGACACACGAGAACATTGAAGAACAACGAAGAACTCACACACACACGTATCTGTCAAGATCCACACACACACAAGTGATTGAAGATTAGAAGAAAATACAACTCAGCTCAAACACGAATGGAAAACGGAGAATAGAAAAATAAAGACACAAAACAAGCTCCCCTTTAAATAGAAAAATAAAGACACAAAACAAGCTCCCCTTTAATGGATGAAAGTAGTATAGAATGAAGCTTGCTCCCAACTTGATCTCCACTTGATTTGGATGCAGATTTCCACTTGAAAACTTCAGCTCCTGGATGAAGACTATCCCATGAATCACTGTTCACGTGAATAGTATTGGCACCATCTTCCTTGATAGCCTCCCCTTGTTCTTCCTTGAAAAGCCTTAGGGTTTATGACCCCAATGAGATCTTTTATAGATCTTGGAAGGTCAGGAGACAAGTCCCCAGACCAGATCCATAAATCACTTCTTGACTGAGACCAATGGGCTTAAACAAATGGGAGAAACACCCTCTTCTTGAGCTTGAACCAGAAAGTCAAAAAGGGCTGCCTCGGGGATTCCGGTCGACCAGAAATATGTGGGCGGTCGACCGAAACCTATAAATATTGACATTTTTCATTTCTGGGAAATCCAGTGGACCGGCCACTACCCACTGGTCGACCAAAACATGTAAATTTTGAATTTCTTCATTTCTGGAAAATCTTGTCGACCGGCCCCTAGGGTGTTGGTCGACCGGAATCGCCCAGTCCTACAAAATTGATTTGTTAGCCTAGTGAAATTTATCAAAGTGCCAATGGCTTTAAGTGAAAGACTGTTTCATGCATTTGCGGTTTGTTTTTACATAATTAACACAGTTTGAAACACATTGATTCAAATTAAAACTTATGAGTTTTCCACAGAATATATAAACTCAAACTTGAACCCCCTTGACTCATGTTTTGAATCCTTTGACACGGGCTAAGATAAAACCTTAACTCTGAGTTTTGTTATCATCAAAATCATTCAAGGAGACTGAACACATTATCCATCTTATGGGCTTCCCCCTCAGTCAATTTATCCTTCAGCTCCATACTCTGGTTCTATTTTTCCTGCTGTGTCTCCTCCTTCCCGAGAACGGGAACTTCTCGACAAATAGGCTGCCATGTAGCAGTAGATTGACCTAATCCACAAGCGGGTCGGCCCGCAGTCTCTTGATGATGTCCCTATTCTTAACTTCCAGGACATTCGCTTACCACCTCAGTCGGAGCTCCCTACATATCGAAAGTACGATGGGAATGGCAACCCGTTCATTCACATCAGGGAGTTTTTGTATGAATCGGCACAATTTCAGCATGATGACTGCCTTATGGCGTATCTCTTTCCACGGTCATTGGATGGGGTGGCGTTAGAGTGGTTTTATACATTACCTTTGGAGGAGGCAGAAAGCTTCAAAGTGGTCAAAGAGAAGTTCATAACAAGATTCCAAGACCGGGTGGGCCCAGAGTATTCCTTCACCGATTTAGTAGCAGAGTAGATGAAGCCAGGTGAGGACTTCGCTACTTATGTAGATAGATGTAGGCAGATGGCCTCACGTGTGCCCGGGCAGATCTCGGAAGAGGACAAGGTTAAAATGTTGATATCAAATGCAACCCCTACGTTCCGGAACATTCTGGCAATGAACGATATATCAAACATGCACCAGTTGTACAGTCGGGCCCGGTTTATCCAGACCCAGTGCAAAGACTCCCCCATTCATTCCTTATTTGAGGCCCAGAAATCCAAAACCACCAGAAAGTCCCACGGCCCAGTTACTGAGGGAGTACAAACCAACGAGTAGGTACAGGTTGTTCAGTTCCCTAACCAATCCGCTCCACCCCATTTCTAGTAACCTCCACATAACCCCCAGTTCCCCGCTCCGCAAGCTCCCCGACCTTCTTTTCCAACTCCTCAACAACCACAATAACAACCACCACCACCACCACCACAACAGCCTCAACAGCCACCCTAGTACCTCAACGTCCCTCCTCTTTTGGTTATGGGCCTGCTCGACCGGGTCTGAAAAGTGCCCATTATCCTCCACTTCCAGAAACCTTGCAGAACGTCAAAACTGGAACCTGACGGCTGATCAATCTCGATATTGCATATATCATCGGCAGCCCGGGGACACTATAGACAGATGCTTCCAATTCAGAGACTTAGTGTATGATTTGCATGAGGGGCAAAGGATTGACTGGGCCCAACTGCACAAATTGATAGAAGATATCAAAGAGAAGAGAAGACATGCAAGGCTGCAGTAGGTGGCGCCACAGCAGCAGCAGTTTTAGCAACCCCAACCTCAACCTCAACAGCAGCAACAACCACCTGAACTCGGGATTCACCAAAATCCCATGCCAAACCACCAGCCCGCTCCGCAACAACAGCCGATGGCACCGGCTCAAGTAAATGTTGTTCACCGCCCATCCCCTAATGCTGGGTGGTCTTTTGACGATGAAACCCCCGCTCATCTTATGGCCTTCCACCACGCATACGCCAACTCCCCTGCGCCTTCTGTTCCTTCCATCCTCCGGCCCACCACCTTGACCGCTCCACCCTCCATTCCCTCCAGGTCACCTATCGCCCCTGCCACATTCCCCACCATCCCGCCAATCCTTTCACCAACACCCGCCATACCCTCCATCGTTATCCCTCCACTCAACCCTCACTAATCACCAGTCCACTAGGGCTCGCCAGACCATCCTCCGCCATTCTCACCCCCATTTCTCCCCCTTCCACTCATCCCACTGGGCCAATTGGGAGTCCATCTGAGGCCGTGCCGGCACGACATTGCGCCCTCCGGAGCGGGCGTTTATTTCATAGAAGTTACCCCTCCACTGGTGCACCTGCACCCAACCCTCAAATTCCTTCCTCAATAGTTGAAGCAGAAGAAGCTGACCCTGTGCCTGGCACGAAGTATGATCTGTTACAGCACTTGGACTGGATGCCGTCCAAGATTTCAGTCCTGGAGTTAATTAAAAGGTCCACGCTACACCAAGATGCCCTGAGGGCTTTCCTGCAAAAAGTTATGGTTAGCGAGGACGTGGCGGTAGACAGTTTGCCGTTGGTGTTGGCCACTATCACAAAGGGGCCATCTATTTCATTTTCGGAATCAGAGCTAGCACCCCTAGAGGCATGTCAGATGCCACTATGCATTACAATTTCTTTGAATAAGGTGGCTATTGATGCGGCTCTATTGGACACTGGAGCTTCTATTAATGTGTGTCCGTTGAGCACGTTGCGTGCCCGCAACATATCTGAAGACATGCTGCGCCCGACACCGACAACCATTGCAGCGTGCGATAACTCCAGGAGAGCTTGTTACGGGGTCGTGACGGTTCAGGCCGCGCTAGGGCCTTTGCAGATGGACGTGAAATTCTATGTGCTGGACATAGACCTAATGTTTAAGGCTATTCTGGGTCGTCCATGGATTGATAGTTTGAATGCAGTACCCTCGACTGCCCACCAATGCCTCAAGTTCCCATTCTGGGGGCGGGTGGTCAAGGTGAAGAGTGTTTCCACGGTCCAGACCGTTGATGCAATTGCTGAGAAGATTTTGCCTACATTATGGCCAAGCAACAAGCCAGTATTATCTGTGATGGACTTGAACTTCCCATGGACATATGCATCACACAAGCTCGCCACTGCACCAGTAAATGTTAAAATCAAGTCCAAGATTAGAGATTCAAAAGGGTGGCACATGATCCTTAAGCTAGGCTATCAGCCGGGCATGGGCCTCGGTGCGCAGTTGTAGGGGCGGACTACGCTCGTCCCTAGGGGCAGAAAGGTGAGCCGAAGGGGCCTTGGCTACTGAGAGTCTGCACTGTCAATTCTGGGAGACTCCGGGCCGCTAACATGGGATTATCGCCAGCATTTCGTGAAAGGCCCATTGCAGCTAGGCACCTTGGAGAAGCCGCCGCCCGGTGTTGATGAGAAGACCGATGCCGTTCATGCTGTTGTTAACCCACCGTCGCCACTGGAGGGGTTGGTGGGCGATATGGATGACTTTTGCAGCTATTTTGAGAAGATGTTCTGTGAAGAAGAAGCTTGTCCGAAAAAGATGGAGATGCAGCTGGTGAAGCATTCTCTGATGGAG
Source organism: Amorphophallus konjac (assembly GCA_022559845.1). Classification (NCBI taxonomy): domain Eukaryota; kingdom Viridiplantae; phylum Streptophyta; class Magnoliopsida; order Alismatales; family Araceae; genus Amorphophallus; species Amorphophallus konjac. The sequence continues at coordinate 79,707,351 of CM040119.1, read as the reverse complement.
CCAATTTACCGGAGACCGCAGAAAATGGGGAGCTCCATCACTACTTTTTCTTTGTCCCCATCCCGCCTTGCCTCCTTGTTTCAGCAATTCGGCTTTATTCTCCATTCCCCTCCGATTATGGTCGACCAGTACTTTACGGAAAGACCACTTGAAATTCTATTTGTTCCTTGTACTTGTGGGAAGTGCCCACGTCTTGATTTGTCCACCATGTGGACCCCCACCAATAATCTCGATGAAATGTGGTTTTCATCTTCCGACCCCTTTTTCGATTGTCTCTTCCCCTCTCTATTTCCCATGCAACTTCCTCCTCCTCCTTCCTCCTCTAGTCCCTCTTACTTTATGATTTCCTCCGACCTCCAAAAAAAATGCCAATTTCAAAATGGAGTTTTCAAAGGAGGATTACGCTATGTTCTGTCCATCTTCAGGGGCATGAGACCCCTGATTCTTTCCCTGTAGATTTCTTATCCCCTAGGTTAGATGTACAGTCTGTAGAGTCCCCTAAGTTGGTAGTGCCAGTTGGGGTAGAGTCTAGCTCTAGTGTTGACAGCCCATCCATGTCTACGGCGCACCCTGTGATGCGTCATTCTAAATCTATTCCAGATAGGTTTTTTCAAGATTTAGCCCAGAGATGTCATGCCCTTCTCAAATGTCCTGAGTTTGTAGAGACTGTAATTGTTCTAGAGGATGATGAGGAAGTAGAACGGGTGTGGAGCAATGACAGATTAGGTGTATATGAAATCATTGATGAGAAGGACCCAGCCGATGATGAGGGAAGCAATGTGGATGACACTGCCGATCTGTATTCACAAGGTTTAAAGAGATTTGACGAACCAAAATCGGTAGTGGATGAACCCACAAAAGAGATCAATCTTGGAACTGAAGAGGACCCCAGGCCCACAATCATTTCCGCTAATCTCCCTCCTCAGGTTGAAGAGGAGCTAATGAAGGTTTTGAGGGAATATAGCGATTCATTTACCTGGTCCTATGAGGACATGCCGGGTCTTGACCCCACTCTTGTTGAACATAGACTTATCCTTAAGCCAGGGGCAACACTCGTTAAACAAAGATCACGAAGATTCCACCCTCAAATGGTCTTAAGGATAAAGGAAGAGGTTGATAAATTACACAAGGCCAAGGTCATTAGAGTTGTATTATATCCTCAATGGGTGGCGAACATAGTCCCGGTGATGAAAAAGGATGGAAATTTTTGAATCTGTATTTATTTCAGGGACTTAAATAAAGCATATCCAAAGGATGATTTCCCGCTTCCTCACATCGACGTGTTGGTAGATAACACTGCTGGGTATGAAGCCCTCTCATTTATGGATGGGTATTCTGGTTATAATCAAATCCGTCTTGCTCCCGAGGACCAAGAGAAGACCTCATTCACCACGCCCTGGGGCACATACTTCTATGTTGTCATGCCATTTGGATTGAAGAATGCATGTGCCACGTATTAATGGGCAATGATGGCCATCTTCCACGACATGATACATGTGTATATGGAGGCCTACGTGGATGATATCCTTGTGAAATCAGGTCCAAAGATGAACACCCCGTCTGTCACGCCCCGAGCGCGGAAGATACCCGGAGATGCGCGACGTGTCTATATCAATCATGTCAATCAGAGTGGTCATGTATTCGACACAAAGACAGAGATGCGCAAAATAGCAAGATAACCCAATCCTTTATTTCATAATGGATAGACTATTACAAATCCAATACTCTGTTAAATAAAAAGGAAAAGAATACATAGTTGACTCAAGAAACTTTGGAAAAGACTAGACGACACTTGTAGAAGCTCTATCACTTTCACTCTTGACCATTCCCATCCGATTGACTTCCATCGTCGTCGGACTTACCTGAAAAGTAAAAGGGACAAACGGAATGAGCGAACGCTCAGTAGGAAATTATATCTCAAGTACTAGCAAGTGGTTTAAGTAATTACATTTTCATGGATGCAATAAAGCTATGCATGCTCGCATGAAACGACAAGATGGAGAGAATGTAATATCAAGAAAATAAGATGAACTTAGTCATGAACTTCCAACAAGATAACAAGTTTATTCGAGATATTCAAGCAAGTACATTTAACAAGTCATGTCAAGAACTTTGGCTATCATGTATCAAGCAAGTAAATTACCCTCTTTCGGGCCACGCATTTCATTTCATGTCAAGTACGAGTCAAGTACAAGATGTGTGTGGAATGTCCAATCAAGCAAGTCAAGTACTCGGTATAATGCCAGATACCTTATCATTTTAACTCCCATGGGCACAAGTACTTTCGGGTGCTCCTCCCAGGACCAGATCGGGCCCTATATGCGCAGGCATTTATCATGTGTTTTGACATCCACTCTTGTTTATATAGCCAATATAGAATTTCAATAATCAAGCTTGTAGATACGTATGACAACTTTGATAGAATAGAGTCCAAAATATGACAAAGGACATAGAATGGCGATAATAACGGTATAAACACGAGTTCGATAAAACTAGGTAGAATATGGTTCCCTTAACTTAGGTACCATGACAAATCAATATGGACATTCTTTATATAGAATTGAGGTCCACATGAACATTAGATCAAGCAAGATACCCTCATTCTTATCATAGAATTGGGGTTTACAAGAATGACACGATATGGCATGATATCATCATCCCATCAAGAATTTCTTATGATATACTCTTTGTATAATCATAAGGGCCGGTATACCATGTTTCTTTAGATTGACATGGCAAGGATCGTGTAATGGGTTTTTAGGGTACAACCAGCTCAGTCGGCCTTGAGGGAATCCAAGGCTACGAGGAGTCTTACGGAGGTCTCTATGACTAACTCGCTAGTCCAAAGGAACGGAATGTCCAATGGAGAGCTTGTATGTCAATGAGAGTTGAGTGTGATCGATAAATCAACATGAAACGTGGGACTATACTCACGGAGTGGAGAATAGTGCCGATATATATATATATATGTATAATATGAAACCATCGGTAATAGAATCAGGATAAAATCAGCTTACAGTAAAATAACGACTTAAGTAAAGTCGTGTATTGAATAATTAACGCCTAACAGAAGGGCGTTTACATGTATTGCCAATTTGCAGAATTTCCATTATTTCATTAATTTATCAAAAACACGCCTTTCCTGGGGGCGTTTCTTCAAAGTTGACGACTGCAGAGGCAGGCGTCTCATCATTTACATATTCGACAGGATATAATTATTCTCAGAAATTTATCAAAAACGCGCCCTTGGAAGGGGCGTTACTTTCTAATTCCATTTTACAGAATATGTGAATTTCAGGATTTTAGCAGATACACGCCCTAGGAAGGGGCGTTACTTTTCAGATTCACGCCTTGTACTGGGGCGTTAGAATATGGAAAACGACTTTGTCCAAGTCGTGAATTTCAAGGGATTTACGATATTTTAATAAATAATATTTCGAGAGACAGGAGACATGTCATGGCAGTAAAATTTAACAGGAATTCACAGAGTCATGCAAGATATTAAAAATCAATATTTCATATGTATTGTAATTTTTAAACAGGATCAATTATTAATCACATGCGATTCTTATGAAATTAACGCCTGCGTAGAGGGCGTCAAATATTAAATTGACGACCACTAGCATGGTCGTTTCTTTTAAATTAGCGCCCTAATCAAGGGCGTTTCTTTCAAAATATTTCAGAAAACGCATGAAAACTATAATAATCATATGCATGACATGCTTATATATATATATATCTTGCATTAATTTCATTTGGGCTACAGTAACTTGAGAAAACCTACCTTATGATAATTTGATGATTTGAACTGTGAGAAGAGGAGCTCTAGTTCTTCGGTCCTGTAATTCCTACGAGAACAGAAGAAGAAATATTAGTATTTCTTCATACTTCCTGACCGAAGGTAAAAGAAAGATTATTACCTTTGTTCTTCACAACCCCAATGTTTCTTCAACCTGGAAGAAGGAAGAAGTCGAATTAATGACCGTCCACCAAATCAAAAAGGGACAGAGGGAAGGAAGAGCTATTGCTCTGTAATTACCTTCAGGGAACTCGAACGCCAAATAGCGTTCACGGGTTCGAGCAGTAGATTATTTATAGGGTTATGGAAGTCCTATTAAAAGTAGTGTTTGATTGAGGGTAACATATCCCCAATAGAGTCCTTACTCTAATAGACACTTACTAGATTAGGTTAATCTTTCCCTGGATAAGCTCTGGGTTTGAACGAGTCACGAACTGAATTAACGCCTTTGGTCAGGGCGTGTATTCGTTAATTGACGCCTTACTTTAGGGCGTTTCTTAAAAAGCGCCTTGAAAAAGGGCGTTTCGTGTTTTAAAACACGCCCAAGATAGGGGCGTTTCTTTTACTTACCCATTTGGTCGCGTGAGAACTGACGACCGCATGTGTGGGCGTCCTTTCTTTAGTCACGCCATGTATAGAGGCGTTTCTTTATAAATTAACGCCTTAATAAGAGGCGTTATTTTTAATTTTGTTTTATTTCATCCAATTAACCCTATTCCTTTTATATATTACTTCTGTAATATATATGTTTTAATTCATTTCAATTATTCATTTATTAGGGTTGCTACACCCTCCCCCACTTAAAAGAATTTGGTCCCCAAATTCAATATATATATAATTATACATGCGGAGAGTGTAGGACATATACCTCTTAGAATAACTCGGGAAATCGTTTCTTCATAGATTCTTCGGTCTCCCATGTCGCTTCGCGTTCAGGATTCTTATTCCATTGCACCTTGATCATGGGAATAACCTTATTCCTTAGAGCTCGTATTTCTCGATCTAATATCTTCAAGGGCCTCTGTTCATATGTGAGATCTTTCTGGATCACCAGATCTCCATGCTCAATAATATGTGACGGATCGTGCACATACTTCTTCAACATAGATATGTGAAATACATTGTGTACCTCGGACAACTGAGGAGGCAACGCGATGCGATAAGCAACCTCGCCAACTCTTTCGAGTACCTCAAATGGTCCGATGAATCTTGGCGTAAGCTTGCCCTTAACACCAAATCTTCGTATGCCACGTCCAGGGGATATTTTAAGAAATACATGATCTCCGATTTGGAATTCAAGATCTCTTCTTCTTGTATCTGCATAAGTCTTTTGTCTGGTCTGAGCAACTTGTAATCTTTCTCTGATTACCTGTATCTTCTCAGTTGTATCCCTTACCATGTCTGGACCTAATAGTTGTTTCTCTCCAACTTCGTTCCAACATATGGGAGATCGGCAACTCCTTCCGTATAAGGCTTCGAAAGGTGCCATTTGGATACTAGCTTGGTAGCTATTATTATATGCAAATTCAACTAAAGGTAAGTGGTCATGCCAGCTTCCTCCAAAGTCAATAATGCATGCTCTCAGCATATCTTCAACAACTTGATTAGTTCGCTCGGTCTGACCATCCGTTTGTGGGTGAAAAGCAGTACTAAAGTTGAGCCTTGTCCCCAACGAATGTTGTAATCCCTTCCAAAAATGAGAAGTAAAACGGGGATCCCTATCAGACACGATTGAGACAGGAATTCCATGTATCCTGACTATTTCTTTAATGTATAGTGCAGCTAGCACATCAATCGACCATCGGCTTTTGATTGGCAAGAAATGTGCCGATTTAGTCAATCGGTCAATGATAACCCAGATTCCATCATGTCCTCCTTTAGATTTAGACAAACCCATGATGAAGTCCATACCAATATCCTCCCATTTCCACTTAGGAATATCTAGAGGATGTAGTTTTCCCGCAGGCTTTTGGTGTTCCGCCTTGACCTGTTGGCATGTGAGACAGCGTGATACATAGTCCGCTATTTCTCTTTTCATATTGGGCCACCAAAAGTTCCTCTTTACATCTTGGTACATTTTAGTTGATCCAGGATGAATAGTGTATCTTGATCTGTGAGCTTCATCTAAGATCTTCTTCTTTAATTCCGGACAATCGGGTATACAAGTTCTATCTTTGAACGATAATCTTCCATCAGAAGTTAGTTGAAAATCAGATTGTCCTTCTAATCTGCCTTTGATTTCTATTAACATAGGATCATCATCCTGAAGTGTTTGTATCTCAGATAACAAATCTGACTGTATGCTTACATGGGATAGTGTGACAAATTTGGATTCCGTGTCCAAGCTTATATTGAGCTCGGAGAATTGTTCAAGTAACCTCCATTCTTGTATCATACAATTTGCTATCTTTGCTCTCGGCTTTCGACTAAGGGCATCAGCCACATAATTACCCTTTCCGGGATGGTATTGTATACTGAAGTCGAAGTCCTTGAGATATTCTAGCCAACGTCTTTGTCTCATGTTCAGCTCCTTTTGTGAAAATAGATATTTGAGACTTTTGTGATCGGAGTATACAGTAAACTGTACCCCATAGAGATAGTGTCTCCATATCTTTAGGGCAAATACTACCGCGGCCAATTCCAAGTCATGGACGGGGTAATTCTCCTCATGCTTCTTCAGTTGACGAGAAGAGTATGCTATGACCTTCCCATGTTGCATTAGAACACATCCGAGGCCAATGCCAGAAGCATCAGTGTAGACCTCGAATTTCTCTCCTTCAATTGGTAGGGCTAAGACCGGAGCTGTGGTGAGATGATCCTTGAGAGTTTGGAAACTGCTTTCACATTCCTCACTCCATTCATATCGGATCTCCTTACGAGTTAATCTTGTAAGTGGTACGGCGATCTTAGAGAAATCTTTGATAAATCGCCGATAATAGCCTGCAAGACCTAAGAAACTTCTGATCTCGCTTGCATTAGTGGGTCTCTCCCAGTTTCTCACAGCTTCAACTTTTGACGGATCCACAGATAAACCGTCCTTGGATATGACATGTCCGAGAAAAGCCACTTCTTCAAGCCAGAACTCGCATTTGCTGAGTTTAGCATATAATTGATTTGTCCTCAAGACTTGCAATGCAATCCTCAAATGCTCTTCATGTTCTTCCTTAGTCTTAGAATATATCAATATATCATCGATGAAGACTACTATGAATTGATCCAAGTAAGGCCTGAATATGCTATTCATTAACTGCATAAAGGCAGCAGGGGCATTTGTTAGTCCAAAAGGCATAACAACAAATTCGTAATGGCCATACCTGCTTCTGAATGCGGTCTTGTGAATGTCATCATCCTTGATCCTTAATTGATGATATCCCGACCGGAGATCAATCTTGGAGAAATATTTGGATCCTGAAATCTGATCAAACAATTCATCGATTCTCGGCAGTGGATACTTGTTCTTGATAGTAAGATGATTCAACTGTCGATAGTCAATACACAATCTCATGGATCCATCCTTCTTCTTTACAAATAAGACTGGTGCTCCCCACGGGGAAGTACTTGGTCTAATAAACCCTTTTCGGATTAGTTCCATCAACTGCTCCTTCAACTCCTTGAGTTCAGCAGGGGACATTCTATATGGTGCCTTTGAAACCGGACCAGCACCAGGGACTAAGTCGATGGTAAAGGCCACATCTCTTTGCGGGGGTAATCCCGGCAATTCTTCCGGAAATACGTCTGGGAATTCTCGTACTACTTGAACGTCTTCTATCTTGGTTTCCTTAGCTTCTTTATTAGTGACAAAAGCAAGGAAGGATACACATCCTTTCCTGACGAGCTTGCTTGCTCGAAGAGCCGAAATAAGAGGGGATTTGCTTCGACTCTTAGGACTAGTATAAGTCAGTTCTGGAAATTCTTTGAAAACAATCTTGCTATTACGGCAATCAACCGTTGCCTGGTACTTAGATAACCAATCTGCTCCTAGTATAACATCATATTCTTTTAGATCTAAGCAGATAAGATCAATAGGAAAATTCTTTCCTCGAACCAACACCTCACAGTTTTGGTAATGATGCGTGATATCCGTCTCGTTTCCGAGAGGAGTAGACAACACTATTTTCATCCATTCTGGTTCTAGAGGTAATGGGTCAGCAAACTTCTTGGAAATAATGGAATGCGATGCACCCGTATCAAATAAGACATGTGCATATTTGGAACAAATTTTTAATGTACCTTCCACCAATCCGCCTTCTTCTTCTGGTTCGGTCTCTTGGATTGCATGAAGACGCGCGTTCCTTGTCACTGGGCGTTTACCCTCACCGTCTTGGTCATTCATTAATGGACAATCGGGAATCCGATGTTCACGACTCCCACAACGGAGACATGCTCCTAATTTCCTCCAGCATTCTTCTGTTTTGTGACCAGCCTTGTCACAATGCTTGCATACTACGTTTGAAGGGGTAGTGGTGATAGAGAAAGGCTTGGATTTCTTGTACTTCTGATCTTGAGAGGAAGAACCTCCATTATTGGGCCTCTTCTTAAAGTTGGGTTTAAAAGAACCCGAACTTGTGACTTGCTCCTTTTTGTCTTTCCCACGGATCCTATCAGATAGTTCCGTGGCATCTTCAAGCAACTGAGCTCGGCGCACTATTTCAGTATAAACTTGAATATCCATAGGCGCCAGTTGAGTAATGTAGTGGGGCCTAAGCCCATTAAGAAATCTACGGGCTTTCATCTTTTCCGTGCCAATTAAATGCTTAGCATATCTAGACAGTCTAGAGAACTGTGCTTCATAATCAGCCACCGATAAAGATCTTTGCTTTAATGCGGCAAATTCGGCGGCCTTCCTTTCCTGGACCCTATCAGAGAAATATTTGGCGTTGAAATATTCAACGAATTCACCCCATGTAACTTGAGTTGGGTCAATAGTAGCTTCAATCGACTCCCACCAGCATCTAGCATCCTTTTCTAACTGGAAAGTAGCTAATAAGACTTTGTCCTGATCCGTGCATTGCATGACACGGAATATACGTTCAATCTCCCGAACCCAATGCTCGGCATCGTCTGGATCGGTCGATCCCATGAACTTCGGGGGATTCATATTCTTGAATGCTTGGTGTAAGCTTCCAGCTCGTGGAGCACCACCTTGTGCTACCTGTTGTAGCACTTGGGTCATCCCTTGAAGGGTACGCTGCATGTTGCGCCATTGAGCACGTTCGGCAGCCATTATCCTACAATTACAATAGCTATGTTAGTATTATATCACTATGATCTTATAAAGGACTCATTGATCATTTAACCCTTGGTTCTACCCACTCTCACTTGGTTAAAGGTTTTGAAACCTATCCTTGGACTTGGGTTTCCTAGGAATTGAATACCTTAGGCTCTGATACCACAAAGACTGTCACGCCCCGAGCGCGGAAGATACCCGGAGATGCGCGACGTGTCTATATCAATCATGTCAATCAGAGTGGTCATGTATTCGACACAAAGACAGAGATGCGCAAAATAGCAAGATAACCCAATCCTTTATTTCATAATGGATAGACTATTACAAATCCAATACTCTGTTAAATAAAAAGGAAAAGAATACATAGTTGACTCAAGAAACTTTGGAAAAGACTAGACGACACTTGTAGAAGCTCTATCACTTTCACTCTTGACCATTCCCATCCGATTGACTTCCATCGTCGTCGGACTTACCTGAAAAGTAAAAGGGACAAACGGAATGAGCGAACGCTCAGTAGGAAATTATATCTCAAGTACTAGCAAGTGGTTTAAGTAATTACATTTTCATGGATGCAATAAAGCTATGCATGCTCGCATGAAACGACAAGATGGAGAGAATGTAATATCAAGAAAATAAGATGAACTTAGTCATGAACTTCCAACAAGATAACAAGTTTATTCGAGATATTCAAGCAAGTACATTTAACAAGTCATGTCAAGAACTTTGGCTATCATGTATCAAGCAAGTAAATTACCCTCTTTCGGGCCACGCATTTCATTTCATGTCAAGTACGAGTCAAGTACAAGATGTGTGTGGAATGTCCAATCAAGCAAGTCAAGTACTCGGTATAATGCCAGATACCTTATCATTTTAACTCCCATGGGCACAAGTACTTTCGGGTGCTCCTCCTAGGACCAGATCGGGCCCTATATGCGCAGGCATTTATCATGTGTTTTGACATCCACTCTTGTTTATATAGCCAATATAGAATTTCAATAATCAAGCTTGTAGATACGTATGACAACTTTGATAGAATAGAGTCCAAAATATGACAAAGGACATAGAATGGCGATAATAACGGTATAAACACGAGTTCGATAAAACTAGGTAGAATATGGTTCCCTTAACTTAGGTACCATGACAAATCAATATGGACATTCTTTATATAGAATTGAGGTCCACATGAACATTAGATCAAGTAAGATACCCTCATTCTTATCATAGAATTGGGGTTTACAAGAATGACACGATATGGCATGATATCATCATCCCATCAAGAATTTCTTATGATATACTCTTTGTATAATCATAAGGGCCGGTATACCATGTTTCTTTAGATTGACATGGCAAGGATCGTGTAATGGGTTTTTAGGGTACAACCAGCTCAGTCGGCCTTGAGGGAATCCAAGGCTACGAGGAGTCTTACGGAGGTCTCTATGACTAACTCGCTAGTCCAAAGGAACGGAATGTCCAATGGAGAGCTTGTATGTCAATGAGAGTTGAGTGTGATCGATAAATCAACATGAAACGTGGGACTATACTCACGGAGTGGAGAATAGTGCCGATATATATATATATATATGTATAATATGAAACCATCGGTAATAGAATCAGGATAAAATCAGCTTACAGTAAAATAACGACTTAAGTAAAGTCGTGTATTGAATAATTAACGCCTAACAGAAGGGCGTTTACATGTATTGCCAATTTGCAGAATTTCCATTATTTCATTAATTTATCAAAAACACGCCTTTCCTGGGGGCGTTTCTTCAAAGTTGACGACTGCAGAGGCAGGCGTCTCATCATTTACATATTCGACAGGATATAATTATTCTCAGAAATTTATCAAAAACGCGCCCTTGGAAGGGGCGTTACTTTCTAATTCCATTTTACAGAATATGTGAATTTCAGGATTTTAGCAGATACACGCCCTAGGAAGGGGCGTTACTTTTCAGATTCACGCCTTGTACTGGGGCGTTAGAATATGGAAAACGACTTTGTCCAAGTCGTGAATTTCAAGGGATTTACGATATTTTAATAAATAATATTTCGAGAGACAGGAGACATGTCATGGCAGTAAAATTTAACAAGAATTCACAGAGTCATGCAAGATATTAAAAATCAATATTTCATATGTATTGTAATTTTTAAACAGGATCAATTATTAATCACATGCGATTCTTATGAAATTAACGCCTGCGTAGAGGGCGTCAAATATTAAATTGACGACCACTAGCATGGTCGTTTCTTTTAAATTAGCACCCTAATCAAGGGCGTTTCTTTCAAAATATTTCAGAAAACGCATGAAAACTATAATAATCATATGCATGACATGCTTATATATATATATATCTTGCATTAATTTCATTTGGGCTACAGTAACTTGAGAAAACCTACCTTATGATAATTTGATGATTTGAACTGTGAGAAGAGGAGCTCTAGTTCTTCGGTCCTGTAATTCCTACGAGAACAGAAGAAGAAATATTAGTATTTCTTCATACTTCCTGACCGAAGGTAAAAGAAAGATTATTACCTTTGTTCTTCACAACCCCAATGTTTCTTCAACCTGGAAGAAGGAAGAAGTCGAATTAATGACCGTCCACCAAATCAAAAAGGGACAGAGGGAAGGAAGAGCTATTGCTCTGTAATTACCTTCAGGGAACTCGAACGCCAAATAGCGTTCACGGGTTCGAGCAGTAGATTATTTATAGGGTTATGGAAGTCCTATTAAAAGTAGTGTTTGATTGAGGGTAACATATCCCCAATAGAGTCCTTACTCTAATAGACACTTACTAGATTAGGTTAATCTTTCCCTGGATAAGCTCTGGGTTTGAACGAGTCACGAACTGAATTAACGCCTTTGGTCAGGGCGTGTATTCGTTAATTGACGCCTTACTTTAGGGCGTTTCTTAAAAAGCGCCTTGAAAAAGGGCGTTTCGTGTTTTAAAACACGCCCAAGATAGGGGTGTTTCTTTTACTTACCCATTTGGTCGCGTGAGAACTGACGACCGCATGTGTGGGCGTCCTTTCTTTAGTCACGCCATGTATAGAGGCGTTTCTTTATAAATTAACGCCTTAATAAGAGGCGTTATTTTTAATTTTGTTTTATTTCATCCAATTAACCCTATTCCTTTTATATATTACTTCTGTAATATATATGTTTTAATTCATTTCAATTATTCATTTATTAGGGTTGCTACACCGTCATTTTAGTCAATGTGTTGCAAAGGGCTAGGGAGTACAAGCTGAAAATGAATCTGAAGAAATGTGTGTTTGGAGTTGTATAAGGGAAGTTGCTAGGGTTCATAGTTAGCAAGCGGGGGATTCAGATCGATCCGAATAAAGCAAAGGCCGTTATGGAAATGCCACCATCTAAGAACATCACTGAACTTAGAGGGTTGATTGGGCGTTTGCAGTTTATTCAAAGATTTATATCTCAGCATTCATAGAGATGCTGCCCATTCTATGAATTGTTGAAGGTGGGAGCTAAATTTGAATGGAACGAACAGTGTCAAAAGGCCTACGAGGATCTTAAGGTTTATCTGTCTAATCCCCCAGTTTTGCAACCACCCGTCCTTGGGAAACCCTTGATATTATACATTTCTGTTATTGAGGACTCCCTAGGAGCTGTCTTGGCTGAAGTGGACGACGAAGGAAGAGAAAGGGCAGCATACTATCTTTCCAGATTGTTTAATCCTGCTGAATCTAAGTATACTGCCATGGAGAAGACCTACGCAGCATTGGAATGGATAGCTCAGAAACTCAAGCACTATTTCTTGGCCCATGAAGTTAAGTTGATCTCTAGAATGGACCCAATCCGTTATCTTTTAAAAAAACCCGTCCTTTCCAGCAGATTAGCTCGCTGGCAGAGCTTTCCCTCCCAATTTGATATCACCTTCGTTGTTCAGAAAGCGATCAAGGGATATGTGATTGCTGAACATCATGCTCATTCTCCTATCCCTCGCACTGATTCAATCCAAGATGAATTTCCCGATGAACACTTGGTTGTACTTACTCATCTTCCCTTTTGGTCTCTTCATTTCGACGGTGCTCTCAATTCTCAGTGCCGTGGAATCGGCGCCGTTCTCCTCACTCCGGAAGGAGTAACCATCCCCATCGCTTACCAGCTCTCTTTTCCTGCCACTAGTAACATAGCCGAGTATGAGGCTCTCCTTGCTGGACTGAATCACACCTACGTCATGGGCGCGCGATACCTAAACATCACAGGAGATTCTCAATTGGTGCTGCGCCAGGTTCTTTCAACTTACCGCACCCGTGACCCCAAGCTTAAACCCTATCAAGATTTGGTCACGCTCTTGGCAAGGCAATTCCGTAAGCTCATCTATATTCACACTCCTCGTTCTCAGAACATTCTTGCTGACGCACTCGCATCTCTTGCTTCTTCCCTTTCATTCCCTCTTAGTCGCGCCACTGAGACCATTGTGGTACAGCGGTTAGACGCTCCTTCCCTTCAGGATCCGTGGTTTGACTGCCTTAGGAATATGTGGAGAGGAAAGCTGAGAAGGAAGAGTTGAAAGAAGTATCATTGACTGAGCTTGAGGAGATTATAGAAGAAGAGGAATTGTCGTGGTACTACGAAATAGAGCAGTATTGTAGGGATGGATCCTTTCCAGAGACGGCAAATGCTGAGTAGCGCATGGCCATTAGAAGAGTCACCTCCAGATACACGATTGTTGCAGGAGAATTGTATAGGCGGGCTCTTAACGGAGTTCTTATGAGGTGTTTGGATGACGATGAGAATTGGAAGGTTGTTGAAGCAGCTCACGCAAGTGAGTGTGGAGGCCACGTCAATGGGCAAGCTTTGGCGAAGAAGATTCTTAGGCAGGGCTATTACCGGCCAATCTTAGAAGAAGACTGTTCCACCTATGTCCGTAGGTGTCTTCAATGCCAACTTCATTCCGATAAAATCCATGCTCCTGCTTCTTCCCTCCATCCTCTTTCTGCTCTTTGGCCATTCTCCATGTGGGCTTTTGACATTGTAGTCCTACTAGGTGATCCGAACTCCTAGGTTAAACAAAAATCTTTTATTCTGATTGCTACGGAGTATTTCACCAAGTGGCCTGAAGCTGAAGCCTATGCAGAAATCAAAGCTACCATAGTATGCCGCTTCCTTTTCAAGAATATCATTTTGCGGTTTGGAGTGCCAAGTGATATCGTCATCGACAATGGGCCTCAATTTGTGTCTCAAGAACTTCAGGACCTCTGTAAGAAATTCAACATTTCCTTGCATCATTCATCACCATACTACCCTCAAGGTAACGACCAAGCTGAGGCCACAAACAAAACCCTTCTTAAAATCATTAAGAAAACATGCGAGTCACACAAAGTTGCTGACTGGGCCGACAAATTGATAGAAGCTCTATGGGCTTATCGCACCTCCGTCTGTACTCCCACGGGGCAGACTCCATTTGCCCTCACTTATGGGATGGAGGCGGTACTCCCGTATGAAATCTTGATCCCTTCCCTAAGAGTGCAGTTAGACAAAGAACTTAATCTCGACGAGCGTCGAGAGGCATTATTAGTCCAACTAGAACTCTTAGATGAGAAGAGGCTTAACGCGGCCAATCACGTCTCTGTTTATCAAAAACGTGTCTCGCGGCATTTTCAAAATAAGGTTATCGAGAGGAAATTTCAAGTGGGTAACATGGTTTTGAAGTGCAAATTTATTAGATCAGTAGGTCCTAGGTCTAAGCTGCAACCCAATTGGGAAGGGCCGTTCGTAATTAAAGAAATCTATCCTGGGAACGAATACCATCTTGTTAATGCGGAGGGTGAGGAATTGCCTAACCCATGGAATGGGTTGTATTTGAAGCATTTTTATACATAGAGTCAAGCCAGCAGCAACTCGGTGGCGGGGTACTCCTCTATTTGATCATGAAGGGGGACCCCAGTTCATCTTTCACACACTACACGACCCCCGTGGTTCGGTTTTCCTTTTTTGCGCAACAACGTTTCTCCCTTGGCCATGCTTAGGGGGAAGTGAAAATCCTTGTTTTTCCCCTCTTTCGGCCGAAAATAGGGGCAAGTGGTAAATAAGGGGGCAAGAACTGATCTAGACACCCCGATAAAAAAAAGAGGTCTCCAATAGCGGCAAGTCTTCTGACCTGATTCCGCATTCATAAAAGTAAAAGAAATAAAAGAAAAGGGGCAAAATCAAAGGCAAAAGCTAAAAAGCTCATTCAGAAGCTCGAAGCTCAAAAGACTAAATACTCCCAAAAGAAGGAAGCTAGGCATGGCAAGAGTGGTAGTACAGTTTCCCCGTGGGACGTCATGAGCCCGGTCGTATGTGTGCCTAGAGCGGACGTAGGTTTGATGATGGACACAAAACCCCGGCGCAACAGACCAAATTCTTTGAAAAGGGGTTGTCACGAGAAGAACTCAAGCTCTAAAAACCTCTATACCTATTTCTGGCTTTTCTATTAAATTCTCTTTTATTTTCCAAGAACTGGATCGTACCCCGGGTGTGGCCTTGGTAGAAGCACCGTTAAGCAAAATTGGGCCCTGACCATGGGTGGTCACCCATAACGCATGTTGGACTCAGGAAACCCCTAATGAGATGGGAAGGTCCCCCGTCGTTAGGTTCGAGCTGGTTTCAAAATCCAAAAAAGAATCAAATATTTAAAAATAAAAAAAATCAACTATTTCAAAACCAAAAAACCAAAAATTTCAAAACAAAAAAAAATCAAATATTTCAAAAAAAAAACAAATATTCAAAACTAAAACTTAAAAAAAATCAAATATTTTAAAATCTATAAAAAATTAAATATTTTAAAATCCAAAAAATCAAATATTTTCAAAACCACAAAAATATTTGCATCATCATGATTTGCATTCATGGCATGCATTGCATTCATTTCCTTCGTGCTATTTGCCTATTTGATAAGGCTTACCCCCTTGACTAGAAATCAAGAACTGGTCATTTCCTAACTTGCTACAGGTAAGGGGTTAAGCCTAAAACAGATTTAATATGTTTATTTGTTTATGTGTGTGCAGGGGTAGGTTGAAGATAAGGTTCATCATTTCTATCACTGAACAGTCCTCTGGCGACCTTTTTATTCCTACAACGGCCAAACATAAGGTCGTTCCATCATGCACACAGTCTCGTCCAGACCGCCCAATCTCTAGCACCTTTATGCATAAACGGTCCTAACTAAATAGTTCACGAACCACAACGATGCACACTTGATCGTTCTTTTCTGTCCACAGTCCTTCGATAGACCATTCAATGTTCCAAAGGTCCCTATTCTTAACCCTGTGGTTGATCCTATGAACGGTCTAGATCTGGCCGTTCAATTCCATGGGGTGGTTAGTCTCTAACCGTTTACTTAACTGAGCGGTCTAGATACGGCCGTGTCCATCCCGGGATCCTACCTCAAGCTCATTCAATCACATGCAAAGAGGGTGAAACTCAAATCAATCCAATCATCAATTTTATCCATTTATTCGAATGCAGACATTTCTAAGCATAAATCTCTATCTTAACATCATGAAACAAGAAAAATCACTCAATCCTCAAACGGGCATCCCTGCGAGGCCTAAACTCTCTCATTGTAGCACCCTAGTATTATATTAAATAAAAATAATAAGAAATTTATAAGAAATTCTACAGGAAATACGATAAGTAAAATTTCAACCGATTTATAATAACCTGGAAAAATTATAATCGAATAGAGGATGGAAAATTTAGATAAATAGTCTTCTGTGGCCAACCCAAAATAAAATTTTATGTAAGCCGAGTAGAGGGTTTTAGGCCCAAATCCACGTTTAACCTATTGGACCTTAAATCGCCAAATTAGGGCCCAATTCTCGATCGTTTAAACCCAAACCGGACCCAAATGAACGGCCTAGATGTGCAGATCTTTTCCCCTCTCGATTCCCATCGAAACCCTAATCATAGAAATCAAATTTTTAAGCTAAGGGCGGCGTGACCGGGTCAAGGCGCGAATCTCGCACGACCGACTTGGAGGACTCTATCCCCTCTAATAGACGCCTCTAGAGACCAATTGATCATATAAAACTAAACTGTAGTCGACCTAGAAGCGATTGGATGCTGCGGCGGCCGACGAGGTTCGTGGACGAGGGAGAATTTCGGTGATCTTCGGAGGAGGTTCCCTAGCGCGACTGGCGATCTTCGTTCCCTTCTTCCTTCATCTAAGGTAGGTTCTAGCAGATCAAACCCTAAGTATCGATTATGGCTAGATTCATCTCTCAGTCCTCTTTCTAATGATCTAAAAAGCCCTAACATCGATGTAGTATCTTGCGAGAATTTTAAGTTTTAGTGGAAGCATGTCAGATTTAGGGTTTTGTTTCTTTAACCTAGATTAAAGTAGGGATTTGCAGTCATTAACAATAAATTGATCATGCCATGTTATGCATCTTCTTATTCTCGTTCCATTGCTGGCTTGTTGCCTAATTTTCATACTCTACGTGGTGAATATTGCTCGTTTTTTACCAACTCTAGTCGAGCTCACCGGAGTCTGGCATGGCGACCTTTGTGCGGTCCAACAGGAACTGCTCTTCCAAGAACGGCCCCTCGATAGACCGTCCAGTATATAGGGATGGCCGATTTTTGACCGTTCAACGATTTTGTGCTTCAAAAATCTTTCATGAATAGAACGGCCAACGCATGACCGTTCCGTCAGACGGCGGGCATGTCCAGACCGTTCAAGGACCCCCGCGGCCCCTCATTAAACCGCTCAGGCCCTGTCTGACCTTCAGGCCAGGATGACCTTCACGGCCTATCGACCGAATGTTGAGGCTCGTTGAGCGGATCCAGACGGACCGTACTGTCACACAGAATTGGTTAATATTGTTTTAAGCATTCTTAGTTATTGTGAATTGAGATTGGTAAGTAGGGTAGCCACCCACAGATGAATTGGTAACAACTGAAAATATAATTATGCTCAATCTAGGTACGTTACCTTGATCTTCCTTATAAATGGCATTTCCCTCGCTCTTATTGAAATTGTGAATGCATAACCTTAATCATGTTAGCATGAAAAGGAAAAATCTAATAGGAATGTTCTTACAGTCATTCCACTCCGGTGGAGTTGACTGACCGCCATATATTATTTTCTAATGATTCTAGCCCTCAACTCTTGTAATGGTTGGAACTCTCCATCGGATACTCCTTCCGTCGGACTAGGACCTCCATTATGAGACCTCCGTAAGCCCCCGCGATCCTGGGATTCTTACTAGGACGCCGGGCAGGTTGTACCTCAAGTCATACACCTAATTGACTCGATCGAATCGCATGGATTGCCCTGTTCTAAGTCACGGACCACATTGGACCGTCAGAGTGTTGCATGGCCGAAATCGGACCGTGTTACTCGTGGCGCGGCCCAGCAAAGACCGTGTAAGTTTGGCCGAGTGCCAAGTCCTACTGGTCGATTATCCTTGATTGTTCTTCGACCAGGCCATGATAAGTCGACACAGAAAGCCTCTAGGCCAACCTAAGAACCGTGGGCTGGACCCTGGTTCAGTTCCACCATGTCTATTGTGTCCCAGGAGCACTTTTTGGGTAGCTTTCTCTATCCTACTTGGCCCATTTACTGAAATGCCAAGACTAGCCCATTTGGTTATTGGAGCGGACTATCGCCCGACCGCTCTAGTATTGAGCGGCCCTATCAAGACCGTGTACTCACTTGGCTTCGGCTGAGTTGTTCTTCAGCCCAGTCATCTTAGCGTGACCTCGTATAAGGCTGTTTTATGTCTTAAACGGCCCAGTTTTGATAGCATCCCTTCTAGCATCTAATTTTTTTCGTGTTTTCTTATGTGCCTCGATAATTGGGCCATGAGGGACTCATGCTAATCAAACCTGAGATTTTACCAGGTGATATCTTGAGAACTCATATCTTTCCTGGCCAAATTCTTAAATGTCTAGACATAACTAGGATCTTGGATCCACCAAATCAATGCCAACGCATCATAAGGGCCTGATCGGGTCCTGGGAGGAGCGCCCGAAAAGTACTAGTGCCCCGGGGAGTAGTAATGACATGGTGAGGCATTACACCGAGTGCATGACTAGCGTGATGTCTATGACATATTTCTTTACATGATTCCTTCTCTGCAATACAATTATAAATTCACCTTGGAATTAACTACGTGACTTGTTTGTTTCATGCTTGATCGGCCAGTGCCCTGTCATTCTATGATCATGTTCTTTTGCTCTCTTTGTTCTCTAATCACATCGCTATTTCTTTCTCTTTATTGGATAACACTAATGTAACCAGTTAATTACTTAAACATTGTGTAGCAACCTTGGTAAAATAAAAGGAAGATTTCAAGAAAGATTAAGTAAGTAAAGGATAAGAACCAAAATGAATAAATAATAAGTCAAATGTAAATAACGCCTCTCAACAAGGCGCGATTTAAATAAGAAACGCCTTCACCTGAGGCGTTAATTCAAAAAGTGACGCCTATACCAAAGGTCGCCAAATTTCAAAACGTCCAAAACGAATAAAAGGAAAGGGAAAGAAACGCCCACTTCTTGGGCACGAATTACAAAAGAAATGGTACAGGTCAAGACGTCAATTAAAATGCACGCCCTAACCTAAGGCGTTAATTACATTTGTGTTCCATTCGAACCAGGAGACTATCCAGGGTAAGTTTTAGGATTGGTACGTGTTTGGTTGAATATAGAAGGACTCTATCCAAGAAATATATCTTCCAATCAAATTCTAACTCCATTGGGATTCCAAAAATCCTATAAATACCTTTCTAATCGAACCTGTTCGCTATTTTTGGCGAACCGTTCTGCTGCTGCATTACGTGAAGAACAGGTTGTTCTTCTTCCTCTGCCTTCGGTTATGGATATGAAGAATATTAATGTTCTTCATCTTCTTATTCTGTAGGTTGCCTGTAGCAAGTAGTAACTCTCTTGTCTAGTTGAAGAACGTCGGCTCTTCATCAACATCCTCTTCATCCGTTTACAGTGAAGAAGGAAGTTGTTGATTCCTCTACGAGCAAAGAAGAAATTTCCTTCCTGTGCTCATCTATTGTCACCATCGCACCATCTGGAGGCTGCTATTACCTGGCTATTGGATTGCTGTTATCCTTAGAGTTGCCGTTTACACCACTTTCGG